>CAKNXH010000551.1:22743-47697 GCA_932178445.1 Andricus quercusramuli
TATGATTATATGATTTTTATTTATTAGTAAGCAAGTTTCCTACCTGGCCAGGACGTGTTTAACCGTGGTGCACACGATTAACTTTGGAAATTCAGCTTACAAACTGTATACGACAATTTTTGAATAAGTATAAATATGAAAAACGTGAAAAATAAAAAAGTTTAATGAAACGTCAAGATCGGGGCAAAATTTGTATCTCTATTGAAACACGAAGAAGGCCATACCGTGACATTGATAAAGACACCTAGTCTGCTTCCGTTTTCAAAAAGCTGCCTTCTGATTGTTTACTAAAAATTGAGAAAAATAACATTTTTTCACAATCTTAAAGATATAATGGACCAATATGGATCAATATATTAATTAATTATGCATATCCAGGATCCTCATGCCCTACTTTTGAAGAGAGTTCTGTTTTCTATTTCGAAAATTTTTTCGGTTGTATATTTTTTTTATTTTTCATAGAAAATTGAGGTCTTCCTGAATCAAAATTGGTAAAATTTAATTAATCACTAGTAAAATTTTGCATATTTGATTAGCGGAATCTGAGCCACAAAGTGTTAGTAGAGAATGAATAATTCGAGTAATTCAGATATTTTCTAATTATCAAATTCAGTACCAATTCTAGTGGAAAGAAATTGGTTGATCAATGCAAATAATTGAATTTACTTAGGACTGTATAGAATAATTAAAATAAGATTATCAAAATGTAGAACGTGAAAAATAGAAAAATTTCATGAAGCGACGCCAACGTATGTCATTGTTGGCTCTATTAACACAAGAAGGAGGTCACACTGTCAAAAATAAACTTGATGTAGCATGACCCAATTTAAAAACATCAACTTCTGATTTTTTTAACAAAGCTAATAAAAATGAGAATGTTTTAGAGACTTTGAATTACAAAGGATCAATGGAATCGACATTAATTATACATGAGAATTTCAAATTGTAAATTTTTTATGTCTTACGGTCCACATACAATTAAATAAAAATTGAGCCGAAAACATTTTTCCAACTCAGAATTTAATAATCAAAACACTTCTTTCTCCATCCTTTGCGTACGTTTCCGTACAATTGCGCACCTTTTTAAAAGTTTTTTAAAACCTGAGATAAGATTAATTTCGAAGAGTAAAACAAACATCGAAAAAGAACATAGAAACCAATGTCAATTTTGAAGAATTCGAGTCAAAATTTGATTGAAAAATTTGGAAAAAAATAAAATTGTTATGGAATTTTAAAAGAAAAAATTGAAGATACTTCACTCACTTTAAAAACTACATCTTATAATTCAGAAAAAGAGATCTTTATAATGGTTAGAGAGGACGAACAGAAAGTGAGAATATGAAGATTAGGGTGGCCCTTATTTTTCACTTTTCGAATTTCTCTGTTCACACCCTCCAGTTGTGCTCGAATGCCCAAAAAAATCTCCAAATTTGAGCGAAATCGGTTAATACTTAGGGGTGGTACAAAGACCTTGGAGTTTCCCATTGATTAAACATGGGAAAAATTTACCTTTTTGTAAATCTAATATTTAAACGCGATAATATGATACAAAAAATTTCGCGTTTCAGTATATTGTTCAGAATTCGTCAGAGAATAAGAATCAATCATAAATTTTGAGGTTGAATAATTTTAAGCCACTCTTATGGGTCCCCAAAGAAAACCCCACAAATGACCAATTTGAATTTTGCGTAATATTGCGGTTTATTGACGCTTGTTAAAAGTTAAAAAAAAATCATTATTCGGTAATTTAGAAATACCCAGACATTTGTTAACTAATTTCTAACTTCTTGAGTGGTTTTAATTTGTTTGAAAATTCAAGAATATTCTTAAAAAGCAAAGTAGGACATAAAAACTGTTCTTTTTCGATGTCTGTTTTACTCTTCTAAATTAATCTCATCTCAGGTTTTAAAAACCTTTTGAAAAAGGTACACAATTGTGCCGAAACGTACTTAAAGGATGGAGAAAGGAGTTTTTCAATAATTAAGTTATAAGCTGGAACAATGTTTTTGGCTCAATTTTCATTCAATTGTATGTGGACCGTAAGACATAAGAAATGTACAATTTAAAATTCTTAAACATCATCGGTCGAAGAAAAGGATTCATTTGTTACTTATCAAATAATTTTTACAATTAATTATACATATTCAGGGTTTCCTGCGGTACTTTCTCACGGAGTTCTGTTTTCGATTTATTAAACAAAAAATTATTTGCCTTGAATAACCATCAGCTGCAATAAGTATGAAATTGAGTCATCAAACATTAGTGTCAAATTATTCATTCGGTTATGTGAGATATTTTAACTGATTCCGTAGTGAAAGGCAACTAATAGCTTGATGCAAATAATATCATATTACGAAATTGTAAACATGACGTACCACGACCAAATGTAAAAGTATTGTCTTTTATGTATATTGGATCTTCAGGCGCTACTTCCCCACCTGTTCTGGATTTCCAAAATTTCTTTCGGTTCTAGATGTTATCCTTATTTTTCATAGAAAATTGCAATAATTTAGAAAATTAAAAAAAAATTATTTGTCATGAATAAGCATCGCCTTGAATAGGTATGAACTCAAGTCCCTTAGGAAGGTTATTTTAGTTGTGCAGCTTTTTTCCTTGGAATCATGTTACTTTGGGGTCTCCCTGAATCAAAATTAGTAAAATGTAACTAATTGCTAGTGAAATTTTTCAAATTTGGTTAGCGAAAAGTGACCCACTAAAGATAAGTAGAATATTGAAAAATTGATTAGTCGAGATGTTTCCTAATTAATGGAAAGCAACTAATTTCTTGATAATAATGAATAAATTTACTTGGGACTATATATAATACTTGGAAAAATCTTATAAAAATGAAACACATTAAAAATGGAAATGTTTAATAACACGAAGCGATGGTGTGACATTGTTGACTCTGTTGACACAATAAGAAGGTGATGTAACCTCTTCCTCTTCAAAGCTATCGGCTTCTGATTGTGTAAATGAAGATAAAAAAGATCATAATTTCTCACAATCTTGAATTGATGAGGGATCAATGCGATCCAAATTAAATAAACGCATTTGTTTTAATTTCAAATATTTTTATGGTTCTACATTTTTCTAATTTTCGATAGAAAATTGCAATTATGAAGGCAGCGTGAATGTATGAAAAATATATTACCTTAAAGGCTGCGAAACCGAAAATTAAAAGTTAAATATTCATCCAAAAATAAAAAAATAATGTAAATTACAGTATGATAAAAGTGGGACGATGGACGTGAGGGTTAAGGCATAGGCTTTGGACCCACTCCGTCGGCTTGCGGGTTCAATTCCCGCCTCGCACTCTGGAAGAGCCTCGGTGACCCATGCGGTGAACACTTGCCTAGCAAGGGAGTTGTTCATCTCCGGAGAGTCGTGGGACCGGTACCTCTAGAGAAAAAAGGTTTTCTAAGTACTTAAGGCTGTTGCTCTTGGTGGTTCAGAACCCACCTTAAACTGTAGGTCCCCCTCCCATCATCAAGTAAGTGTGTGTGTGGGGTGTGTGAAGGAATAGAGAAGAGATACAAGAACAATGTAAACCCTTAGGGGGCACATTAGAAGCTTCCATTCCATACCAGTAAGTATAAAAAAGACGGAGAAAGAGAAAGGAAAAGAGAGTGAGGATGGCTTGGTTGTCTCTTTTCCGATTCTCTCCCTCTGTTTCCCTGTTGTTGAATACTTCTCTCTAACGAGCCGATTACAACGTTGTTTGGAAACATATTTTGAGGCCTTTCTATACGCAATTCGTTTTGCATATATCGAACTTTTTGAATATGTATTTTCAAAACAACTGATTTTTGGATTCACCATGTTTCTGAGCCTTTTTGTTAAGGGCGTGTGATACTCCGGCCTGTGGTAAATCATATTCAGTTCCCCCGGGTTTTTGACCACAAAAATTAAAAAATTTCAAAACTGAATTCGCAGATGCTATAGAATAATATAACGGACGTCCCCGAAATCTTTTCTGAGGGATTATAACAAAAAAAAAAATATTTTGCTAAATACAAATTTTTTGTTTGTGCACGATGCTGTCAGTACACATAACCTCAAAATACACACACATGAATAAAATTTAGCAAAATTAAATTTTTTCAAATTATTCTACAAAAGAAGAGTTCGGGGACGTCCGTTAGCATGTTCGCTATCATTTCTCAAATTTTTAAGGCAAAATCTTTATTATTGTAGGAAAAAAGCCGGGGGAACCTAACACTGCTAAAATCGATAATTTTCTAAGTATCACATGCCCTTAAAAATAGAATTCTTGCACAGATTGACTTTTCAATATTCTGTTTCTAAGTTTTTTCTTGAAAAATTCACCAAAGAGAGACATTAAGCCACAGACCTTGATATTTTTTTCTTTTGAGTTCGGATTTAATTGCCGTTCTCAAAGAATCGTTATCTTGGTCAATCCTCAAATAATGGCTTGTTTCAAGTATAGGTATTTTTTAGAAGTGAGCTATTTATCTTCCTCTTTATTCAGAAAATATGTTTTATTATTTGATTTTGAAATTCATTTCTTAATTAAAATCATTCATATATATTTTTCCCAAGTATTTGAGAAAGAAAGAAAGAAAACTGGTCAAATATCCGGGGTTTTGCGAGATCCTTGGATCAACAGAATTTATAGGAATGAAGCCTTATGCTGAGGCAATCATTATTTTCACGGAAATTATAAATTTTTCGACAGGGAGAAATCTGCGAATAGCAGAAGACAGCATTTGAACGGCGAGAACCGTTTGCAAATTTATTTTTTCACTCTCAATTTTGACATCACAGAAGTATTTTTAGTTGTCATCCGATATTCGAAGACCCAGAACTTGATGATGGTGATCCTTAATTTTGCGAAATGCGTCGCGAAATGGAGGAAGATTCGTAACAAATTGAGATGTCCTGTGTATGTGAAGACCATAAGACGGTGGTATTCAGTTGAAAAGCAAGCACGACATACAGGCCAGCTGTGAAAAATTCGCTCTCCGATGCTCTGAAGTCCGAACAAGAACAAGAAATGCGCGCAAAATGAGTATGGGTTTGAATTATGGACCGATAGAGTAAGCAGCGTCAGGGCAATGGTCTAGGTTCTAGACTACAGACTCTGCCGTCATGCGTTCGCGTCCTCGTACTTTTTTCAATTTTTTTTGTTCCTTATTCTTTTTTTTAATAGCATAACGTGAATATGCATGAATATTCTAAAAACAATAATGAATAATTTAAAAAATATATTTTAGGAAGACAAAAATTATTATTTTTGACACAAGAATATTTTTATCAATCTATTGATTTTTTTTTCTGAATTTTTTTTTTGATTCAAGCATAAATTTCGGGATTTCCGAAATTATAAAAACTAGTTACTTGTAAAGTTATGACAATTTTTCGCTGATAAATATGAATATTTTTTGAATAGGGTGAAGCAACAAAAACCTTTTTTGTGATAAGCTTTTTGAGGGCGGGGGTGCCAAAAAATTCCCATTATCCTCCAATAAATTATCAATAAAATGAAGAACATGAATAAAGTCAATAAAATTAATAAAATGTAGTACCAAAATTGGAATATAGAGGGCGCTGCGCGCAGGTGATTGTAAGCGTGGGGCCCCGAGTCTTCAGATCGGTTTTTCTATTATCCCAAAGCGATTCGTGCGAACTGCTGAAACAACGCGTGTGAATTTTCCCTCGTGAAAATTACGGCGAGTAAAAATGACGCCGCCGCTCCGCCATCATAGTGCGAATCGCAAAGATACGTGTTTGACTCGGTTGGTGACTACTCGAATCGAATCCAGAAGGACTGTGTGTCTCGGCTGTTTGCATCTGGATTGCAGTGATTTATTTATCTGATTTCCCGATTTTCTACTGTGTGCAGATGTCGGTTAAGTTCGCTGTGTGCGGAGGAAACGCGTAATGGCGACAAGTGAGAATGAAACTGTGTGCCTCTAGTTCGACTTTTCGTAGCGTGTTAATTGTGGGCTGTGTGCCGAAGTGACTGTGTATCTTGAATTCGACTGTGTGTCGCAATTTTCAGTGCTGTGTGCCGACGAGACTTTTGTCTCGAATTCGACCGTATACCTCGAATTCTGATGTGGCTGGGCGCCTAAAAATTGTCGGTGATAAAACCATCATTTTAAAGTGCAGTTCCTCTCACTTCCGCGAATGCAGTGCCACCTGCAGTTTCTGTTGGAATTTAATTCATAGTGTTATACACTGAGTTACCATCCGCGAGAAGTTACCAAACGGTAAATCGAAGTGGTTATTGTGAGAGTGACAGTTCGTAACAAGGTTGTCGACCAATCAGCTGATCGTGACAGCACATAATGAAGAGTCCAAATGATTTCACCTTAGTACAGCTAAAAGAGATTCTCAAAGCGAAAGGTCTCCCGTTAATAGGAAATAAACCTGATTTGATCGCAAGGTTGGAGGAAGCTTTTGCTGATGGCACTTGGATGGAAGCAGCAAATATATCTCTTGACTCTGGCCCTGATCATATCGAACTGGTGTCCCAAAATCCACACCCGGGTGAAAACAGTACTGGAGTCGGAGCCATTGCTAATCCAGCTGACAGACGACTTCAGGAGCAAGCAACAGAAGTCGACATGATGAGACGAGAGATGGACTTGATGAGAAGGGAACGAGATCTGCTTCAACGTGAGATAGAACTCCTTCAGCGTGAAACTCATCGAGAATCGCCGTCTCAAGAAATCTCTGCAAGTTCTCGCCCAAATTTCAACATCAGGGGCATCAGTGATCTCCTAAGTGAGTTTAATGGAAGTGATCAAAATTTCTCTGAATGGGAAAAACAAGTGTTACTCCTCAGTGCAACTTACGAGTTAGATGACAACCTAGCTAAAGTATTGATCAGTTCCAAATTGAGAGGCAACGCCTTGGAATGGTTCCACTCAAAATCGGAAAACATAGAAATGGAGATGAGCGATCTGCTTGCACAAATGAAAAAGATGTTTGATCATCGGCCGAGGAGACTGGAACGTCGACGTCTTTTCGAAGAAAGGAAATGGCAGCGGAATGAGCCATTTAACCAATATTACCATAATAAGTTGATCCTTGGAAACCAGGTTCCAGTGGAGGAGGATGAGATCGTCGACTATCTGATCAACGGTATTCCAGCCGTGCAACTAAGAAACCAAGCTCGCATGAGGAGTTTTGATTCCGCTACCGAGCTCTTGGAAGCTTTTAATAAAATTTCTTTGATTTCCGGGCACTCGAAAGGTGACTCCAAACCCGAATACAAAACCGGGGGAAAAACTGGCTTCAAGGAGGAAGCTCCTAGGAAACTCATCACCTGCTACAACTATAGGAAGACAGGTGACACCGCTCAACAATGCCGGCTACCAAAGAAATGTAAGTGCTACGAATGCAAGGATCCTGGGCATCTGGCAAAAGATTGCCCTGTCAAGAAAGCATCTGTCAACTTCGTCGGCGAAGGTCCTTCAGAGAATGAGAGCTTCTTCAGGAAAGTCGACATCATCCCAGGTAGCGGTAAGCGAATAGATATAGATTGTGCTCTTGACTCAGGTAGTCCAATTAGTTTTTTGAAAGTAAAATGCACGTACAATCAAAGTATCGAGAGAGCTACTGATGTAGATCGCAAATACGCGGGAATTAATCAGTCGAATTTGACGGTTCTAGGTAAAATAACCGCAAGTATTATATATTGGATGGCGAGACTTGTAACGATCTATAGCTTCTTATCGTACCGAATGACACAATGATGTCATTCCTGGTCATAGGCCGAGACGTGTTGAGTAAACTTGGTCTAGGTCTGGCAAAAGTGGGGAGGGAAGTAGAATCTGCAAATTTTGAGGTTACCGCTAATGAACTGAACAATATTGATATTTGTCTTGTTGATGAAAAACAAATACCTGAATTGAATATTAATCCTGAAATCCCATTTGAGACAAAAATGAAACTTTTTGAAGATTTTAAATTAGAATACTTAGGGCGCGAAAAACCAGCGATGCCAGAGACGAAAGTGGAATTAAAATTAATTTTGATTGACGACAAACCTTTCTATTTTTCACCTAGACGATTATCGTATGATGAGAAATCAAAACTTGAAAAAATTGTGAATGATTTGATTGACAGAGAAGTTATTCGTCCAAGTAATTCGGAGTACGCGTCGCCTATAGTGTTGACCAAGAAAAAAAACGGCGATTTACGACTTTGCGTAGACCATAGAACTTTAAATAAAATAAAACTACGAGATAACTACCCCCTCCCCTTAATCGATGACCAGATAGATGCTCTCGGGGGTAAGAAGTATTTCAGTTTACTCGATTTAAAGGACGGTTTCCACCATATCGACGACGCCCCCGACCCGATTAAACTAACCTCATTTGTCACACCGATTGGCCAATATGAATATTTCAAAATGCCTTATGGCCTTATGGCCTTAAGACGGCCCCAGCGACATCTCAAAGATTTATCAATAATGCTTTTTCAGACTTGATCAAGACGGGCAAGGTAATCGTATACTTAGACGATGTTATGGTGGCAACCGAAAAAATAGAAGAACAAATTGAAATTTTGCGAGAAGTCTTTATTGCGATGTCAAAAAATAAAATGCAAATAAGATTAGAGAAATGCTCTTTCATGTACACCGAGATAGAATTTTTAGGCTACATTGTTTCCTCGGAAGGAATTCCTCCATCGAGAAAGGGTCTCGAGGCAATCGAAGGGTTTCCGGAACCACAGACCGTGACGCATTTACAGAGATTTTTGGGAATGTGTCAGTATTTTCGGAAGTATGTTGAGGGATTTGCATTGATAGCTAAACCCCTTTTTCATTTACTGAAAAAGGATGCAGTTTTCGAATTCGGTGAGTCGCAGTTTAATGTTTTTGCAACTTTAAAAAAGAAGCTAATGTCCGAGCCAATATTGGCGATATATAATCCCCGCGATCCAACTGAACTTCATTGTGATGCTAGTTCCCTCGGGTTTGGCTCAATCCTCTTGCAGCAAAAAGAGGATAAATGTTTTCACCCTATCTTCTTTTTCTCGAAAAGGACCACCGAATGCGAAAGCAGGTACCACAGTTTTGAACATGAGACACTTTCTATTGTATATTCCCTTAGACGGTTTCGAGTGTATCTTCATGGAATCAAGTTCAAGATTGTTACCGACTGCGATTCTCTTAAACAAGTTATGGACAAAAAGGATATAAATCCTAGAATTGAGAGATGGGTTTTAGAACTCCAGAGTTTCGATCATGAGTTTGAACATCGTCCGGGAAAACGAATGCAGTATGTGGACGCGTTGAGTCGCGCATTTACGTTGTTCCGTCGTCACAATATTTCTTCATGAACCGGGCTTTATAACATAAAATCTACGCGTGTAGTTCGAACTCGTAAAATAGTTAAGAAGCGCGCCTGCGCATGAACGGCGTTTACTTCACATACTGTCGATCAAAATCAATTAGTCCGCAGAGAGCTCTCGTGCGCGTCCATACACAAAATATCTCACGTCATCAGTACGTAACACCCGAAAAAGTATGACAGGTCCCTGTGGTGAATTCTACATAGAATTCATCTTCGTGGATTGTTACGCGAGCAAGTGAGAATAAGTCCACGTGAACTTATTCCGCGAGAAAAATCTAACGCCTATTCTCACCTCGAGAATGGAAACCGTTCGACCCTGTTCGATCGGCTATCCCTAGTCGGATCAACCAATTCGTTAAAATCAAGCGCGACCACGTGTGTGATGCCAACGCCAATTCTTGTATCTCCTTTTTTCTTCATATCATATCCAGTGTTCAATTCTCTCTTGTATTTTCAATTAAAGGGTTTTTTTATGCCTACGGGCTTTTTTCCCTAAAGGGACGTGTTATAATTGACTTGTTTCCTTCGTCTAGTCCAGTGATAACTCATGAAATCCGGTGTTTAATTTTATATTCGATTTCTTACACTTTTCTTTAAAGGTTCTAAAATTGCTGAAAGGCAAAATAATAAATTCTGTAACTAGGTGGTTGAACCGTTTCTGGTAAAACCATCTCTAACAAAACATACGTTTTAATAGTCGAAGATAACCCGTTCGAGTGAAACGTTTCGGTGTGTCAGACCCAAGACGAGAAAATAATTGATCTTCGCAAAACTTTAGAGGAGCGACAACTCGATTCATTCGAAATGCGAAATGGCGTAGTTTATCGAAAAAAGGGAGATGATCTACTTTTTTATGTGCCATCGAACATGGAAAAACAAGTCCTGTTTAGATATTACTATCAGATGGGCCACTTGGGCCCTGCTAAAACTAAAGAGATTATCAGTAGAACGTACTGGTTTCCGAATTTGAATGATAAAGTAGACAATCACATGCGAAATTGCTTGAAGTGTATCTCCTTCTCCCCTACTACCGGAAAAGTCGAGGGATATCTACATATTATTCCTAAGGGTGACGTACCTTCTGTTACCGTACGCATTGACTATTTTGGTCCTGTTTATAATGTAAATGTGAGAGTAGCCAAGAAACACGTATTTCTTGTCGTCGATGCGTTCACAAAGTTCGTCAAATTGTATGCCACGAAAACTACTTCGAGCCAGAAGAACTTCGTTGCCTTAATTACTATTTCCAGAGCTATAGCAGGCCGAATATCCTAGTTTCTGATCGAGGTAGCGCCTTGACCTCTGTAGAATTCGCCGATTTTGTGTCTGAGAATCATATCAAGCACATTCTAATAGCGACAGGCTCCCCCCAGGCTAATGGCCAGGTTGAACGGATTAATAGAGTAATGGCTTCCATGCTAGCTAAGTTGGCTGTTGATAAGTCGGGTGTACAATTGTTTAAAACGTTGAAGAGCGTGGAGTTTTCTCTTAACAACACAATTAACCGTTCCACGAAGTCTACTCCAAGTCCCTTATTATTCGGTGTCGACCAGCGCGGCGAGTCAGTCGACGATGTTAAGGAATTCCTTGAGAATCATGTTCAAGAAAATGCTCAAAGCTTAGACAAACTAAGATAAACTGTGAAAGAAAATAATGATAAAACACAGGAATATGATAAGAATTATTGCGATCAAAAGAGAAAACAAGCGAATCAATATTCCGACGGCGATCTTGTAATGCTACGTAATTTTGATTGCACTCCTGGAGTTTCGAAGAAACTAATCCCGTAATTTAAGGGGCCATATAAAGTTATGAAAAAACTGCGACTCAACAGGTACCTGATAGCCGATATAGAGGGTTAACAAAATACCCAGAAACCCTATAAAGGAATTTGGCAGGCTAAAAATATGCGCCTTTGAGTTAAAAACGACAATTAGATATACTCTGTAACTCAGCTTTAATTATTAAGACTTTGAATTATCATTAGCTCTTTTTAATTAAGATTTTCGTTGTATCAAAAATCCGGGACGGATTTAGCCAGGACGGCCGAATTGTAGTACCAAAATTGGAATATAGAGAGCGCTGCGCGCAGGTGATTGTAATCGTAGGGCCCCGAGTCTTCAGTCTTTGTCCAAAGTCTTTTGAGTTGACACGTTTTCCAATAAATAACAATATACTACGTATCCATCGAGTTATTTCTTAATATCCTGACCCCTTCAAAAAGGAATAAAACAGATCAAATGAGTCCAATAAATAAAATCAATAAAATCAACGAAATCAGTGAAAGCTGTGGAACCAGTATACATTTTATTCTATTGATAATATTTTGATTTCATTGTTTTCAGTAATATCGATAAAATCAATTTATTATCAAGAAAAACAGTTAAAAAAACAACATCAATAAAATCAAACTGCTACTGATTTCAGTGATTATATTCAATTTATTGATTTTATTGCTTTGATTTATTTATTTCAATTTATTGATTCTATTGATTTTATTGATTCTGTTGATTTTATTTTATTGATTTTATTGATTTTATTGATTTTATGAGAACGGCAATTAAATCCGAACTCAAGAGAAACAATAATCAAGGTCCATGGCTTAATGTCTCTGTTTGTTAAATTTTTCAAGAAAAAATTAGAAACACAATATTAACAAGTCAATCTGTGCAAAAATTTTATTTTCGAACAAAATGGCTCAGAAACATTGTGAATCCAAAAATCAGTTGTTTTGAAAAGACATATTCAAAAAGTTCACTAAATTTGAAAAGAATTGCATAGAAAGGCCTCAAAATATGTTTCCAAACAACGTTGTAATCGGGTCGTTAGGGAGAAGTATTGAACAAGAGGAAAAAAGTGGGAGAGAATCGGAAAAGAGACAACCAAGCCATCCTCACTCTCGTTTCCTTTCTCTTTCTTCGCCTTTTTTATACTACTTTTGAGACCAACATGTTTCGAGATCAATTTGTGTCATCAGGGTATAATTTTACAGGATACTACGAAAAAATATTTCTATATCATATGCTTTATATTAGTAATGTATGGTTCTGGACGAAGCGATTGACCTATAATATTATTACATTTTATTGAAGAGTAGGGAAGTTATGGTAATTAATATATTTTGAAAATCGGTTTTTTATAGTAAAACTGTTTTCACAAGCATAATTCAGAGTTGATGCTAGAATATAAAAGAGTCCTTGGTTCGAAACGAATCGATTGACCTATAATACTAATGGCTTTTATCAAATAGTAGGGAAGTTATGGTAATTTATATATTTTGAAAATCGGTTTTTATAGTAAAACTTTTTTCATTAACATAATTCAAAGTTGATGCAAGAACAGAAAAGATGTGTTGATTCGAGACGAATCGATTGACCTATTATATTAATACATTTTATTGAAGAGTATGGAAATTTTGAAATTTAATAATATTTGAAAACACAGTTTTTCATAGTAAAACTTTTTTCAGTAACATAATTCAAAATTGATGCAAGAACGGAAAAAATCTCTTGATTCAAGGCAAATCGATTGATCTATAATAATAAGACACTCTGTTGAAGATTAGGGAAGTTATGCTCATTTGTAATATCTGAATCATCAGTTTCAAACAGAAAAACTTTTGTCATCGACATAATTTAAAGTTGATGCATGAATAGAAAAGACTTTTTGATCATAAATTTTCAAATAGAGTAATATTATGACAATTTTTGTAAAGAAATCATAAAGCTGGGAAAGCGATAGGGTGCGACAGAACTTTTTCTTTCCCTTTTCCAGCTCAAAAAATTATTATTTCGAACGCAAGATTTGATTTGTCTGATTTGTCTTTCTATTTAAAACATTTTTTGCATTATTTTGTAATTTTTTGCATTTTTGGTAAATTTCTATTTTTAAATTGAGCAAAATGAAGACTTTGGTTTGTCTATTATTGGAAAAAATAACTAATGCTTCCTCTATGAGGAAGCAAATACATTTGCTAACGGGAAGCAAAGTGCTCGTGAAATGAGCATCATATAATTAATAATAAAAACAAAGTGGAAACACTAGAAATCGAATTCACAGCTAGTTTTGTACTTTAATACTTGTTCTAATTGCCAATTAACGAAAAATAAATTACAATAATTTCCAATGTTTCCTATAAAAATTCGATAAAATTATTATCAAATACTTTGTTATATTTTGAAGGGTCTCTTTTCAAATTGATTGCATTATTGCCCTCTCTCCTTATGTACAACATGTAAATTTTTTAACGATATTTTGTATAGAATTGGAAACAAAACTGTTGATTTAAAATTGATCCATATTTTTAAATTCAAAATTCGTCGAATTAAATGGAATTTTGTACAAAAATTTCAGAAAAGTTTATTCAAATTTATTTATTTTTCCACTTAGTGCAATTTTGAAGTCACACTTTAACTTCACTTTAAAATCAAACGGAATTTTTGTCAATTTTATTCAATTATAATGATTATGATGACGAGTATTATTATTTTTATTGTTACACAAACTAGCATATGATGACTGTTACATGATAAGGTAAGTACTAAAATTGTAAACTATAATATAGTCGCTTAGTTGGTCCGAATGCATATATTGCTAAACATATATTTTGTTCATACATATAAAATTATGTAGCTATTGACAGCTGGGCATCTAGTCAAGATTTTGTGTATACTTGAACTTTGAATAGTTAAATCGCTTTCGATAAGTCAGTATATTCTTATATCTTATGAATGAATGAAATTTTATAATTGGATTTGAAAAAATGTTACGAATTGATGTTCCATATCAAACGTAGGAGTTGATTGCGTAAAAATCTTCAATAATTGAATTTTTGAAATTCTAAGTAACTTTACGATTTAAATGTAAACATAAACAGATAAACACATTATGAAATCATTTTCCAGGTCAAATTTTACTTTTCTCAATAATATATACAAAAGTCCTTCAACATTACTTTCTCTTTAGAACAGAGAACCAATTTTTACGAACTTTTCACATAAATATGCGCCCTCATGTTCGATTATCTCTACTTGGCCTTCTATGCACCGATTAATTTCTTACTAAATTTCTGAAATGTAGTACGTGAGGTCTGCTGATGGGACAAGACTATAGACTCCAAACGTAACACTAATTTTCATCCAATATTGTATTCAATAAAACTTTTCAGTGGTCTGGAAGTCGTTGGTGTATATGTTTTGATTTTCAGCATTCGTTGGTTTCTTTCACACGTAAAACCAAAAAGACCCTACCCTCTCACATACTCTTTTCATAATTATAGGTAGAAATTTTATCTGTTCTCTAGTTAAAAGTGAATTAAATTTTGTTTCCAATTAGTAATATCGCTAGAACAAAATAACATACTTGTGTACCTTCGTTTATTTAAAATTCGAAATTATACATTATTCTTCAAAAACTCTAATTTTAACGAATTTTCAATTCTCAATTTTTCATATTCTCAGCATAACAATGCAGGATAATATTTATAAAAAAACATTGGCACTTCCGATTTTTAGAATTTTGCCTAAAAAATGAGAGCAAAAAAAAAACAAAAATTTACAAAAACCAATATTTTGTCCCAAACAGAAATAAGTTTTCTGTTTTTTTTTCAAATTTTAATTTCGACACACATTTGAGTGAAATTTGAAAATACAGTTAAATTTTGAGATTCTCAATAAAGTCAGTACAAGTGAGCACAGAAAGGAATTTGGGGTCGAAAGTTAAAAATTCTAAAATTTTACTCAAAATTGGTAAATGATATTGAATTGATAGATTTTCATGGAAATAGAAAAGGAGGGGATTTTCGAGTCTCATAATACTAATTTTGGTTCAAAATTAATGAATTCAAAATAGCAACATAAGTTTTGAAAATTCTATTTCATTGGTCAATTTCCATGAAAGTCAGTAACAGGTGGGATTTTAAGTAACAAATACGAATTTGAGATTGGAATTGAAAAAGTTGAAATAAATTTTGAAAATTGTATTTGATTGGTAAATTTTCATTAAAATCTGTAAGAGAACGTTTTTTGAGTCAAAAGAGAGGAATTTGCGGTCAAAAATTCAAAAAGCTAACATCAATTTTGAAAAAGTTATTAATCTGGTATATTTCTGTTGAAGTCAATACGAGGGTTTTTTTCTTCGGGGTAAATATTAGTATTTTGAGACTCGAAAAACTCCTTTGTTTTAGGATTCATGAAAATCTGCAAAATTAATATCCTTTTCCAAAATTTTAGGTTAACATTCTATGTTCTATGACTTGATAAGCCCCCTTGTGATCGACTTTCATGGAAATATATCAGTTTAATCATATTTTCTAGATTTAGGCCCACTTTTGGAATTTTTGCCCCAAATTTGTATGCTGTTACTCAGAAAACCTTTTCTTACTAACTTTCATAGGAACTCACTAATTTATTAAATATTTCAAAATTTTTAGATTTGCACCTCAAGTTTGTGTCGTGTTGTTTCAAAATCCCCCTTGTATTGACTTTAATAAAAATCAACAATTTTTTTAAATGTGAGTCACTTTTTTAATTTTGAACCCAAATTAATTAATTAATTAATTAATTAATGGAAATCCCTGGTCTTTTCATCTATTTTTTGTTTTTTGTAAGATTGCAGTTCGGAATAATTGAAACAATCTACCCTCTGAACAACTTTAGTTTGCTATCTCGGATCATTTATTAATCTGAAGTTAGCAAACTAAACAAGACAGAAACTATCTCTGCCAACCGTCAAAATGTCAGAACCGGAAATTCTCTTTTCATTTTGACAACATTAACCTCAATTTTTTTTCTTTAATTAGTCTCATCGATTCTTTGTGAGACACTGTGCATCTTCTATAAAATCTGGGTTTATATTTTACAATATAGGTAGAACAAATTTTTTCCGCAAACAGCACGAGAATAATATCTTCTGAAAACATTTTTCATGGTCCTGTTCTTCCTAAATATCAGTTCAAAGTGATGTGGAGAATCAGTTTAAAATATGTCAAATACATTTCCTTTTGAATGAAACTTAAATAGAAAAAGCGCACGAATATCACTTTTCCACATGATGTCAATATATGAGAGAGTTGTCACAGATATTCAGTGATTATGACACATTCCATTGCATAATTTATTAGATGCCCCTTTGGTTTCTCTGGACACGCAGATTATCTGTATTGGACATCTGCCCTCTACTTGCTTTTCGTTATATTTGCTTCTAAAAACAAAATGAAAAACTGAACGAAATTTTTCTCCAAGCAAAATAATGGTGAATGCAAATAATTTCATTTTAGTTTTAAAAATTGAGAGTTTCGGAAAAAACATTCAATGGGTTTCAAAGAACGAGATGAAAAGGCAAAACTCTGGTTCTCTTTTGAAAACGAAACAGAAAGATATTTAATTTTACCTTGCAAAATAAGACACTTTAGAAGAAATTCTCACTTTCTTTTGATACCAACAAAATTGTAAAACTGGTAACGTGGTAAGGAACCACGAGATGATTGGAAAAGGATCGTTCCTTTGCAACGGTGCGGAGCAGGCGGCCGAGACCCTTGGCCTCAATTTTGACATCAGAAGTGAGGAAAGTGCATCACTCAATTCAGATGCTTACTTCTAAAAGCCGAAGTAAAGAAAGCAGAGATTTAGAAATTTCTCTAACAGCTACTAGACAAGAAAATACACGGAAACTTTCACAGAAATGTAGAAAAGCAGTCCTTGTGAAAGGAGAAAACTTTTTCTTTCTCAGAACATCAGGGCCTAATTCAAGTACAGAAAGTTTCATTTTCGCATGTCAGGACGGTGTCATTTCTACGTTAGCATACAGTGACCGCATTTTATGTCAAGAAGTTCCCAGTGATGGATGCAGAGCGTGTCATGCACACGCTGAGTGCCTAGAACACGTACAATCTGGTTGTCCCACCCACACGGGAACGACGTATATCTACAGACATAATGCAGACTTGAGGGTACTTTTTTATCATATTTGTCGCTCTTACGGTGTTGGCTGCGATCCCCTGCCCTGCCGAACGGTCCAAGGGAGATAAAGTGAATTGACCAAAACAAGGAGTGCCAAATTTTCTGGAACTACGATTTTCGGACAGCAGCCTACGTTACATACTCGAGGCCTGACATCGCTCTCCAAGTCTTTGAGAAACGAACCGTATTCGTGATCTAATTCTTAGCTCCGGCCGACTATGACATGGGTCCATATCATGTCACATGTAGCGAGTCTCTACGGCAAGTCACACCTGCGGCATGTCTCAAATTGCGGCATCTCTACCTAGCTGTTTTTCTCTCGCGCTCCCAGTGGGACCCTGCGGTGATTGTCCAACGCTTTTTTTCAATTATATACAAGTGATATCATGTGTTTATTTTAAAGATGCGATTAATTTTCTCGTCTGTAAATGTTTTAATAAAACTCGTTACAATAACTCGTTTTCATTTTAACATAATGAAGGTACAAAGAGTCGTTCTACCGGATATTTTCGTAGACTCCATATTGAATAAAAAACAAGAGTCTGAAAAAATGTAAAGCACTCGCACGAAGCTAGGTTCAGCATGCTGAAAAGATATGAAAATAAATGTTTGCTCGCATTGCGCTGTCTGCGTGCCGGTAAAACTGAAGAATTTAACTTTGAAAACGTACATAGCTGCCCACCTTGAAAGTTCGCAGGCTTTCAATAAAAAACCTTCGGATTAAGTAAATAAACAAGATGTGAAATATAAAACATAAGATTGTACATTAATTCACAAAAAAAAATCAGAAACTAGTCAATCTCATAAGGAAGAACACAAATCGTAGGTAGAGATCGCTTAAAAATCTTCCCATTACCCACTGTTACTGATATCACCCTTGTTAAATTATCATTACCAGGCTGCAACTCGACAATGCCTTTATAATCAGGCTCAGGGAGAGCAATTAAAGGCTCGCCAATAATAAAATGCCCGGGTGTCAAAGGCTCGAAGTCGTTCAGGTCATTTGATAAAGGGCACAATGGTCGTGAGTTTAAAACAGCTTCAATCTCAGCTGCAACAGTAGATAATTCCTCAAAAGTGAGAAAGGTCAATCCAATAGCCTTTGTCAAGTGAGTTTTAGCTGATTTAACAGCTTTGTTAGAGGTGGAATGAAACTCCACTTGATAGACTTAGATGCAAGGAAGTTCCCGATTTCATTATGAGCCTCAGAAGTAGAAAGAGACTCGTAGATAGCCTTCAACTTATTATTGGCTCCGACGAAGTTTGTTCCATTATCGGTAAAAATGTGCTCACTCCTTCCACGTCTGGCTATAAATCTTTTTAAAAAAGCAGGAGTACTCACGGCTGATACAACCTCTAGGTCAAAGTAGTGTCTTAGTGTCAAAGCAGACAAAGACTGAAAAAGATGCCTTTCCTGTTACATTCCGAGAAATTTTGATGATAAAAGGTCCAGCTAAGTCAATCCCACATTTGAAAAATGGTCTTGCTGGTGTAACTCTTTCAGATGGTAAATCTCCCATCAGCTGGCGTAGACTCGTTGGATTAACTTTAAAGCAAACTAGACATTTCCGAAACAGGCCGTTATTACTTCTTTGTCCATCGACAATCCAGAATCTCAAACGCAACGTTGCCAAAAGTCCTCGAGGACCGATATGTAAATTTTGATAACGTTCATGAATTACAATGAGCTTTACAAGATGATGGTCTTTAGGCAAAATTGCCGGATGCCTCTGAGTTTCAGGAATATCGGCATGAAGCAGCCTTCCACCAAGCTTGATAATACCTTTATCCAAAAACGGATGAAGAGAGAGAAATTTGCTATGTGAATCCAATGGCTTTCCATTCTGGAGACATCTAGACTCAGATGAAAAGGCTTGTTTTTGGCAGATCCTTATTAAAGAATTCATGGCTTTCTCCAGTTCGAAGACAGTTAGGAAATCGGTCAATTTTCCATTAGGTTGCAAACAATTATGCCCGAAGCGTAGCATATAAGCAACTATTTGCTTTAATTTTTCTAACGGAGAGAAATTCTCGATCAATTTGAAGTTCGACATTGTAGAGGGTAAAGACACATTCTTCTTTCTTTCAGTTACATCGGATGGAGTAACGAAATCTTCAATAGCCCATTTATCCTCCTTCTCCGCTAGCAAAGTTGGTGCATTCCACCATAGATCCAAATTCTTTAGATACTGCGGATCTGTACCACGTGACAAAATATCCGCTGGGTTATCCTTAGATCGTACATGATTCCAATTCGCATCAGGAACAATCCTTTGTATTTCACCCACCCGATTTGCAACAAAGGTGTTCCACTGACCCGAATAGCTACTGATCCATGCTAAAACGATTGTGGAATCAGTCCACAAATAAGTTTTTTCTATCTGGAGCTTGAGAGACTGCATAACTGATTGATATAGTTTAGCGAGAAAATTCGCTCCACATAATTCTAGTTTTGCAAGAGTTATCTTACTGAGTGGCGCTACTTTAGATTTAGCACCGACAAGTTGAGCATGATAAACTCCTGAAATATCCCTGGTTCTAAGATACAAGCAGGCACCATAAGCGGCTTCTGATGCGTAACAAAATCCGTGAATTTGTATCTCAATTGAGGTCTCTGTCAAAACAAATCGTGGTATCTTTAATTGAACTAGCTGAGGAATCTGTCTTTGATAAACAGTCCAACTAGTGTACATTTCTTGAGGAATAGCTTCATCCCAGCCAACTCCAGATTGCTACAAGTTTTGCATAATAATTTTAGACTTTATTATAAGAGGTGCGATTAATCCAAGCGGATCAAAGATTCGAGCTATTGCTGACAATATCGATCGCTTGGTAGCAACCAATGTTTCTTCAGGGAGATGTACTTGATATTTGAAAACATCTTCACTTGGGTTCCAGATCAATCCCAGAGTCTTTGTTTCTTGATTACCAATAAGATGATTAATATTGGAATCAACACAGTTCTCTTTGATGATGGAAGGTTCATTAGAGATCAATTTTCGAAGCTCAAATTGAGCTGATAGAAGTATGGATTTCACCTCCATCTTTGACTTCATGGCAGCTTCGATAGTTGATCCTCCAGATATGAAATCGTCGACGTAGACATCATCGCAAATACTTTGAGCAGCTTCTGGAAAGTCAACGCGATATTCATAAGGCAACTGCATGAGGCATCTAGTAGCCAGGAATGCAGATGGACCCAATCCGGAAGTTAGACGACTGAAGCGATATGATTTGAGAGGTTGATTCGGGCTTTCTCTCCAAAGAATCCATTGTAGATCCTGATCATCTTCATCTAGCTGCACTTGTGGATACATTTTCTAGATGTCTGCCGTAATGGCGTATCGGTGTTGGCTAAATCAAATTAAAATGGAAAATAAGCTTTGTTGAATAGTTGGACCTGGCTCGAGTATTTCATTCAGCGATATTCATGACTCTGTTTTAGCAAAAGCATCATATACTACACGAAGCTTAGTTGAAATGCTTGTTTCCTCAATTACTCCATGATGCGGGAGATAGTTGATAAATTTGTCCGGTTGTTCAGTTGGTGCTGGAATGAGATGTCGTAGTTCCAAGTGCTCCTCAATAGCGGTACTGTAACGCGCGTGCAGATCAGGATTCTTGAGAAGCTTTCGTTCCACGGATAAAAATCTCCTTTCAGCTATATGCTTGGACTCTCCAAGTAATGAGACGTCAGCACAGAATGGGAGTTTTACAATAAAACGACCATCTTCTGCTCTTCGAAATGTAGCAACAAAGTGATCTTCACAACGCTGCTCCTCCTTCGTTAAATGTAACTTTGTAGGGCATTCCTCAATGGACCAGAATCGTTCTATTTGTTTCTCGATATTGATTCCTGATGAAAAACAACATATAGAAGGAAAACTCATATATTTATCGGACGGAAGCCGCAATGGACCAGCACCCATCCACATTTGGTTTTCTGTAAAATTGGTAAATTCCTACTAAGCTTTATCTGACCAACACAGAGCAAACCCCAAAAGAAGGTAGTGCCAAGTATTAAATCGATTTTACCTGAAATGTGAAAGTCCGGATCAGCTAAGGTGAGATCCTCTGGGATTTGAAGAGACGCCCTGTTAATCCTTTGAGTTATGAGCATTTCAGTGGTACGATTTGATACGAGACATTGAATACTTCCCTGTAACTATTTATCCAAAACTTTATGGTTATGTTGACGAAATTAGAGAAATTTACAGAAACTTGAGCAATTCCTGACATAGGCATGTCAATCCTTTGTTTCCGAAGCATCAACAAATCACGTAGCTCAGTGTTGATGTAACTGGATTGCATTCCAGAATCCAAAAAAATTCTGCAATGATGAGATTGACCTTGTTTATCAAAAACGATGATACTAGTTGTTGCAAGCATTCCTTGATCGCTGAAATCGTTTGAGCAGCTTGAGAAAGATACGATAGCTGAAGCTGACCTTGTTTTTTGTTTAGAATTATTTCCGTTGCGAACCGATTCTACTGATGAGGATGAGTTGTGATTTCCTTCCTCATATTGACTCGTGGAGCCCCCAGTAGAATTGTCGAAGTGGAGTAACGTATGATGCTTCCTGTTATATCGTAGACCATTCCCGGATGAACAATTCTGAAAATCATGATTATTTCTCAGACAATTTGTACATAATTTATGTTTCTTGACTTCAGCTGATAACGCCAGAAAGCCGCTGCAATTATAAATCGCGTGAGACTCCTTACAATAAGGACACGTAATCCGCCTATTGGAAAACCTGACGATAGATGACGAAGCTTGAAGAGTTGAAACACCAGGATCCTTCCTTCACCGAAAAAACGATATTCTGATATTAAGATTGTCATATTCTTACAGGCATATTCTTAGTAATATTCTTAATGAAGTAAGCGAAATCCTTACTTTAAGAATATCTTCTAGCCAAAGGGAAAAAATATTCTTAAAATGAGAATATGAGTGGGGAAAGAAGAAACGCGCAAAGGATAGTGCGCCTTGCTCTGTTCAATCAGTTTTTTCAATGTTTGTGCGTATCAGTTTTGTGCGGTCAGTTTTTCGCATTCGTAATTATTAACAAGCGTGAAGAAACGCATCAAATTGTAAGGATAAATCGCGTGTGCACGTCCATCTCCTTCTCTTTATGGAAAATGTTAGAGTGAGAAATGTCTGATGTCACATTGAGGTTGAATACCGGCGTACCACACACAGACATAACCTCTCTACATTATTTATTTGTTGACATGTGACATCAAACTTTTCTCACATTAACGTTCTCTGCGAAGAGATAGAGATAGAGTTAGAGATGTATACATGCGATTTATCCTCAGAATTGGTTGCATTTCTTCGAGCTCGTCACTTATTATCCAATTACTGCGACAGATTTCAGATGAAAAATGGAAGAAGTGAAAACGTGGCTAGAAGACCACCAACTTGGCGAGCTTGTCCACTTATTTGAATATAAGTATTAAGAATGATTTTTTTTAAAGTTATTTTGTAGATTGACTTTTTTTAAAGTTATTTTTTGCTTTGTTTTTTTGTGTTTAATCTCTTTTCCAGTGGTGTCGTCCTAAAAGAAAAAGTGGCTATTTTATATTTTTATTCCAGAATTCATTTTGTTTGTTTAAAAATTCTACTATTTGGGAAAATGTAATTATTTTGTTGAAAACGCAACTGCGTTGTTAAAAAAGTCATCTTTTTATCAAAAATTCAAGTATTTTGTTAACAAGTTATTTTTTTAGTTAAAGTTGTTCATCTCTGATTGAAAAGTTAACTATGTTCATGGAAATTCGTTTCATGTTTGGTTGAAAATCAACTTTTTTCAACTGATAATAAAACTATTCCATTTTTGGTTGAAAATTTATCTTTTTCAGTTAAAAATGTAACTATTTGGTTAAAATTTTATCTTTTTTAGTTCAGAGTTCAACTTTTTCGTGGAAAATTCATGTATTTTGTTGAAAATTCGTCTTTCTGGCTAGAATTTTAATCTTCTTGGTGGAAAATGTATTCTTTTTGGTTGAAAAAGCAATTGTTTAGTTGAAATATTAACTGCTACATGCTTCATTGAGAATTCATCTCTTTTGGTTAAAAAGTCCGTTATTTGACTTAAACATGAACTGTTTTGACAAAAAAATAATTTTTTATATTTGAAAAGTCAACTATTTGCTTTGAAATTAACTTTTATGTTCAAAATTCTACTGTTTTGTAGAAAATTCATTCAACTAAATTCATCTTTTTAGCTTCGAAATTCAACAGTTTGGTAGACAGTTGAACTATTTGATTGAAAATTAAACTTTTTGGTTGAAAAATCATTTTTTGGGTTGAAAGTGTAAATTTTTGTAGATAATTCGTCTTTTTCACGTTCAAATTGGAAAAAATTGCTTGGAAATTCATGTATTTTGTTGGAAAGTCGTGTTTTTTGTTAGAAAATTAATCTTATTTGTTCAAGATACAAGCTTTTGGTTAAAAATTCAACCATTCGGTAGAAAATGTATATATTTTGTCAGAAAGTCATCTTTTTGGGTACAAAATTATTCATGTGTGTTGAAAGCTCAACTTTTGCGTTGAAAATTCTACTATCTTCTTGAAAATTCATCTTTCTTGATTGAAAATTATCTTTTTTGTTAAAAATTCATTTTTTCCGATTTCAAGTCCACTGTTTACTAAATCTTTGTTTGCTGAAAATTCAATTATTTTTTAAGAAATTGAACTATTTTGTAAAAAATTGAACTTTTTTGTAAAAATCTAATTATTTTTAAAACATTCAACTATTTCGTTGAAGTCATCATTCTCGTTCAAAAATTCATCTTTCATGGTAGAAAAGTTGTCCTTCTTGCTTGAAAATTTTACTATTTGGTTGAATCTGCCTATTTTTGAGAATACTCGTCTGTTTTACTGGAAAGTTCATCTATTTTATTGTTAATGAAATCATTTGGTTTAAAATTATTAATTAATTAAATTATTAATTAAACCCAACTATTTTTTTGAAAATGCAATATATATTTCAGTTTGAAATTTTACGAATTTGAAGTGTTTGTTTAGTGTCGTATAGTTTAGTGTCGTTCTATCCATGTTTTCCTTGTACAGAAGCTGATGACGATACCTATAGGGACCTAATCTATCTTTCGTTGGCGCTGTTTCGCCGAAAAATTGCGGCGACAGTGGCAAAAGTGAGGTGAGCAAAGTTCGGAATACATTGGAAACAATGCGAAGTAAAGTGAAATTATCAAATGCTTCCATAAATCGTACACATTTTGAACAATTGTTTTACCTTACATTAATTTGTTCTCAATCGCATACAATGTTTTCAAAATGCGTATAACTTATGACAGCATTTATAATTTTAATTTATTTTGTATTGTTTCCCATGTATTTCGAGCTTGGATCACCTTACTTTTGCCAAGGTCGCCGGAATTTTCGGTGGCGGCAGCACTATCGGAAAGATAGATTAGGTCCCTATATTACTTTCAAGCATTGGCTGTAAAGATATAAGTTTTCTTTGCTATTTTTTACATCAATTTCTCGAAGCTTTTCTTGTAATTGTCACGTATAAGTTGTACAGTACCTACAGTTAACAATTAACTAAAACTTTCTGTTATTTACAGTGAAATAAAATAAAATTAAATAAGACTGCTACAATATATATATATATGTATATATATATATATATATAT
>CAKNXH010000551.1:67002-98794 GCA_932178445.1 Andricus quercusramuli
TATATATATATATATATATATATATATATATTTTTATTGATATCAACAGATATTATTATTTGAGCTGCCGTGGCTTTAAACATCTACTTGTGATCTAGAGGAAGAGGCGCGTAATACAATTGATTGATTAAACGAACTTACATGTAAGTGAAGTTCTATCAAAATTGTATGAAGCGCCTCTTCCGAATAGATCAGTCCCACCCATATAATACCCATTTTCATACAAGTAAGAAACCCAACAAAAAATCACGGCAGCACTTTGAACGAAATGAGGATTTGGGGACGTGTCCGAGCGGCGGGGGCGGCACTGGCGTACTTTTTTGAAAGCTTCGAATATTGTGGCAAATCCGGTAAAAGTTAGGGGTGCTACTTGTGATCTATTCGGAAGAGGTGCTTCATACAATTTTGATAGAACTTCACTTACAGGTAAGTTCGTTTAATCAATCAATTTTTAATTTAAAAATTTTATAGTTGAATTTTTGACTAAAAACGATCAATTTTCAACCTAACATGGAATAGTTGAATTTTTAATTCAAAAACTCAATTGTCATACAAAAATAAAGTTTTTTCAACAAAATAATTCAATTTTCACCCAATAAATTGATTTTATTAAAGTTTCTTCAGATTTCAACCAAGTAGTTAAATTTTTAATACAGAGAATAAATTCCCTAATCAAAAAGAGATGAAATTACAAAAAAAAAAACGAATTCTCAATGAAATAGTTAAATTTTCAACCAAAGAGTTGAAGTTTAAAAATAGAAAAAAATCAACAAAATAGTGAAATTTTTAACCAAATTGTTTAACTTTCAACCTACAAAGATGAATTCTCAACCAAAACAACGAATTTTCAACAAAGACAATTAATTTTCTACCGGAAAAGACAAATTTTCATCAAAATACACAAATTTACAATCAAATGATTTGAATTTCAACTACAAATGATTAATTTTCAGAAGAAAACAGATGAATGTTCAACCCGAAATTATTAATTTTCTACCAAAGAGACGAATTTGCTAAAAAAAAGGCGAATTTTCAACAAATAAAGATTTTTCAGCGAAGACAGGAAAAACTGTCAAAGAAATTGTTGGAATGGAAAAATGAATTTTTAATGAGAAAAAGGATTTTCAGCAAAATATTTAAATTTCCAATCAAAGAGATCAACCCTTACACAACCAAATTGTTAACAAAGTGGTTCAAGGTTTACCCATTTTATTCAATTTTCAATTTAAAAAATATCAACTTCCAGCCAAAAATGAAATAGTTACGTTTTTAGTTGAAAAAATTATTTTCCAACCAAAGAAAGGCATTTTTAACCAAAAAGATGAATTTTCTACCAAAAAATATGAATTCTGAGCGAATAATGTAATTGTAGATATTTAAAATTTTTTAAACAATTTCTAAAAGTCCTATACAATTTTTATAAAATTTAAAAATTTCAATCACATTTCAAAATTTTTAGGAAATGATTTTTTTTAATTTTCAAAACATTAATAAAATTTTAAAATTTTAATGAAATTTTTTAATTTAATTAAAATGAAATTAAATGAAAAATTAAATTTTATAAAACTGAAAATGTTTATAACATTTGAAGTATTTATATAGAATTTTAAATATTTATAAAATTTTAAATATTTATGACATTTCAAATTTGTATGATATTTTAGGCTGTGTCTAGGCGTCCCGAAAAACTGATGGAGTAGGAAAAGAGGATGGAATAGTCGTCCCGAAAATTCGGCTTATAGACATTATTGGACTTTTAGTAAAATTGCAAAGTCTTTATAAAATTTCATATTCTTTCTCAAATTTCAAAACTTTTATAAATTTACCAAAATTTTCGAAATTTAAAAAATGATCAAAATTTAACATAAATTTTTAAAGTTTACCTACATTTCCCGAATTTTTCTAAATTCAAATCAAATGGACAACAATGTTTAAAAAATGTCGTTTTTTGAAATTTGAAAATGTTTGGTAATTTTGAAGTTACCAAAAACTTAAAGATATTAGAAAAATTTAATAAGTTTTTGGAAATTTTAAAAAAGTTTTAAAATAATTTAAAAATAATTTTTAAATCAAAAACAAAATAAAAAAATAAATACAAAATTTTTTCAAGTATTTAAAAACCTTTACAGGTTTTACAATTCATATGATCTTAACAATTTCTGAAATTTGTATTGAATATCAAAATTTTTATGAAATTTTAAACTTTTTTGAAAATTCTTAGTCGTCAAAATTTTTATGAAATTCCAGTTTTTTATAAAATTTCCAAATTTTCAAAAAACTTCAAAATTTTCATGAAATTTCGGTATCAAATTTTAAATTTTGTTATAAAATTAAAAAAATTTCACCTCCTGCTCCATGTTGCTGAGGACTTTGCGGTTCATTATTTTGTACGTGATAACCTTGTTCATTAGTGTTCCACATAGCATTTATTTCTGTAACAAAATTAAAGATTATTGTAGTTTGTTGCTTTTAGAGGAAATTAGGTGATCCGTATTTTACCGATTTGCGAGACAAAATTTTCTGCAAAGTTATAAATGAATTTCAGCTTTGTGCTTTATTTTGCAGAAAATCTCACATTTTTCTCTAAACGTATATAACTTTTAACGCAATTAAGATACATGAGATTTATTTCCAGATTCCGACGGCATTTATCAAGTAATTTTTAATCAACCGGAAAATTTAAGAGAGGTTTCAAAGTAGAAAACTAGCTATAAGCATTCAAAATTTGTTTTATTCAAAAAAAATTAACTTGTAACATTTCATAAAACTATAAAAATTTCAAATTTTTTGCTGAATAACAAATTTGCTATAAATTTTTTAAAATGGTCTAAATTTATATAAAAATAAAATAAAGTTTCTAAAATACCTCGATTTTTGAAAATTTGTAACGTTTACAAATTCTTAAAATCTCTCATCTACGCACATGGAGAAATTTTGGAAACATTTTCATTTTAATGTGAATTTCAAAACCTTTTTAAATGATATTTTTGGTAATTTCTAATCAACCAAAAGTTTGAAATTTCTTTGAAATTTAAAAAATTTGAAAAATTATCAAAATCTATAAAAAATTGTCATTTTTCAAAAATTTTACCATTCCATAAAATTTTCAAATTTTTATAAGATTTCAAAATTTTGGCTATACTTTCGAAATTGTCACCCAAGAATATTTAATTGATACTTGGCCTAGGGGTTCCCTTCAGACCCTAGTTGAACGCACCGAAAGGATTTCTGGCGCAGATCAATATAAATGAAGTTATTAATCATTTTGACTTTTTTCAAAATTATTTTTTTCCAAATCCCGAGAAATATTGATTTAAAAAAAAATTTTGTTCACAAAAGTCGTAGAACTCGTCAAAACAAATATTTTTAATATTCGACCTTTTTTCTTAAATTAATGTTTTTCCAGATTTTGAAAAGAAGCTAATTTTTCAAAAAAGGCAAATTTATTAATAACTCCATTTATATTGATATTCGCTGAAAATCCTTCTACTGCGTTCAACTAGGGTTTAAAAGCAATCCCTAGGCCAAGTATCAAGTCAATATTCTTGGATGGCCTTTTCGGAAGTATACCCACAATTTTTATAACCCAAGGTAAAATGATTTAAGGATGTAAATTATACGAATTTCCTGGCTGTGGAGCAATAACTATCAAAGCATAAAAAAATTAAGGCAACATTATTCCCATTTTACAATTTTCGTGAAATTTGAAAATTTCAAAATCTTTGTAAAATTTTTTATGACATTTAAAAATTTCAAAATTTTTTCGTTCTTTTTTTAATTTCTCAAATTTATATGGAATTTCAAAAATTTTATTTTTCATAAAATTTTAAACTTTTTTATAAAATTCTTAGTTGTCAAAATTTGTTTAAAGGTTTGAAGAAGTCTTTAAATCTTCAAAATTCCTGACATTTTTATAACATTTCTGAAAGTTTTATAAAATTTGTATAGAATTTCAAATTCTTTAATAAATTGCAATGAAATTTAAAAATTTGTCTGTGTCTGGGCGCCCCGAAAGGTGAGAAAGTTGGAAAATGGGATGGACTAGTCGTACCGAAAATTCGGCCTTTGAAATATATTGGACTATTTCATAAAATTTCAAAGTCTTTATACAATTTCCTATTTCTTCTGAAATTTTTATTGAATTTGAAAAAATTTATAAAATTAGCAAAATTTTCAAAATTCCAAAAATTTACCATAAATTTTCACAATTTCCCTAGATACTAGAATAAAAACAAAGCTTCAAAAATTTCTATTAATTTCCAAAATTTCTATTAGTTTTCCAAAATTTTTATAAAATTCGAAATTTGTGTAAAACTTCCAAATTTGTATTAAATAAAAAATTTTGTTGTGAAATTTAAAAATTTCTGTAACATTCTAATAAAATTTCTAAATTCAATTTATATTAAATTTTATGAAAAAATGACATTCTCCTTATTTATAAGATTTCATATTTTTTCAAAAATTAAAAATTTG
The DNA here is from genome assembly GCA_932178445.1 of Andricus quercusramuli. Taxonomy (NCBI): domain Eukaryota; kingdom Metazoa; phylum Arthropoda; class Insecta; order Hymenoptera; family Cynipidae; genus Andricus; species Andricus quercusramuli. Next base: position 71,476 of record CAKNXH010000551.1, read on the forward strand.
TTAGAAAATTTAAAAACTTTCATAAAATTACAAAATTTCAAAAAAAAATTTAATTTACCATAAATTTCCAACATTTTCCTAAATTCATATTAAAATAAAAAGAAATTTTGAAAAATTCCTCGTTTTTAGAAATTTAAAAATGTTTCGTGATTCCTAAATTACCAAAAACTTTAAAATATTATAAATTTTATAATATCTTCACATGTTACAGAAGTTGAAAAATAATAGAAAATTGAAATTTTAAAAATATTTTGAAAAATTTGTAAATGTTTTAGAAGTCTTAAAATCTTGAAATCTTACAAATTTCTATTGAATTTCAAAATTTTTATGAAATTTTAAAATTTTCCATGAAATTCTTAGTCGTCAAAATCTTGAAAATTTTGATAAGTTTTAAAAGTCGCAAAATCTGTAAAATTACGAGGACTTTTATCGAATTTCTAAAAGTTTTATAAAATTTTCGTACGTCGTTAAAATTTCTTTTAAATTAAAAAATGTCTATTAAATTAGAAAATTGTCATAAGATTAACTTTTTTTATTTCCAAAATTGTAATAAAGTTTTAAAATCAAATTAAAATTAAATTTTATGGAAAAATATGAAGTCTACAAAAAACTGAGAAAGTTAGAAAAGGGGATGAACTAGTTGTACCGAAAATTCGGCTTATGCAAAATATTTGACTAGTTGATAAAATTTCAAAGTCTTTATACAATTTCCAATTTTTTCTGAAATTTGTATTAAGTGAGAAAAGATTTACAAAATTAGAAAAATTAGAAAAATTCCAAAAATTTTCAAAATTTACCATGAATTTTCACAATTTTCCTAGATTTATACTAGAATAAAAACAACGTTTCAAAAATTTCTATTAGTTTTCCAAAATTTTTATAAAATTTGAAATTTGTGTAAAACTTGGAAATTTGTATTAAATAAAAAATTTTGTTATAAAATTTAAAGATTTCAGTAATATTCTAATAAAATTTATAAATTCAATTTATATTAAATTTGATGAAAAATGACATTCTCCCTATTTATAAAATTTCATGTTTTTTCAAAAATTAAAAATTTCTTAGAAAATTTAAAAACTTTCGTAAAATTACAAAATTTCAAAAAAATTTTAAATTTACCATAAATTTCGAAAATTTTCCTAAATTCATATTAAAATAAAAAGAAAGTTTGGGAAATTCCTCGTTTTTAGAAATTCAAAAATGTTTCGTAATTCTTAAATTACCAAAAACTTAAAAATATAACTTTCATAATATCTTCAAATGTTACAGAAGTAGGAAAATAATAAAAAAATTGAAATTTTAAAAATATTTTGAAAATTTTCAAGTTTTTTAGAAGTCTTAAAATCTTGAAATCTTAAAAATTTCTATTGAATTTCAAAATTTTTATGAAATTTTAAAATTTTTTATGAAATTCTTAGTCGTCAAAATCTTGAAAATTTTGATAGGTTTTAAAAGTCTTGAAATCTGTAAAATTTCGAGGACTTTTATCGATTTTCCAAAAGTTTTATAAAATGTTCGTAAATTGTTAAAATTTCTTTTAAATTAAAAAATTTATATTAAATTATAAAATTTTCATAAAATTAACTTTTTTTTTAATTTCCAAAATTGTAATAAAGTTTTAAAATCAAATTAAAATTAAATTTTATGGAAAAATATGAAGTCCAGAAAAACTGAGGAAGTTAGAAAAAGGGATGAAATAGTTGTACCGAAAATTCGGCTTATGCAAAATATTTGACTAGTTGATAAAATTTCAAAGTCTTTATAAAATTTCATCTTTTTTCTAAATTTGCAGAATTTTTCTGAAACCATAATAAAATAAAAACAAAGTTTTAAAAATGCCTCGTTCCTTAAAAGAAAATTGTTGGTGATTCTGGAATTAACAGAAACTTAGAAATATTATAAATCTTATAAGTTTTTTGAAATATTACAAAAGTTCAGGTTTTAAAAATCTTGAAATCATGAAAATGTCTGAAATTTCTATTCAAGTTCAAAATTTGTATGAAATTTCAAACTTTTTTATAAAATTCTTAAAGTTTTATAAAATTTTTATAAAATTTGAAAATTAACATAGAATTTAAAAATTCCGAAATTTTCATCCTAAACTTTTAAAAATTTTCAAAATTTTCGGTCAATAAGAAATTGATCATAAATTTCCAAAAATGTCCCAAATTCACCATGACATTCACATACGAATATTAAAAATTGTATGATGAATAGGCACTCTCACCCAGAAAATGGATACACAATTCGGTTGCCAAGAGTAGAATCCTCTTGTGGACCTTCATTTTGTCAGTCTATCGAGACAGTTTTCGGGAATGATGACTGATATTGAGAAAGATTTTCCACGCTGAACAGTATCCGGGCACTTAAACCTTTGATAAGACGCAAAATCTTCAAAACTATTAGAATTGAGAACGTGGCAGTAGTACTATGTCGCAGAGTCAATGGCATATTTTCAAAGCTAGAACAAACAGTTAAACCTAAAAACAGTTTCTAGACTTTTCAATCTGTTTTTTCCTTATAAGATATCAGGGCCACCGGAAAAAATTTAGTCCAAGTGTGGAGATGGGCAATAATTGGTGGTTCGGGCGGGGCAAAGGAGCGGGACAAGAGATACACTTATAAGAATATTAAAAAATCCAGTGGCTACAAAAAAAGAGAGTACCCATAGGGTGGGTCGAAAATAAATAATTTAGAATTCGAAATCGCTACAATGCGGAAAATTAGCGTATTGTGGTCCTAAAACAGTATAATTAATCTGGAATCGATCGACATGCAGCTTGGTTACCCGCGCTCGCAAAAAAGGTTTCAAAAATTTCTGTTTGCAGAGTTTTTAAATTTTATTGAGTTTCAATTTTTTTTTACATACCTAGAGGTCAAAAAAGTCTCCCTAATTTTTTTCGGATTTTAATCTATCATTTTCTGGGCGATAATTCATATTTAATTTACCATTATTTTCGGACATTTTTTTTAACACGTTTCCAAATAGGAGAAAAATTATTTGAGGTACATGAAAACTTTTGAGTGACAAAAATGCATTAGAAAAAAAATCCCCGAATCCCAGGAGTCAAAATTGGCAATACAGCGAATTTTTAAAATTTTTATTTGGGTATTTAATGAACTTGTCTTTATAACTTGTAGTTTGAACATTTTTGTGAACATGGGTGGGTTTTTTAAACATAGATATATACTCGGAAAAAAAATCCACAAGACCCAGGAATCAAAATTAGTAATACAGCGAATTTTCAAATTTTTGATTTTGGTATTTTATGAACTTATCTTTTGAACTTGTAGTTCAAATATTTTTCCAATTTTTTAATTTCCATTTTCGATTCCTGAGTCTTGTAAATTCATTTCCTACTGTATTTCTATGTTTAAGAAAACTACACATGCTCACAAAAATGTTTAAACTACAAGTTATAAAGATAAGTTCACAAAATACCAAAATCAAAATTTTTTAAATTGGCTGTATTGCCAATTTTGATTCCTGAGTCTTGTCGATTTTCTTCCTAGTGTATTTCTGTGTTTAAAAAGACCACACATGCTGACAACAATGTTCAAACTACAAGTTATGAAGATAAGTTCAATAAATACCAAACTCAAAATTTTGAAATTCGCTGTAATACCAATTTTCACTCCTGGGATTCGGGGATTTTTTTTGTAATGCATTTTTGTCACTCAGAAGTTTTCATTTACCTCAAATAATTTTCCTGCTATTTGCAAACGAGTTAAAAAAAATGTCCGAAGATAATGGTAAATTAAATATGGATTATCTCCCAGAAAATGATGGATTAAAATCCGAAAAAAATTGAGAGGACTTTTTTGACCTCCAGGTATATAAAATAAAGTGAGAACTCAATAAAATTTAAAAACTCTGCAAACAAGAAATTTTTGAAATCTGTTTTGTGAGCGCGGGTAACTAAGCTGCAAGTCGATCGATTTCAAATTGATTATACTTTTTTAGGACCCCAATACGATACTTTTCCGCGTTGTAGCGATTTCGAATTCCAAAAGCATTTATTTTCGACCCACCACCCATACATTTCGGTCAGATTCTTTATTTTCAAAATTTTTCTTATATATACTTGAAATATTTACTATTACATTATTCTTCGAGAATTCATATTTTTTTGGAAAATTCATCTTGTTGGTAAAAATGTCTTTTTTTGGTTGAAAAAAAATTTCTTCAACTAAAAAGTAACTATTCCATTTTTGGCAGGAAATTTATATTTTTTAAATTGAAAATTCAATCACTTGGGTAAAACATGAACCACTTTGTTAAAAGTTTATTCGTTTGAGGCTTGATCTCTTTGATTGAAATTGTGAATATTTTGCTGAAAATTCTATTTTTCATTTAAAATTAATTTTTCAACCTACAAATGTAACTTTTCCATTCTTATTTGCTAAAATTAAATCATTTCAAGTCAAAAATTGGTATTTATTGGAGAAAACTAATCCTGCTGGTAGAAATTTTCTCTCTTTTGATTAAAACTGCAATTTTTCGGTTCAAAATGAACTTTTTTGTTGAAAATTCGTATTTTCGGATTGAAAATGCTATCTTTTGGCTTGAATGTTCAAAGATTTCTTTCGCATTTTTTCCTGTCTTGGAGGAAAAATCTTTATTTTTTGAAAATTCTTCTTTTTGATTCGAAAATTCGCCTCTTTGGTAGAAAATTAATAATTCAGGGTTGAAATTCAGCTATTTAGTTGAAATATTTTTTACTCAAAATTGATCATTTTTAGTTGAAAATTAAATTATTTGTTTTCAAATTGGTTTATTTTGTCGAAAATTTGTCTTTTTTGGTAGAAAATAAATTTTCTTTGTTGGAAATTCTTCGTTTTGATTAAGAATTCATCTAATGTAGGTTAAATGTTAAACCATGTGGTTAAAAATTTAACTATTTTGTTCAATTTTTTTTTAATTCAACTCGCTGGTGGAAAATTTTACTACTTTATTTTAAAAAATTTTCTGTTATTTCATGTCTCTTTAATTAGGAAATTTATTCTCTGTGTTAAAAAATCAACTACTTGGTTGAAATCTGAAACAATTTTAATGAAAATCATTTTATTGACTGAAAATTGAACAATTTTGATGAAAAAGCTTTATTCTTGTATGAAAGTTAATTTTTCACATTTAAAATTCAAGTATTCCACGTTAGGTTTAAAATGGATCGTTTTTAGTGGCAAATTCAACTGTTAAATTGTTTATTAAAAATTCACATTTTTTGGTTTAAAATGGACAAATTAGGAATGTTACTGAAATTATCATAAAGTTCCCAATTAAAAATACTGACATCGAAAATAATACAAATTTTCCGTCGATAAATGCCCGAATAATATTTTTGTTTATTATATTTCTTTGAAAACATCATAAAATGTATAAACTAATTAATGCAACGGATTAAAAAATTTTTTGTAGAATCTCCAAAGATTTCAAAGGATTTCTAGAAAATTTTCGAAAACAAATGAAATTTTATTGAATATAAAGGTATTTTTAGAGATTTCATGAATAAGTTTAATTCAAATTATACTCAAGGGATTTCAAGGAATTCTAAATGATTTTAAGGAATATAAAAATTTCAAGGGATTTCAAAAATTACTTAGGCTTTTAAAATTTTTTCTGATTTTAAGAGATTCAAAGTCTTATTCTTCATTTTTCTTGATCATTAATATTCAAATACCAGAATTTCAATCTTGGAATACTTCTAACATAGAATCTTTTATAAACGGAATAAAACAGTATTTCAGAAACAAATTTGAAATTGTCAAGTTTATTGATTTATTTTGAACAAAATAATGTCTTCTCTACTATAAAAGATAGCTTTTCAACAAAGTACTTGAATTTTAAACAAAATAATAAAATTTTTAACATGATGGTTGAATTTTCAACCTAAAAATATGAATTCCCAACAAAAAGTGTCATAGTTTATATTTCAATCAAAAAACATGAATTTTTCACAAAAAAAAAGTGTTTTATAACCAAAAAGACGAATTTTCAACAAATAAAGATTTTTCACTGGAAAAAGAGAATTTCAAATTTTTGAATCTTCAAGCCAAAAGATGAATTTTCTCTACCAAAATTGAATTTACAAACATAAAATATGAGTTCAGAAAAAATTATTTTCCACGAAATTGATGCATTTTTACCCAACAAAAATGAAATTTTAAGCCAAGAAAATGATGTTTTCCTTACAAAGAAAGGAGAATTTTCAACTGAGAAAGGTCAATAAAAAATGGAAAATTTACATTTTGAGTTGAAAAATTGATTTTGAACAAACAAAAATACTTCTCCACTAAACAGTTAAATTTTTAACCAAAGGCATGAGCCTTCAATCAAAAAAATCAATTTTTGACAATGCAGGTTAACTTTTATCCAAGTAGCTCAATTTTCAATGTATCATGATTAATTGTCAACAGAATAGTTAAACTTTCAACAAAAGAGATGAACTTCTAACTATAAATATAAATCTTTTAAAAAAATTATTTCTTAACAAAACGATGCAACCAAATCTTTCAAATAAAATAGTTGAATACTCAAACAAAGAAGAAGAATTTCTAACCAAAAGGTTGCATTTTCATAAAAAAAGACATTCCTACCAAAACAGATGAATTTATGAAGACGGAATTTGTACTAAAACAGATAATTTTTTTAATAAAAAAGGGACAACTTTTTTTTTAAAGTTGAACTTTCATACAGAAAAGCTCTCAGTTCATTTTTTAACACCAAACTGTGAATTCCAGACAAAAAGTAAATTTTCTACAGAATAGTTAAATTTGCAACAAAACAGCAAAATTTTCAACCAAACAGCTGCACTTTTTTCCAAGAAAAATGAAAATTCTACTAAGACAGGTGAATTTTTAAATCAAGAAGACAAATTTTCAAAAAGAGAGTTGAATTTTCATCCAAAAGGATCTCAATAGACTTTTCTACTGAGAAGTAAAATTTTTTGATAAGAAGTAAATTTTCTAGAAAATAGTGGAATTTCCAACAATTTTTTCAGTCCAATAAAGATGCGATATTTCTACTAAAAAAAGATGAACTTCTAAATTAAAAAGACAAATTTTCAGAAAAAATATTTTTCATCCAAAAAATATTTCAGTTGACTGATCAGCAACAAATATGAATTTTAGGCAAAAGATTAATATAATAAAAAAAGAGTTGAATTTCCAACCCAAAAAGGTGAACTTTCAACAAAACAGTTGAATTTGCAAAAAAAAATTATGTCTTCCCAAGAAAATTGTTAACTTTTCAACCAAATAATAAGATTTATAACAAAAACGATAATCTTCAGGAGAAAGTTTTCCGAATTTGCAAAAATGACTCACATGAGTGAAGGACCCCCTCCCCCTACCGTAACAAAATGTCTCGACCCCCCCCCCCCCCTTGATCTGTTACGAAATTTAAGTACGGTCCCTGATGAAAGACGTATTTTTCAGTTCATAAACAATGTTGCTCTCTGCCTTGAAATTGGTGAAATTTATTTAATTACCCGTGAAATTTTTCAGATTTGAAAATTACTAATTCTAGTGGTCCTTCACATACGTTTCCGTACAATTGCGCACCTTTTTAAAAGGATTTTAAAATCTGAGATAAGATTAATTTCGAAGAGTAAAACAAACATAAAAAAAGAACATAGAAACCAATGTCAATTTTGAAGATTTCAAGTCAAAATTTGATTTAAAAATTTAGAAAACAATAAAGTTATTATAGAACTTTTAAGAAAAATTAAAGGGACTTCACTCACTGTAAAAACTACATCTTAGAATGCAGAAAAAGAGTTCTTTATAATGGTTAGGGAGGACGAACAGAAATTGACAATATGGAGATTAGGGTGGCCCTTATTTTTCACTTTTCGAATTACCCTGTTCTCACCCTCCAGTTGTTTTCGAATGCCCAAAAAAAATCTCCAAATTTGAGCGAAATCAGTTAATACTTAGGGGTGGTGCAAAGACCATGAAGTTTCCATGTTTGTTTTACTCTTCGGAATTAATCTTATCTCAGGTTTTAAAAACCTTTTGAAAAAGGTACGCAATTGTACCAGAACGTACTTAAAGGATGGAGAAAGGAGTTTTTCAATAATTAAGTTCTGAGCTGGAAAAATGTTTTTGGCTCAATTTTCATTCAATTGTATGTGGACCCTAAGACATAAAAAATGTATAATTTAACATTCTCAACTATCGTCGGTCAAAGAAAAGGATTCATTTGTTACTTTTCAAATCATTTTACAATTAATTATGCATATTCAGGGTTTTTATACGGTACTTTTTCACAGAGTTTTGTTTTCGATTTATTAAAAAAAAAATTATTTGCCTTGAATAATCATCAGCTGGAATAAGTACGAAATTGAGTCAACAAACATTAGTGGAAAATTATTCATTCGGTTAGTGGCAATATTTTTACTGATTCCGTAGTGAAAAGCAACTAATTGCTTGATGCAAATAATATCATATTACGAAATTGTAAACGTGACGTACCCCGACCAAATGTAAAAGTATTGCCTTATATGTATATTGGATCTTCATGCGCTACTTTCCCACCTGTTTTCGATTTGCAAAATTTTTTTCAGCTCTATATTATCCATATTTTCTATATAAAATTGCAATTATTCGGCAAACTTTTTAAAAATGATTTGGCTTGAAAAAGCATAACCTTGAATCTCCCTGAATCAAAATTAGTAAAATGTAACTAATAACTAGTGAAAATTTCTCAAATTTGATTAGCGAAAGGTGACCCACTAAAGCTTAGTAGGAAATTGCCCAATTGATTAGTCAGGATATTTCTTAGTTAATGGAAAGCAACTAATTTCTTGATAAAAATGAATAAATTTACATGGGACTATATAAAATAATTGAAAATTATTTTATAAAAATGGAACGAAGCGATGGTGTTACATTTGTAACGAAATTCTTTTCTTACACATTTATTCAATTTTATTTAGTTGTTAATATTCTTTCAATTTATCTTTTAATTTCATTTGACAATTTTCAAAGTCCAAGCAAAGGTCAAATAAATAAACAAGTAAATGTACCCAGAGCAAATTCGAAAATAAAAATAATTAATTATAGCGATAATCAATAAAGTTTAAAAAAAACCGAATACTCAGCGCAATGACACCACACATCTCATGGCCATAAAAACATATATTTTAATAAGGTGAGTCAAATTAACCTTCTTATATTTACATCTTGATCGGTCATTAAAGGCACAAAATTTCCTTAAATATACTTTTACACACGTACACACACACACAATATACAATCAGCAAATAAATAAAATAGTAATAAAAACAAGTCATAGAGTAATCACGGGACAATAAATAGTTCTCTCAAGATTTTGTGAAAAACATCACATTTATGATACAAATTGTCGTTTTACGATACCTTACAACGTCATTTAGAAGGATAACGAAGTTTTACTCATCTGGACTAATCCATATTCCAAAACGCCATAAATTTCGGTTGGTGAGCTTGGATCCTCTTTTTACTAGAAACCGTTGATCTAATAATTCTGGATCCCGTTCTGTTATTTAAAGCTGATCCTTTCCTTCGTAATTATACAATCCGTTAGTACGGATTAATTATAATTTGAACATGATAAATAAAACGCCACGCTGTAACAAATGGCAATTCCGACACATTGTAGATAGAAATTTATATATGACATAAGAACACTTCGCGTAAAATACTTTTAAAGTTTTAATTGAAAATTTACCTATAAAGACGCGTTGGCAATGCTCTTTATATTGTGACGTAATACCCAAATAATTTAACTTTTCACAAGAGTGCCTTTGCTCAGCACTTAGAGAACACTTAATCGTTGAGAGAGCCGTGATTGAAATGAACGAGGTTCACGTGATGACATATATTTGCCGCGCTTTCGGAAATAAGATGATTCTCATACACTTACTACACGTACAGTCACTCAGGATACATAATTTCCTCTGAGTTTAAAAGTGGCGGGAAAATATAAATTTAATTCCTTATAATATCCCCCTTTTGAAATATTATACGGTCTCAAGAATATTTCAAACAACATCCCGAGGAACAATTTATATTTGGTATTTGACTTAGTTTAGAAATTAATCGTCCATTAATCACCTATACAGCATAAACATAATACAAATTCATTAAATACATACACTGAAAAATCTGCCTGTCATTACTTGCATCTTACACAGAGCGCTACATATCTTCTAAAATTATACATCTCGATGGAATCGTTACAAATAATTATTGCATGAAGATGTGAGTTCATCTGTTCAGCCGGGTAATAAAAGAGTACGGCCTACATCTCAGCTCAATTATTTTGAATAGTTTCTCGACTATGATATTGTTTTGAATTACATCGATTATATATTCCGATAACCGACGAAGGATTATCAGGTTGTATGAGTTCATAAGCATTGTAACCGAAAATCTTAGAAATTTGATAAGGACCGAAAAAAAGATGAAAAAATTTTTCAGTGACCTTCTTATCTTTATCGGATTTTTTAGGGATTCTCAATAAAACCAAATCACCAACCATTAATTCAACTATAGAATGACCCTTCTGCAATAACTTACGCCTCTCAAAACTAGCCAATAATCTTTCGTGGGCTAATATAATTTTTGCATCATGAGACAAATCGTGTGCTTCTGGAAACAAAATTATCTTTTGTATTTGATCCTCTGGTTTATTGCCTAAATGTAATTCATGTGGTGAAAACCCTGTACTATGATGGGTTGTTACATTTAAAAAACATTCGATCTCCGGCAAGTGTTTGGCCCAACGTGTATGGGCTTCCGAACATAGGGTTCGAAACAAACGGCCCAACTCACGCATCACTCTCTCAGTAGGATTACTTTGAGGGTGTCTAATAGAAATAAACACTGGTCGGATATCAGCCTCCTGTAATGTTGTGCTAATATTCTTTTAGGTTTTCCCATCCCCGGAATATATTTATTAAACAATTTATTCAAAGCAATTCTAGTTGTTTCCCTTTTAATTGCATATAGTTTGACATACTTAGAATAGGCATCGAGCAAAACAAATATATACTCAACTCCACCAATAGACCTGGGTAATGGTCCAAACAAATCAACCGTGACCAAGTCTCTTGGTTCATCTGACCTCACAAACTGAAATTCTCCTTCCATTTTATGATTACGAATTTTCACCCGTTGACATAAATCACGCGAAATGACAAATTTTTTAATCTGGGTGCTCATCCATTTCCAATAGAAGAATTGCCGAATATACATAAAAGTTTTGTAATATCCTGGATGCCCTAGCTTTGTATGTAGATGGTCAATTACTTTAGCCCCCAGAGTAATAGGCAGAATCAATTTATAATTATTTGTTGAATGATCTTTACGGAATAGTACATGATTATGAATCATATAATTACCGACAAATTGTTTTTCATTGATATTGCGTTTAATTCGCTCTACATTTTCGTCCGAATCTTGAAGTGTTCCGATATTTTTAAAATCTCTCCTTAAATTCTTATCCATGTCCTCAGTTGTATACTGCAAAGATCGAACATCAATGGGTAATGTATAAACGAGTTCATAAATTGACACCACATTCTTATCCTCTCCCTCAAATTTTCCCGGTGGATTCCTACTCAAGAAATCTGCTATAACATTATCACTTTCCGTGCAATGTTTAATTTCAAAATCAAAAGACTGTAAAATAGTGATCCATCTAATTAAATGCGAACTGTGGCAATGTGCTTGATTAAGAAAGATCAGGGCTTCATGGTCAGTAATAATTTCAAATTTAGCTCCCAGTAGATAAGTGCGACATTTTAATACAGAGTAAATTATTGCCAGAAGTTCTTGCTCCGTCGTGAAATAATGAGATTCTGCTTCACTTAGGCATCCACTTACAAGCATAATTACATACTGATAACCTTCATCAGTTGTTTGATACAATACCCCACTTATACCTTTATTGGATGCATCAGTTTGTAGTTTAAATGGTATACCAGGTATATAATGCCTTAACATGATACAATCGGCTAAATTATTTTTTAGTTCCATAAAAGCTTTTTTATGATTTAAATTCCACGTTCAGGGATTAGATTCCTTAAGAATATCGCGAAATGGGTCCAAACAATTAGAGTACTGAGCCACAAATTGACGATAATAGTTACATTTTCCTAAGAAACTTTGCAATTGATTTATATTTTCGGGTTCAGAAAAATTTCGAATTATATCCAATTTATCCGGATTGGGTTTGACTCCATCTAAAGATAATTTGAAATCGTAAAAATCAAACATAAATCCTGCATATGATCATAAAAAGTACCATTTGTGGTTATTATTAAATCATCAATGTAAGTTGTTAAAAATGAATCAAACTGATTTCCCAATGCGAAATTCAGAGCCCTTATGAATCCAGAACCAGCTGTTTTGAGCCCAAATGGTATTCGGCAAAAATGATAAACTTTCGAATTATACAAAAAAGCAGTATATTGGCGAGAATCCGTATGCAATGGTATCTGCCAATGTCCGTTTGCCAAGTCTGATGTCGAGATATATTTGATACCATAAAATTTTTGCATAATATCGTTGATAAGTGGAGGAGATTCGTTTTCAGATACGATAATGTTATTAATAAACCGTGCATCAAGGCAAATGCGGACATCCCCATTAGATTTGCTTACTATACGCAATGGATTACAATATGAACTCGTGGATCTTACAATAATTCCCGAACATAGCATTCTTTCAACTTTTATTTCTACTGAGTCCCGATACCTTAATGGAATAGGATATGTTTTATGCACAAATGTTTTATGAGGCTTGATTTTTAAAGAGTAATCATAATGTCCAGCACTAACGTCCTTCATTAGAATAAACTGAATCTAATTGATTAAGCTCAAACTCAGTCAAGTCCTTTTCCTGAATAATTATATAAGTTTCATCGTCCTCAGCCTTTCTCAAACTAGATATTAAATCAACACAGATTCCCGAGTCTTTTTGTTTAGATTGTGAATTTAATTGCCTGTGTGAAAAATCTTCCACTCGAAATAAAAGGTGAAAAACAGCAATCTCATGTTCATGTAAATTATTTAAAAAATCATTATCAATACAAATCAAATCATCACATAAAATATCATTAATGGAATGGTCAGTCTGTTGCACATCCATTTTACCAATTTCTATTTCTTTGGAAATTGGATTGATTAATTTTTTCTCAACATCAAAAATAATCATCTCTTCAGTATCAATTGTTTCATTACTCAATTCATTATAAATCACATCGTTAGTTTGTGTCCCAATTTCTTTAGTCGATATTAGTGAAAATACTGCTTCATTGCAATCTCCTTTATTGATGCATACGTCAGATAGATTAATTTCTATCCCCAAAGAGTTAATTATTTGAATAAAAGTGATATCATCATTCTGCGACGATAATACCCTCTCAAACGACATATATATTTGACTACATATTTGTGTACCTTCGTTTATTTAAAATTCGGAATTATACATTATTCTTCAAAAACTTTCAAGGATCCGAATGCTGAAACATAGTTCGAGTAACTAGAGATGAAAAATCATACAAAAGTGTTCGAGGGGTATTCAGGAAACTCTTGTTTCGCTTAGTTTGATTTGATATCAAACAATGATACATTTTTTATAATGTCCTTTTGTGATTCGAGGAAATATATCATAAAAAAAGTAAAAGTTTCTAAACAGTTTTCAGCATCAATAATAAGAAAGTTAGTGGAAGGTAATGCAAATTTCTGGCAATAGGTAATATCTCATATAATAAGAAATTTACGAAATTTTACATAATACACAATATACATAATATAAAATGTTGGTATGCAAATCAAAACAAAAGAAGACTCTCATTTAATTATGAATTAATTTTAGAAGCAAAACAATAAAAGAGCGTGGTAACATGTACCAAAATTTTGGTACGAATAGCTTCGAACAGTTTCGTAGACGTCACAATCTGACTCAAAAATATGTCGTAGCATATATGGAGAAAGAAAGAATATCTTTGTCAATAATTTATAGTTATGCAATGCTCGGAAGAATATGTTTTTCTTAAATTGTACGGCGCGTATAATATTGTTGCATCTAGATTTGGTAACCTACATAAAGTGGGTACTTTGTTAGTGTATTTCGATGTTATATTCTACCACAACTGTAATCAATATCTCCAGTTTCCACAAAGGGTATTAAAATTGTTCATCTGGATTTCAAGTGGATATATTTCAACTGGATATATATATATATATATATATTAGGGTGGTTCAAAAAAATCGACTATTTTTTTTGAAACTCCCACATAAAAAGTTCCGGAAAGGTGTAAAAAGACGCCTGTGAAAAGAAGAGCGCTCAATATTAATATTTAGAGGTCGCTCATCGCGAATTTCTATTTGCCATTGAAATTGCATGTGAAATTTTTTTTTTCAATTGGAGATTTGTAACTCTTGAACGTCTTGATGAATTGCTGCGACCATAACATATTCTTGTAGGGAATTCGACGCTCTACAAAAAAGGTCTCATATCATTTTTTCATAAATTTATTCCTTCAAAAGCTATTCAAGGTTAAAGTTGGACAAATAATCAATTTATCGTTTTTTTCGTAATTTTTGGCGAAAATTTGAAATCTATCACTAGTTATCTTAATTGTTTTTTTCGAAAATTTTATAGTTGAAAATGTTCTCTAAAAAACAATAACGTAACTCAAATCACCACATCATCAAGTTGAACATTGTTTGAAAATTTGTCTTTCATTGTTCTACTTTTAATAACAAATAACTTTTAAATCATTAAACTTGATAATGTGATGATTTAAGTAAGATTATTGTTTTTCAGAGAAAATTTTAAACTTTAAAATTTCTGAAAAAAACAATTACGATAATTAGTGATAAATTTTGAATTCTTGCCAAAAATTAAGAAAAAAACGACAAATTTATTATGTGTTCAACTTTAGCCTTAAATAACATTCGAAGGAGTAAATTTATGAAAAAATCATAGGAAACCTTTTTTGTAGAGCGTCAAATTCGATCACGAATATAGATCGTTTCTCGAAGTCTTGGAGAACAATGTCAGGCCTCGAGTGCGCAACGGATACTGCTGCCCGAAAATCGTAGTTCCAGAAAATCTGGCACTTCTCGTTTCCGACAATTGACTCTATATCCCTTGGAGCGTTCGGCAGGGCAGGGTCGCGATCAACACCGTAAGAGCGACAAAGGTGGTAATAAATTACTCTTAGGGCCGCATTATGTATATAGATATACGTTGTTCCTGCGTGGGTCGGACACCCCGACAGTATATGTTCTAGGTACTCAGCGTGTGCATGACACGCTCAGAACCTATCACTGGGAACTTCTCGACATAAAATGCGATGACGGTATGCTAAGGTGGAGATGACATAAGAGAATTTTCTGTTCTGACATTTTGACTGTTGGCAGATTGGCAAGCATGTATCGTCTGTACTTTACGTAGATGAAACCTAAACATTTTATAGAGTTGTTAACACTGGCAATCATTATGCTGATACAAAAGCAACGTCTAGCAGGATAACGAAAGATTGCATGGGAGATAAACCATGTGAATGAATATATGAACTCTTAGAACGATATTTAGAAACTTAATCTTTGACAAAGTTATCTTGTGTATCTTGTGAAAAAAGGAAGAATCAGTGTGACCACTGATGGTTGGAAACATGTTTTTCGTTAAGTCTTTCTGTATAATTCATTACACAAGATGACCTTGTAAGAGATTTTGTTTCTAAATATCGGTCATAAGAGTAGTTGAAAAGCTCCATTTATTGGATTTGAAGGGTGACGATCTGTTTTTTTATACTCGAGGATACACAGGAACTCAAATAGTATTGTCTCATAAATTTTGTATCTTAGATGTTTAAATAAAAACTTTTTATATTAAAACACGTTCACCCACAAGACCGAAAGCCTTCGCAATTTTGACCCATTCTTAACCCACCCTAAAGTAGAACTTTCGCGTTGGGTCCCAAGATACAATGAAAATTTGAAAAAAGTTCTCGTAGAATGCGTACTCAACTACCTTGTGCGCAATCTGGTGCACCTACGTAGTCGACTCACTATTTGCGGTTGTTTTGGCTGTGGATGAAATTCAAATTTTCTAAAAATTTGTTGTGGAATACGTGCTCAAGCACATAGTACGCGCTCCGATGCTCCCGAATCGTCAATTCACATCTGGTAGTTATTTTACATGTTGGTATGATTTTAATTTGAAAAAAGTTCTTGTCGAAAACGTGCTGAATGACCTGGTGCGCGATCCAGTGCACTTGGATCGTCGACTCATAAGTGGTAGTTATTTTGGCTGCTGACGCAATAAAATTTTCTAGAAAGTTATCGTAGAATACGTGCATAACTACCTGGTGCGCGATTCGGAACCTCCTAATCGTCGACTTACCTTTGGTAGTTATTTTGGCTGTTTCCACAATTTAAATTTTGAAAAAGTTCTCGTGGATGACGTCTTGAACGACCTGGTGCATGATCCGGAGCATCCTGATCGTCAACTCACCATTGGTAGTTATTTCGGCTACTGACACAATTTAAATTTTCAAAAATTTCTCGTAGATGACTTCTGGAACGACCTGGTGCATGATCTGGCGCATCCTGATCGTCGAATCACCATTGGTAGTTATTTTGGCTACTGACACAATTAAAATTTTCAAAAATTTCTCGTAGATGACTTCTTGAACGACCTGGTGCACGATCCGGAGCATCCTCATCGTCGACTCACCATTCGTAGTTATTTTGCCTGTTGCCACAATTTAAATTTTTTCAATATTCTCGTATTTTTAAACTCAAGATTTCAATTTTCAACGCTGGCTAATGTTGGCTATCACTTACATGTTCTTAGAAATATTCATTTGTGTTTAGCGTGTCCTAAGCACGGGAGATGGACACGAGCAGCGCTTTAGCCATGAGGACCATTTCGCTGGCCCCACCACCCACGCAAATTCAACTTTTTTTGGGCCCAATATTTAGAGCAGAATTTGTTCAAAGTTCAACCAAACTTGAAATTTGTGCAACACTGGAAGTACCTGATAACTCAAAAAAACACTGGCGGGGCCAGCGAAACGTTTTGCTGGCCCCCACATTATCCGAAATCAACTTTATATGAGCGTATTATTTTCGTCTGATTTGCTCAAATTTGTGCAACCGAATCCAACCCCCAAAAACTACCCCCTATGCGGCAAACACTATGCCAGAGCCAGAAAAATATTCCGACAGCCACGACACTGTCCAAAATCAACTTTATACGAGCGTGTTATTTTCATCTTCATTTGTTCAAATTTGTGCAACAAATTGCAACCCCTAAAAACTACCCCCTATGCGGCAAGCACTATGGCGGGGCCAGCAAAACGTTTCGCTGTCCCGCCATAGTATTTGCCGCATAGGGGGTGGTTTTTAAGGGTTGGATTTGGTTGCACAAATTTGAACAAATCAAGACGGAAATAATACGCTCATATAAAGTTAATTTTGGATAATGTGGGGGCCAGCGAAACGTTTCGCTGACCCCGTCAGTGTTTTTTTTAGTTATTAGGTTCTTCAGGTGTTGCAAAAACTTCAATTTTGGTTGCACAAATTTGAAAAAATTCTGCACTAAATATCGGGCCCAAAAAAAGTTGAATTTGCGTGGGTGTTGGGGCCAGAGAAATGGTCCTTTAGCCATGTACCATTCAGTTGTGACCCATGCTTTAGCCAGATATTTCCAAGTTTATTGCCATGCATGAGCCATGCAAAGTTTTTCACGCGGATGATCATCGCGAGCATAAGGTCATTCATGTATTTTATATGAATGACCTTAAAATCTATGCCCCTCGTACAAGTAAAATTCAAACTGCTTTAAATATCGTCAAGAAGTACACAGGAGAGATTGGGATAGACTTTCGATTCGGCAAGTGTGCCAAAATTCATAGGAATATAAGTGTTATCAGACATCTTGACACTGGAGAAATCTATACATACCTAGGCTTGCCCTGAGGCCCTTGATATCATCACACGTAAGATCATGCATATGCATGAAAGCTTGCACATCATTTTGGCAGTTTCGCGATTATACAATTTTCAAGGCTGACGCGGACTTCTGAATCCCCATTGTCTTCGTAGCCGAATTTGTCTGAGTACAATTTACATCGTAGCAAATGGCAGAGATCGTCTCTTCAATATGGTGAGGAACCACGAGATGATTGGCCTCAATTTTGACATCAGAAGTGAGGAAAGTGCACCACTTAATTCAGATGCTTACTTCTAAAAGCCGAAGTAAAGAAAGCAGAGGTTGAAAAATTTCTCTAACTACTCGACAGGAAAATACACGAAAACTTCCACGGAAATGTAGAAAAATAGTACTTGTGGGACCCTGCGGTGGTTTTCCAACCCTTTCCTTAATTATATATAAGTTGTAGCATGTATATAAAAGCCGGGAATAGAGCATTCTGTTTTATCTCTTTCTCAAGTATCGAAATTGTTTGTAGTATCGTATTATATGTGACTGCCGAGAGGTTGACGGACCTTGCATATGGTAAAAGTATGGTTATCAAAGTTTGTGGGATGAATAAGAAATCAAACTTTTGAGAGCAGTAAGAACAACTAATCTCTAGAGGACAAAAGCTGGGTCTAATGAATGCTTCATCATCAGATACCTTTCCTACTTATACTATTCGATAGACTTTGAATTTTTTTTCAATTATACCTTCCTCTTCATCTTCAAGTTCCAGAAGACAAAACAGGATGTTATACATAGCCCTCCATATCCAGTTTCACCTAAACACCTGCATCTTGTACGCATTAAATGAATATTTATTTATAAGGAATCAATAAATAATTCTTGGTTTCATAATGAATAACCTTGAAACTGTTTATATGAATTCGGCTCTTACAATTGTGCAATATTATTATTATGTGATATCATCTGGAATCCTCCGAGAATATTCTAGGCCTTTATTTCATGATCATCACTGCACTGGACTTAATATGTGCTCTTCTGGCCTGATTGATTATTCATAAGTTTTAGCACAATAGGCAGTGTGTTGAATATTTATCAAATACTGCTTATCATTGCAGCAGCACATTTTCATAAAGAAC
The DNA here is from genome assembly GCA_932178445.1 of Andricus quercusramuli. Lineage (NCBI taxonomy): Eukaryota > Metazoa > Arthropoda > Insecta > Hymenoptera > Cynipidae > Andricus > Andricus quercusramuli. The sequence goes on from CAKNXH010000551.1 coordinate 90,561, forward strand.
TGTGGCTCACAGGAGTGCGGAGATTTACAAAAATATATTGTTCACAAGGCTATCTAAATCCAAATTGCTGAAATTTAACTAATTGGTCAATATAAATCTGTGGGATGCGACACGTCATTTCCGAAGTACTTTTTTTGTGCTGAATTCAAATCTGGAATCCATTTGTCTCCAGCATCTTTTATTTCGAATGTATTTGCGACTTGATTTTACTATGAAAATTTGTGTACTGAATGCGTAATGTACTAAATAATTTTGTTGAGCATCCAAGATAAGATTCCAACAATAATCAGCCTAAAATGCTGAAAATTTTCCATATAATCATTTTTTGTTAATGAATATTCAAATTGTTTAGAAAAATTGTTTGAACAAAAACATACCAGGATTTCAAAAGGAATAACCAGATGCTCGTCACACTAGTCTACGAATTAAAAAAAGTTGTACATCAGAGAAATTTTCTTCATTATAATATTTTTTGACTCCAAACTTCTTGAAATATAATTTTAAAAACTTAAAATTATTAAAAATTATAGGAAACACACTTTCAGCAAATAATTCATGTAGAATTTTTTTAAAAATAATTTTGTATAATTTTTGGTATAATGATGGAATATCTTTGAGAAATATATATCAATGAAACAGGTGCGATTACAACGATTTTTCTATTATTTACGAACACCGGGAAAGTCAAATAAGAAAAATTGAACTTTTTCATGATATTTATTTATTTATAAAAAACGAAAAAACTCAGTCTCGACAACTTTCTTAAAAATGTTATCAGCTTTTTTGTAAAATTTATTTCGCCCCAATCTAAGTTATCAAAAGTTTGAAAGCTTTCTTTTAAATTAACAAAATTTTGAAAATTCTCAAAATCTTCAAATGAAAAGTTTAATTCGAAAAAATTTGAAAATTCAATAAAATTTCAGAAATTTTCAAAATTAGAGAAAATTTGGGTATTTAATTTATTTCTGAATTGAAACAGGGACTTTCTCAAGTTTTACATTTTGTTGAATATTTCATATTCAGTTGAAGCGGGTCAGATTCTTTATTTTAGATATTTGTCTTGAGATGAAAAGGAGTCATTTGCACAATTGCAAGAAATGAAATAGAGGTTTCTATTTTGCCTCTAAATTAAAGTTGAAGATTTGAAAAAATAAATTATTAAAATTTTCTAAATTTTTATTGAAAGTTTCAAGAATGGAATAATTCTAAAGGAAGTTTAAAAAATTAAACAATTGCTGTTACATAATTTTTCAATACTCAATTATCCCAATTGATAACCCTTTTGATGAGAACTGATATAAATTCAATTCCTTTTTATTATTCTCAATATATTGTTCTTTTTTCCAAATTTAGGTAATGTAAAATAGTTTTAAATGCAATTTTTTTATGCCAAATCGTTCAATATGTTTGTCCAAATTCCGAATGCCCTTAATTCGAAATTATTAATTATAAATTCATGTTCCAAAATGTATAAAACTTAATGTTCACTTTCTTTTTGGATGGATTTTTGAATTGTTCGTACAATCTTAATTTTCATGTTTTAAGCCTCCAGAAGCAGATTTGATTATGACTATTACTAAAAAAATATCGTATGTCATATTTATATCAAAAGATTGTCGTCAAATACAAAAAATTATAATTTTTTTTATTCAACTCAAAATGAAATAATTCCAACTTTTTTATTCTTACCCAAATAGTATTATTGCATTCAGGTAAATTTCCAGAAGCTTCTTGATAGTTTTCTAATATTTCCATAAATTCCCAAATTTTTCTCTGCTCCGTTACGGAAATTAAATTCCTTGGAGTCTTTCACATCATTAATAGGTTTTCTATTATCTTACACACTTCAACGAAACAATATGAATAATGAATAAATAATGGAATGAAGAACAAACAAATGAAATAATAAATAGAATAATAGAAAATTAATTTGATGAGTACAGTGATTGACTTCGGAATTCAACTTGAAAGGGTTGTGAATAAGAAATTCTCGTCTCTCCTTATATGAGTGGGTAAGAGCATCAGACCGGAAATCTGAAAGGCCTGGGTTCGGATTCTAGCAAAGCTAAAAAGATTTTTATTACAACTTATAAACTTAATAATCAATATTTAAAAAAAAAATTGATTTGAGAACATGTAGATAAGAAATTCTAACATCATATTATTGACTAGATTTTGCTGGTCAAAAATCCATAATATTAATAAAATCAATATGAATGGTAATATTCTGTCCTATCTTTAAAAGATCTTTCAATGAAAGTTCAAGTAAATGAACAAATATAATAAAGAACAATCCATTTTCCCAATTCAGTCTTCTAGGTTTCTATAAATAATTGAAACATTTTTGCAATTATCTAGGTTTGAAAGAGCAAAGTTAGTCGATCAGTAATGTTTGAATAATTATTATTTTATTCAGAAACTTTTAGTACATATATATTTCATAGACTGTCGCATCTAACTGCAGATTGTCGAGACATAATTTAAACGCAGAGAATGCACAAGTTAGGTGTACATCAGGCGTATTCAGCGTCAACCTCCTATTTCTACTCGTACTTTACAGGAACTGCCATAGCTCCGCAAGTTTTTTTATTTTGTTTGAAAGCAAAAAAGCTTCTCTCAGCTATATCAAGTTTGTAGGCTACAAAAAGTCCTTTTTTGACATCGTCAGGATGTGGAATATAATTCGGACCTTCTTTGAGGCTTACTTTGTAAAATGGTGGTTTATCCTGATTCTCCTCGACCTTGAAGTACGAGCCCACAGCTCCAACAAACCACGTTAAATCGTCAGGATCAAAATTCCTTGGATTGTCTTAAAAAATAAAATGCAGGTTTGCGATTTTCAAAAGATTAAAAGTCAATCTTCCAAAGTTTTGAACAAATTTTCCATACAAGACTACTATAGCTTTGAAAGTGCTCTTCTTAATTGAACCAGTGAAATTGTTACTGGCTGAATCAGTATTTTAAGTTGTCTGTATACCTGGTTCGTAATAATCCGATTTTCTATACATACGGCGATTCCGATTGACCGATACAAGAAGGACTTTTGAATTTCTTGCGCGCGCACGGTACAACCTTTAATCATGCTTTAGATAATGGTGGTACGCAACGTACTGATTAAATGAGGGTAATCGAGGATTAACATCCAAATCCTAGTTGGCAAAATTGGCGTTTATTGTTGTAAAGGTAGAGTGCGGTTCTTAAAGTTTAGTACAAAAGTGATGAATGATAAGTGTCATACTTAACCAGCTGATGGACAACAACGCGTACGACGAGATTACTACGGATACTGAGTAACCATTGAATCTCACTGATTGAACCAGGATGAAATTCAACTGAGTAAACCAGTGATATCTCAATGATTGTCGATGAAACACTTCGGGCTGTTTCAACCAGTGAGATTATGCTGGAAAAAAGTTATATTTCACTGGTTCATTTTAAGACAGTAGGTGCAAACGCAGATCCCGAAATTCTTCCTTTGAATGCTAAAACACTAAAAACTTATGACATATTCACTTACCTTGTTCGGAACTGTCTGACGGCTTAGGTGGAGCCTTAACTCCCATAACTGTTAACTGTCTATTTTTTTCTTTTTTCACATATACCACGCATTTTATGCGCTGATTTGCGTGATCTGCATAAACAGCTTGGACATAATACATGTATCTGACCCGATCAATAGCTTCTGGAAAGTCACCATGGTCTTTGTCACCATCAAATGTACAAGTCTTGGCTTCGTATACGCCATTTTTGTGCCTTACAAGAGGCACATGAATTAACTTCGTCAAATGAGTGATATATATTGTTGGGGAAGCCTTTCGACCTCGTCCTTTCCTTTTTCGACCTGCTTCACTACCTTCTGCTCCACTTGTACCGGGAATTTTCGGAATTTCAATTGGCATGGAAGTACTTGCTTTAGGATATTGCGGCCTATAATTTAATAAACTAGATGGATCAAAATTTAGAGGTAAACGAGGAGTATCCCTATAATGATTTGGCGTGGCAGATGCTTGAACGTAAGGATTCAACGAGGTATGTACTTCTGTAAACAAAAAAATTATTTTAATTTTAAGAAAACTAAACGGACCAAATCCGTTTCAAACTAGGCAGCTTCAACACTTGATGCGCAGAATCTCTCGGGGAAGAAATACGTATGTTGTTTTTAGAGGAAATTAGGCGATACGTATTTTAACGATTTACGAAATGAAATTTTCTACGAAGTTATACAAATTTCAGTTTTGTGCTCAACGCACGCAATTAAGATATTTCAGATTTATTCCCAGATTCTGATAGCATTTATCACATTTTTTTGTAGTCGACCGGAAAAATTAAAAAAGGCCTGAAAGCAGAAAAATAGTTATAAACTTTCAAAGTTTGTGAAATTTAAACAAAAATATTTCAAATTTTTTCTGAACAAAAAATTTGCTATACATTTAAAAAATTTTTCTAAATTTATAATATAAAAAAAATTCCTCAAATCTTCGAAATTTCTAATTCTTTGAAATTTTGAAAAAAATTTTGATAAATAAGTAATTGATTATAAATCACGGATGGCCTCGACTGAATTCAATCCTCCCCAAAGATCGTACTACGCGTTTTTGTGAGAGAAGATTTGTTTATTTTCATAGTTTGAAATTGTTTCCCTTCCTAAAATTAAAAAAGAAAACCCTCACCAGATTTTTATCTTGTATAATTCAACAAATTTTTGCTAACAGATAGGATGAATCAATAAACAAAATCTATGAGATTTCTGAAAGTTTTATGAAATTTTAAAATTTTTATTAATTCTTAAAATTTATATAAAATTCCGATTTTTTATCAAATTTCAGAATTTTCGTGAAACTTCAAAATTTCCGTAAAATTTCCAACTTTTTCTCAAATTTTAAATTCTGTTAGGAAATTCAAAATTCTTTAAATTTCACCTCCTGCTCCATGAAGATGAGAACTATCCGGGTTAAGATTTGACATGGAACCTTGTCCGTGAAAGTTCAACAAAGAACTTGAACCTGTGAAGAAAAAAGGAACATTATTGTAATTTAAAAAAATTATACGGGCGAAATTCATTTCAAACTAAGTAGGTTTGACATTTAATGTCGAGAATCTCTCGGAGACGAAATAAATAGATCGTTTTTGGGGGAAAAGTTTCTAAAATACCTCGATTTTTGAAATTTTGAAAAAAAAAATCGATAAATGAGGAATTGACTATAAATCACGGATGGTCTCGATTGAATTTAATTTCAGCCAAAAATCACGCTACGCTTTTTTGAGAGAGAAGATTTTTTTTATTTTTAGCTATTAAAAATCTCATTTTTCTCGAAAACGACGTAAAATATGAATAGCATTTAATAGTTTGAAATTGTTTCGCTTCCTAAAATCTGTGAAAATATACCCACACCAGATTTTTATGAAGTACAAAATTTAAAAATTTGTGTTAATTTTCAAATTTTTCAACTAATTTCAAAATTTTCGTGAAAATTAAAAATTTTCATAAAATTTCCCAATTTTTATTAAATTTTAAATTTTGTTATAGAAATTAAAATTTTTTGAATTTCACCTCCTGCGGCATGATAATGAGGACTACCCTGGTTAAAATCTAAACTGGGATACCCGTGTCCGTAAGAGTTCCACGCAGCACTTGATTCTGTAAAAAAAATCAAACATTATTGTAATTTTTAAAAAATTACACGGATGAAATCCATTTCAAAGTAGGTAGGTTTTACATTTGGTGTGGAGAATCTCTCGGAGACGGAATAAATATATCGTTTTTAGAGTGTTTTTATCAGAAAAATAGCAATAAACATTCAAATTTATGAAATGAAAAAAAAATTAATTTGTAACATTTTATAACATTACCAAAATTTCGAAGAAATTTCCAATTTTTTGCTCAATAAAAAATGTGCTATAGATTTTTCTAAATGTTCCATATTTATATAGAAATAGAAGAAGGTTTCGAAACAAAACTCGATAAATAAGGAACCGACTATAAATCACGGATGGCCTCGATTAAATTAAATCCTCCCTAAAAAAAATCGTACTACGCGTTTTTGAGAAAGAAAATTTTTTTATTTTCAGCTATTAAAAATCTCATTTTTTTGAAAACGACGCAAAATATGAATAGCAGTTCATAGTTTGAAATTGTTTCCCTTCCTAAAATATATTAAAGAACACTCTCACCAAAGGATTATCTTGTATAATTCAACAAAATTTCCTGAAAGATAGGATAAATCAATAAACAAAGTTTTATAAAATTTGAAAATTTGTATTAATTTTCAAAATTTATATCAAATTCAAGAATTCTCGTGAAACTTCAAAATTTTCATAAAATTTTCAACTTTTTATCAACTTTTAAATTCTGTGATGAAATCTAGACATTTTTAAATTTCACCTCCTGCTCCATGATGATGAAAACTATCCAGGTGAAGATTTGACATGGAACCTTGTCCGTAAGGGTTCCACCCAGAACTTGGATCTGGAAAAAAAATTGAACATTATTGTAATTAAACAAAAAAAAATACAGACCAAATCAACTTCAAACTAGGTAGGTTTTACATTTGATGCGGAAAATCTCTCAGAGACGGAATGAATAATCGTTTTTAGAGTGGTGTTATCAGAAAAATAGCTATAAACATTCAAAATTCATTAAACGAAAAAAATTAATTTGTACCATTTCATAACATTACCAAAATTTCGAAGAAATTTCAAATTTTTTGCTAAATAAAAAATTTGCTATAACTTTTGGAAAATTTTCCAAATTTATATAGAAATAAAAGAAGGTTTCTAAAATAACTCAAATTTTGAAATTTTGACAATTTTGAAATGTTCAGAAATTCTTGAAATTTTTTAGGTTTTCGAAATTTTTGAAATTTTGAAAAAAAATTTGATAAATAAGGAATCCACTATATATCACGGATGGTCTCGATCAAATTTAATTCCCCCCAAAAATCGTACTATGCATTTTTGAGAGAAAAGTTTTTTTTTAGTTATTGAAAATCTCATTTTTCTCGAAAACGACGCAAAATATGAATAGCAGTTGATAGTTTGAAATTGTTTTACTCCCTAAAATCTATGAAAGAATGCCCACACCAAATTTTTATCTTGTATAATTCAACAAATTTTTCCTAAAAGATAGGAAGAATCAATAAAGAAGCTTCATGAAATTTCTGAAAGTTTTATAAAGTACAAAATTTTAAGGTTTGTGTTAATTCAAACAATATTTATGAAACTCCAATTTTTTTTCGAATTTCAAAATTTTCATAAAACTTCAAAATTTTTATAAAATTTCCAAATGTCCGTAAAACTTCAAAATTTATATAAAATTTCGAAATTTTTACCAAATTTTCAATTTTGTTATAAAATTCAAATATTTCACCACCTGCTCCTTGTTGATGATAACTTTCCGGGGCATAAGTTGGTATATGAGGAGTTTGTCTGTGATGGTCCCACCCAGCATTGGATGCTGTAAAAAAAAAACATAATTTTAATTTTTAAAAAAATTACACAGACGGCATCCATTTCAAACTAGGCCTTGTATAATTCAACACATTTTTCCTAAAAGATAGGAAGAATCAATCAAGAAGTTTTATAAAATTTCTGAAAGTTTCATAATATTTGTATAAAATTTTAAAATTTGTATTAATTTTCAATTTTTTTATGAAATTCCAATTTTTTAAGAAATTTCAAAATTTTCGTAAAACTTCAAAATTTTCATAAAATTTCAAAATTTTAAAATTTCACCTTCTACTGCATGATAATGAGGACTAGCCAGGTTAGGATTTGAACTGGGAAACCCTTGTCCATAAAAGTTCGACGCAGCACTTGGTCCTGTAAAAGAAATAAAAAATTTTTGTAATTCAAAAAAAATTACACGAACGGAATCCACTTCAAACTAGGCAGGTCTTACATTTGATGTGGATAATCTCTCGGAGACGAAATAAATATGTCGTTTCTAGAGTGTTCCTTTGAGAAAAATAACTATAAACATTCAAAATTTATGAAATAAACAAAAAATTAATTTGTAACATTTTATAAAATTACAAAAATTTCAAAGGAATTTCAAATTTTTTGCTGAATGAAAAATTTGCTATAAATTTTTGCAAATGTTTCGAAAATACCTCGATATTTAAATTTTGAAATTTTTTAAATGTTTAGAAATTTTTGAAATTTTTGAAATTTTGAAACAAAAAAACACTGTCCACGAATCATAGTAGAAATTGTAGGTCCAGTGGAACTTAAAAAGT
>CAKNXH010000551.1:98894-123540 GCA_932178445.1 Andricus quercusramuli
TAATTTTTCGTAGAAAGAAAAGGATTTTCAAGAAAATATTTAAGTCTCCAACCAATATAATAAATTTGAGGGAAAATAGTTTAATTTTAATAAGGAAGACTTTTAATTTCTACCATAAAAGATAAATTTACTGAAAAAAATATAAGTTTTCAACCAAAACTGCAATAGTTTAATTTTCAGCAAAAAAAAAAAATTGTAATGCAGAAAAAAAGAATTTTTGACAGAATAGTTCAATTTTCAACAAATAAAATGAGTTATCAACAAAGTAATTCTACGTTCAACCAAGAGGTTGAATCTTAAACCGAAAAGGTGAATTTTTAATTTAAAAATTCAATAGTTGAATTTTTGACTAAAAACGATCAACTCTCAACCTAACATGGAATAGTTGAATTTGTAATTCAAAAAATAAATTTTCATACAAAAATAAAGTTTTTCAACAAAATATTTCAATTATCAGCCAATATATTGATTTTCATTAAAGTTTTCTTAGATTCCAACTCAGTAGTTGAATTTTTAATACAGAGAATAAATTTCCTAATCAAAAAGAGATGAAATTACAAAAACAAAACGAATTTTCAATGAAATAGTTAAATTTTCAACCAAAGAGTTGAAGTTTGAAAATATAAAAAAATCAAGAAAACAGTGAAATTTTTAATCAAATTGTTTATTTTTCAACCTACAGAGATGAATTCTCAACCAAAACAACGAATTTTCAACAAAGAAAATTAATTTTATACCGAAAAAGACAAATTTTCATCAAAATACACAAATTTGCAATCAAATGATTTGAATTTCAACTACAAATGGTTAATTTTCAGAAGAAAACAGATGAATTTTCAACCCGAAATTATTAATTTTCTACCGAAGAGACGAATTCGCTAAAAAAAAGACGAATTTTCAACAAATCAAGATTATTCAGCGAAGACAGGTAAAACTGTCAAATTAATTGTTAAAATGGAAAAATTAATTTCTAACGTGAAAAAGGATTTTCAGCAAAATATTCAAATTTCCAATCAAAGAGATCAACCCTTAAACAACCAAATTTTTAAGAAAGTGGTTCAAGTTTCACCCGATTTATTCAATTTTCAATTTAGAAAATATCAATTTCTAGCCAGAAATGAAATAGTTACGTTTTTAGTTCAAAAAAATTATTTTCCAACCAAAGAAAGGCATTTTTAACCAAAAAGATGAATTTTCTACCAAAAAATATGAATTCTGATCAAATAATGTAATTGTAGATATTTCAAAATTTAAAAACAATTTCTAAAAGACTTATACAAATTTTATAAAACTTAAAATCTTTAGTTACATTTCAGAAATTTTATGAAATGACTTTTATTAATTTTCAAAATATTAATAAAATTTTTCAATTAGGCGGAAATTTTTTTATTTAATTATAATGGAATTTCATGAAAAAAATTTTATGAAAAACTGTTGGAGTAGGAAAAGAGGATGGAATAGTGGTCCCAAAAATTCAGCTTATAGAAATGATTGGACTAATTAGTAAAATTGAAAAGTCTTCACAAACTTTCATATTCTTTCTCAAATTTCAGAACTTTTATAAATTTACAAAAATTTTCAAAATTTCGAAATAAATCAAAATATAACATAAATTTTCAAAGTTTACTTTCATTTCCCAAGTTTTCCTAAATTCATATCAAAAGGAGAGCAAAGTTTTAAAAAGGTCGTTTTTTGAAATTTGAAAATGTTTGGTAATTTCTCAATTACCAAAAACTTAAAGATATTAGAAATTTCATAAGTTTTTGCAAATGTTACAAAAGTTTGAAAATAATTAAAAAATTTGTAAATACAAAATTTTTTCAAGTATTAAAAAAGTTTCAAAGGTTTTACAATTCTTATAATCTTAACAATTTCTGAAATTTGTATTGAATATCAAAATTTTTATGAAATTTTACACTTTTTTGAAAATTCTTAGTCGTCAAAAATTTTATGAAATTCCAGTTTTGTTATAAAATTTAAAAAATTTCACCTCCTGCTCCATGTTGCTGAGGACTTTGCGGTTCATTATTTTGCACGTGATAACCTTGTTCATTAGTGTTCCACATAGCATTTATTTCTGTAACAAAATTAAAGATTATTGTAGTTTGTTGTTTTTAGAGGAAATTAGGTGATCCGTATTATACCGATTTGCAAGACAAAATTTTCTACGAAGTTCTATGCGAATTTCAGCTTTGTGCTTTATTTTGTAGAAAAGCTCACATTTTTCTCTAAACGTCTGCAACTTTTAACGCAATTAAGATACATGAGATTTATTTCCAGAAATGTTCTAAATTTATACAAAAATAAAATAAAGTTTCTAAAATACCTCGATTTTTGAAATTTTTGAACGTTTAGGAATTCTTAAAATCTCTCATCTCTGCTCATGGAGAAATTTTGGAAACATTTTCATTTTAATATGAGTTTCAAAACTTTTTTAAATGAAGTTTTTCGTAATTTCTATTCAACCAAAAGCTTGAATTTTTTTTTTAAATTTAAAAAATTTGAAAAATTCTGAAAATCTTTAAAAAATTGTAATTTCTCACAAATTTTACCATTTCGTCAAATTTTACCACTTCATAGAATTTTGAAATTTTTATAAAATTTCAAAATTTTGGCTATACTTTCGCAATTGTCACCCAAGAATATTCACTTGATACTTGGCCTAGGGGTTCCGTTCAGACCCTAGTTGAACCTACTGAAAGGATTTCTGGCGCAGATCAATATAAATGAAGTTATTAATCATTTTTACTTTTTTCAACATTATTTTTGTCCAAATCCTGAAAAATATTGATTTTGAAAAAAAAATTGTTCGCAAAAGTCGTAGACCTCGTCAAAACAAATATTTTTAATATTCAACCTTTTTTCTAAAATTAATGTTTTCCGAGATTTTGGAAAAAAAACTAATTTTTCAAAAAAGGCAAATTTATTAATAACTTCATTTATATTGATCTGCGCCAAAAATCCTCACACTGTGTTCAACTAGGGTTTAAAAGGAATCCCTGGGCCAAGTATCAGGTCGATATTCTTGGATGAACGTTTCGGAAGTATACCCACAATTTTTATAAAATTTTAAAATTTTAATAAAATTTTAATCTTTTTATCAAATTTCAATCTTTTTATCAAATTTCGAAATTTGTATGAAGACTGTCCACTCGTCCTGAAAAATTGAGAAGTGATTTTTTTTATTTTAAAAAGGAACCTCAGGCTCTTCATTTGGAGAGCTCTCAAATAGAAACAGGACTTTTTTCCTTTAGAGTGAACTTTGCTATTTTAAATCTAGTTTTTCGCAAAACCTTTTGATGATTTACACAAATCTAAAAGGCTAAATTTGAAAGATTTTATTTCTTTCTTTTATTTGTTCATTCACTGGGAATTTAATTTAATAGATCTTTTAAACACATGACATGAGATTATTATTTTCATGTTCTTTTGTCAATTTGTATTTGAAGAATTGTTAAAAGTAGGAAATAAGAATACAAGGCCTAATTGTCAAATATAAAATCAAAGAAAGTGGAGTAGACGATTTTCTATTTTCAATGACGCAAGGTAAAATGGTTTAAGTATGCAAATAATACCAATTTCCTGGTTGTGGAGCAATAAACATCAAAGCATCAAAAATTAAGAAAACATTTTTCCCATTTTAAGGTTCTCGTGAAATTTCAAAATCAAAATTTGGAAAATGTTTAAAGGTTGGAAGAAGTCTTCAAATCTTCAACATTTCTGACATTTTTATAACATTTCTGAAAGTTTTATAAAATTTGTATCGAATTTCACAATCTTTAATAAATTCAAAAGTTCAGCTTTTTTCTAAATTTCCAAAATCTTCCTAAATCCATAATGAAATAAAAACAAAGTTTAAAAAATTCCTTGTCCCTTAAAAGAAATTTTTGGTGATTCCGGAATTAGCAGAAACTTAGAAATATTATAAATTTTATAAGTTTTTTAAGATGTCTAAATTTTTGGTTAATGAGAAATTGAACATAAATTTGCAAAAATGTCCCAAATTCACCATGGCGTTCATATACGAATATTAAAAATTGTATGATGAATAGGCACACTCACCCAGAAAATGCATAAAAAATTCGGTTGTCAAGAGTAGAATCCTCTTGTGGATCTTCATTTTGTCAGTCTATCGAGACAGTTTCCGGGGACGATGACTGATAATGAGAAAGATTTCCAACGCTATATATACTGAACAGTATCCGGGCACTTGAACCTTTGATAAGACGCAAAACCTTCAAAACTATTAGAATTGAGAAGACGGCAGTAATACTACGTCGCAGAGGTAATGGCATATTTTCAAGTCCAGAACAAACAGTTAAAAGTACAAACATTTCATAGACCACCCAATCTGTCTTTTTTTCCTTATTAGATATCAGAGCCACCGGAAAAAATTTTGTCCAAGTGTGGAGATTGGCAATAATTGGTGGTTGGGGTGGGGAAAAGGAGCGGGACGAGAGATACACTAGGAATAATAAAAAATCCAGTGGCTATAAAGAAGAGAGAATTAATTATTATAGATATTGTACTAATCTGATACTACTCATGTGTTTTTTGTGATTCATAACACTCAATGTGAATGAAAATTTTTCTTGTGTGCATCTCAGGGTCCCTAAGTTCGGACACTCTCAAAGTCCCTTATTACCGGACAGTCTTACAGCAAGTTTGTTTTTGTTGTAGTTATTTTATTTGTGTTTTGTTTTTCAGATGCAACATGGGTAAATCGAAGCCGAGATGTGAGAATACCCCCAAACATAAAATATTGAAGGAAGCCATCGATAAGGTGATGTGAAAAAAATTTTCCCTGAGAAAATCATCTAAAGTCTACAATATACAAAAAAGTACACTGCTCGGCTACATTGGAAAATTAAAACGAGGAGAAGAAATAAAACTACCACTCAAAAAAGGAAGATTCGACCCAACTTTTACCGAGGAGTACGAAGGAGTTCTAACTGCGCACGCGGTGGATATGTCAAATAGATGCATGCCTTTAAATAGAAAAGAATTTCTCAAATTGGCTTTCGATTTTGCGCAGCAATTAAAACTAAACCATCGATTTAACATGGCCAAGAAAAGTGCTGGTAATAATTTTTACTACGATTTTATCAAACGCCATCCAGATCTCAGCTTGAGAAGGCCTGAGTCAACGAGTCTGATGAGAGCTGTTTGTTTTATTAGGCCTCAAGCTGAACATCTGTAACTGTGATGAAACAGGGGTTAGGACTGTCCAGAAGCTGGCTAAAGTGATAAGACTCGAAAGTAATCCTCAAGTTGGCAGGTTGACTTTTGCTGAGAGAGGTAAAAATGTCACAGTTATGTTCTGCATGAGTGCTGCTGGGTATTTCATCCCACCGCTTTATTTTTCCAAGGCAGAGAGCTAATGAAAGGTTGATGATTGGTTCTCCATCCGAAAGTGGGGCATTAGCACAGCCAAACGGATGGATGAGCGCTGAATTCTTTTTAAAGTGGCTTCAACACTTTGTGAAATTCTCAAAGCCTATATATATAATCGCCTCTAAGAGCAGCTCGTGCTTTTGTCCCTAGATGGCCACAGCAGTCATAAAGATCTTGCTGTTTCAAGTTACGCAAAAGAAAACCACGTGAACATGTTAAGCACCCCACCACACACGACCCACAAACTGCAGCCCTTACACAGGGTTTTTATGAAGCCATTCAAAGATGTATATTTTGAGGCCTGTAGATTGTGGATGAGGGCAAAGTCCGGTGTAAGAATAACAGAATATGAAATAGCTGCAATTGTGTCGCAAGCTTTCACTCGTGTTGCACGTTTGGATATAGAAAAAGTTGGATTTGAATCCACTGGAATTTTGCCTCTGATTCCAAATGTTGTCACAGATTTAGATTTTCATCCATCAGCCATGTGCCTATGCAGTCTGATGCTAAGCTGATAATTTCCATTTAAGCCAATATGGGCAAACCCGAAGATTTGCCTCAGGAGTCTTTCGACGTCAATGAAAAGAAGAATGTTGATATTCATCCGTCAAGAAGCGAAGCAATTCTCACTGTAATTCATCAGCTATGACCAGTCCCAAACGCTGCGGCAAAAAGAGCCGTGAGTCAACCACGAAGTGCTGAGAAAAATGAGATTTTAACATCCTTTCCCTACAAAAATGCGCTCATTGAAAATATGGCAAAAAAGGCTAAGCCTTAAGTACTCAAAATACAACTGAAATGCAAGAAAATTAACGACCCGACTAAAATAAAAAGAAGCAAAAAATCAACTGTAACTCCAAAGACAACGATATCTCAAACATCAAAATCATCAACAACTTGTTTAATCTGCCAAGAAGATAATGATGAAGATTGGATTTTCTGTCAAACTTGCAATCAGTGGGCTCATGGCGCGTGTGCTGATGTTGAAGATGGCTCAGATAGCTACATTTGTGATTTTTGCAGGTTACACAATTAAAAATTTGTAATTATGGTCAAAGTTTACTAGAATTAGGATGAGTTTTCTCTATTAACAGTTGATTTGTTCTATTGAGATAAATAATCTAATGAATTGTTTGTAAAAATAACGTTTAAGTTTAAAAATGAACGTAAAGTTGGCTTTCCGTCCTTAGGAGACCTTTTTGAAAACGTCTTTTTTTCTATCTTAATTATTCCTCAGTATCCACTACATTTAAAGTAATATTTGAGACTGCTGATATATCTGTGTTGATTAGGTATATAGTTGAGAGCTTATTCAAGTGAAATAAACAAATTAGATTATTACCAGATTTTTTTTATTTTCGTTATTCCTTAAGTGTCCGGTTCTCAGGGACATCCACCTACTATTTCATTATTCGTTGAGAATTCATATTTTTTGTTAGAAAAGTCATCTTATTGGTAAAAATGCTTTTTTTTGGTTGAAAAATATTTTTTTTTAACTAAAAAGTAACTATTTCATTTTTGGCTGAAAAGTTATATTTTTTAAATTGAAAATTCAATCACTAGGGTAAAAACATGAACCACTTTGTTGAAAATTTCTTTGGTTGAGGGTTGATCTCTTCGATTGAAAATTCGAATATTTGGTTGAAAATTCTTTTTTTCATTTAAAATTAATTTTTTAACCTACAAATGTAACTTGCCCATTCTTATTTGCTAAAATTAAATCATTTCAGGCCAAGAATCGGTCTTTATTGTAGAAAACTAATCCTGTTGGTAGAAATTTTCTATCTTTTGATAAAAACTGCACTTTTTGGTTGAAAATTAACTTTTTTGTTGGAAATTTGTATTTTCGGATTAAAAATGCTGTCTTGTGGCTTGAATGTTCAAAGATTTCTTTCACATTTTTTCCTGTCTTGGATAAAAAATCTTTATTTTCTTGAAAATTCGTCTTTTTGATTAGAAAATTCGCCTCTTTAGTAGAAAATTATTAATTTCAGGTTGAAATTCAGCTATTCAGTTGAAATATTTTTAACTGAAAATAAATCATTTTCAGTTGAAAATTTAATTATTTGCTTTCAAATTGGTGCATTTTATTGAAAATTTGTCTTTTTTGGTAGAAAAGTAATATTCTTCGTTGAAAAAATTTTGTTGAAATACCAACTATTTATTTTTTCTTTGAGAATTCGTCTTTTTGTTGAAAATTCCAATTTTTGTATTGAAAATGCAACAATTTTTGGTGAAAATTTAATAGCTTTTTTGTTCCAAAATAAGACTATCTGGTTGGAAATTCGTTAGTGTAATTGCACGTATTGTGTTAAAAAATCATCACTGTTGGTTGAAAAAAACGAGAAAAATGGTAAAAAAGATTGTTAAAATTCTAAAGAAAGTCGTGCCTGATTCCTCATTCAGTTCCTCAATTTTTTATAAATAAACAAATATGAGGAACAAAATCGCATTCTTTTATTTGACGTTCCCGGTACTAGCCAATAATAGGAAAATTGTTGTAATAACCTATCTTTCATAGATTTACGTTACTTAATGATATTTCATGATGATACAAGAAACAGAATAAATTTTATAAGCGAATTATTTGTTGAAATTGTGTTTTCTACAATTTTTAATAATTTTACGTGTTTTTAAATCATATTGTGAGAAATTTGGATGCAAACAATATCATAATGAAAAAAATTTATTTTTAGATCATTCTTGTTAATATTATGAACAAATTTAAGAAACTTGAATTTTTTCCGATAAAATTTATAATTTTCAAACAAATATAATGAACAAATGCATTTTTCGGGAATTCGTCAACAGAAAAATGATTTTTTATGTGATTTTCTTTAAATTAGGAACATCATGATAATTTCAGCAAAATTCATGATTTTTTGATAAAACAAAGAAAAAAATACTTCAAATATACGAAACAATTGTAGATACAGTAGATCCAAAACAAATATGTTCGGTCTTACGGTCAATTATAAAGTCAAAATAAAAACATCCGAAATAACATGTAAAAAACAATTATTTCTTTAAATCCTCAACGTTTCGACCAACACTGCGGGTCTTTTTCAAGAGTCGATACACATATCTAGAATTTAATAAATATTATATAATATTTATGAGCGTAAAGGTCGCATAATTAGTGTCGTGAAAAGGATATTGGTTTCAACAGAATAAAATTAAAAATTAAAACATACCTGAGTCATAAAGTAATGTGATATTTTATACAACAAAATCGTCATTAAAAAAATGTTCAAAAAGAATAAAAAGAATAAAAATTTCTTCTAATTGAAGCCTCAAGGATATTGGAGAGGCTCCAATAATTTTTGAAAGTGTCACATAATTGAAACGATGTTTACAGACGGACGATACAAAACTGACTGTTATGAAAAGTCGTAATTGTAGAGGTGAAAACTTCAATAAACCTCTGATGAAAAGGCGCGCCAAAGCTTTTTGACTTTATGACTCAGGTATGTTTTAATTTTTAATTTTTGTTAAAACCAATATCCTTTTTACGACACTAATTATGCGACCTTTACACTCATAAATATTATATTAGTTTTATTAAATTATAGATGTGTGTATCGACTCTTGAAAAAGACCCGCAGTGTTGGTCGAAACGTTGAGGATTTGAAGAAATAAATGTTTTTACATGTTATTTCGGATGTTTTTATTCTGACTTTATAATTGACCGTAAGACCGAACATATTTGCTGAATTCAGTTGAAATACTGCTTGAAAAAATACTTCTCAACTAAACAGTTAAATTTGTAAACAAAGACATGAGCCTTCAATCAAAAAAATAAAATTTTTACAGTGTAATTTAACTTTTATCCAAGTAGTTCAATTTTCAATTTATCAGGATTAATTTTCAACAAAATAGTTAAATTTTCAACAAAAGAGATGAATTTCCAAGTAAAAATATAACTCTTTAAAAAAAAATGATTTCTAATGATTTCTCAACAAAGCGATTCAATCAAATCTTTCAAATAAAATAGTTGAATAATCAAACAAGGAAGAATAATTTTTAACCAAAAAGTTGCATTTTCATAAAAAAAAAAGATATTTCTACCAAAGCAGATGAATTTATGAAGACGGAATTTGTACTAAAACAAATGAGTTCTTAATAAAAAAGGGACAACTTTTTTTTGAAGTTGAACTTTCATCCAGAAAAGCTCTCAGTTCATTCTTTAACACCAAAATGTGAATTCCAAACAAAAAGTAAATTTTCTACGGAATAGTTAAATTTTCAGGAAAACAGAGTTTTCAATCAAATAGATGACATTCTAACAAAGTAGTTTTATTTTCTACCAAACAGTTGCATTTTCATCCTAAAAGATTAAATTTCTCTTCAAAGAGATGAATTTTTTTAAAAAAAGGGACAACTTTTTTCAAAGTTGAACTTCCATCCAGAAAAGCTCTCAGTTCATTTTCCAACACTAAAATGTGAATTACAAACAAAAAGTAAATTTTCTACAGAATAGTTAAATTTTCAACAAAACAGCAAAATTTCCCAACAAACAGTTGCATTTTTGTCCAAGAAGAATGAAAATTCTACTAAGACAGGTTTTAAATCAAGAAGACAAATTCGCAAGAAAGCGAGTTGAACTTTAATGCAAAATGATCTCAGTAGACTTTTCTACAGAAAAATAAAATTTTTTGATAAGATGTAAATTTTCTAGAAAATAGTGGAATTTTGAACAATTTTTTCTGTCCAGGAAAGATGCAATATTTCTACTAAAAAAAGTTGATCTTCTAAATTAAAAAGACAAATTTTCAGAAAAAACATTTTGCATCCAGAAAATATTTCAGTTGACTGATCAGCAACAAATATGAATTATAGGCAAAAGGTTAATATTATAAAAAAAGTGTTGAATTTTCAACCCAAAAAGGCGAACTTTCAACAAAACAGTTGAATTTGCAAAAAAAAATGATGTCTTCTCAAGAAAATTGTTAATTTTTCAACCAAATAATAAAATTCATAACAAAAAAGATAATCTCTAGGAGAAAGCTTTTGCGAATATGCAAAATTGACATACATGAGTGAAGGACCCCCTCCCCCCTGCAGTCACAAAATGTCTATCCCCCCCAACTTTTGATCTGTTACGTGATTTAATTACGATCTCGGATCAAAGAAGTATTTTTCAGTTCTTAAACAATGTTGCTCTCTGGCTTGAAATTGGCAAAATTTATTTAATTACCAGTGAAGTTTTTAGATTTAAAAATTACTAATTCTATTAGTCAACATATTTTTCTAATTCCAAGCGTATAACTAATTGTTTATTGAAACGGAAATCAGTTAGAACTCTATACAATAATTTTGAAAGAGTTATAAATATGAGAAACTCGAAAAATGAAAAAGTTCAATAAAACGTCAAGATGGGGTAAAATTTGTATCTCCATTGAAACACGAAGAAGGCCATATGCCGTGATATTAATAACGAGACCTAGTCTGCTTCCGTTTTCTAAAAGCTGCCTTCTCATTGTTTAAAAACAGTTAAGAAAAATAAAATTCTTTTACAATTTAAAAAATATCATGGGTCAACATGGGATCAATATATTAATTAATTATGCATATGCAAGATCCTCGTGCGCTGCTTTTGAACAGAGTTCTGCTTTCGATTTTCAAAACATTTTCAGTTATAGAATACGTATGGAATTAAGTGCCTAGACTAGGTCATTTTATTTGTATAACTTGTTTCTTCATGCAGAAGGTACTCTGAGGTCTTCCTAAATCAAAATTGGTAAAATTTGATTAATCACCAGTAAAATTTTACATATTTGGTTAACGGAATCTGAACCACAAAGTCTTACTAGAAAATGAATAATTCGGGTAATTGAGATATTTGCTAATAATCAAATTCAGTAGCAATTCTAGTGGAAAGAAAGTAATTGCTCAATGCAAATAAAAAATATACTTAGGACTGTATAGAATGATTGAAATAAGATTATCAAAATGTAAAACGTGAAAAATAGAAAAATTTCATGAAGCAACGCGATGGTATGACATTGTCGGGTCTATTGACAAAATAAGGAGGTCACACTGTCAAAAATAAACTTGATGTAGCATCACCCAATTTAAAAACATCGGCTTCTGATTTTTTTAACGAAGCTTAGAAGAATGAGAATGTTTTAGAGACTTCAAATTACAAAGGATGAATGGAATCGACATCAATTATACAAAAGAATTTTAAATTGTAAATTCGTTATGTCTTACGGTCCACATACAATTGAATGAAAATTGAGCCCAAGACATTTTTCAAACTCAGAATTTAATAAATAAAAAACTCCTTTCTCCATCCTTTACGCACGTATCCGTACAATTGTGCATCTTTTTAAAAGGATTTTAAAATCTGAGATAAGATTAATTTCGAAGAGTAAGACAAACATAGAAAAAGAACATAGAAACCAATGTCAATTTTGAAGACTTCAAGTCAAAATTTCATTGAAAAATTTAGAAAACAATAAAATTGTTATAGAAACTTTAAGAAAAATCAAACAGACTTCACTCACTCTAAAAATTACATCTCAGAATGCAGAAAAAGAGATCTTTATAATGTTTAGGGAGGACGAGCAGAAATTGACAATAAGGAGATTAGGGTGGCCCTTATTTTTCACTTTTCGAATTTCTCTGTTCTCACCCTCCAGTTGTGTTCGAATGCCAAAAAAAAAAAAAAAAAAATCTTGAAATTTGAGCAAAATCGGTTACTACTTAAAGTGGTGCAAAGACCATGAAGTTTCCCATTGATTTAACATGGGAAAAATTCAGCTTTTTGTAAATCTAATATTCAAATGCGATAATGAGTTACAAATAATTTTGCGTTTCAGTATATTGTTCAGAATTCGTCAGAGAATCAGAATCAATCATAATATTTTGAGTTTGAATAATTTTAAGCCACTCCTATGGGTACCCAAAGAGAACCCCACAAGTGACCAATTTTAATTTTACGTAATATTGCTGTTTATTGACGCTTTTTAAAAGTTTTTGAAAAATAACTAATCACTATTCGGTAATTTAGAAGTACCCAGACATTTGTTAACTAATTTCTAATTTTTTGAGTGGTTTTAATTCGTTTGAACATTCAAGAATATTCTTAAAAAGCAAAGTACCCGTGTGGAAATAATTTCTGGCTGACTGGAATGATCCTAGCGCCATTACTGGATTATTCGTGGCTGTCTATTTACGCCAGACTAGCTCGGCGGTCTTTTGGCGCTATCTATACTTACTAGATAGCAAATTCCATCACGCAGTTCTGTCCAGACCCACTAATGTCACTAGCTAGAATTCAAAATTATATCAATATAGAAATTCTGTCTAAAATCTAGCTTGATTCTAGAAAGTAGTACTATTTGGACTTAGAAAAAGCAGGCATCAACGAGCAACTTGAAGTTTCACCAATCATGCGAACGTTGCTACAGTGCACTAATCGAAAGAAATAGAAATAATTAAATTGCTCCTGTTGTCAGTGCTGTACTGTGTTGTCATTGCAGAATTTGTAATTTAATTCATCATTAGGTAAGTATTTCATTTATAAATATTGTTTTAGATCATTATTAATTATGGATCAAACTGATTTATTCATACATGTGTAAGATTATACAGCTTATAGTTGGTACAATCCTCGAAATTATAGAATTATTTCCTAGCCTCAAAGCAATATTAAATTTACAATCTAGGTTGCATCCAGGTCTGCTAGATTTGGCTGAATTCGCTAGAACGTGTCAGTACCGCCGGCTTAGATAGCGGCTGGTCGATTGGAGCGTTACATTTGCGCACCGCCCCAGCACAGTTACACGAGATAGCGCCAGTATAGACTCGTGGCGGTCTAGACTGGAACGGCCTAGCGCCATGAATTATTTCCACACGGGTAGGACCTAAAAATTGTTCTTTTCCTATGTTTGTTTTACTCTTCGAAATTAATCTCATCTCAGGTTTTGAAAGCCTTTTGAAAAAGGTACGCAATTGTACCGAAACGTGCGTAAAGGATGGAGAAAGGAGTTTTTCAGTAATTAAGTTCTGAGCTGGAAAAATGTTTTTGGCTCAATTTTCATTGAATTGTATGTGGATTTCATACTTTCACGATGATTCATTATGATAAATTTAAATAAAAAATATTTAAAGATTTTTCGGGTTTCAATCCTGTGCGAACCTATGAATGTTGCCGACGTTTCGTGAACATTGCAGTTCACTTCTTCAGGGCTGACCTGAAACTGAAGTTTCAGGTTATGTTGTTCTTATATATGTATTTTTTACGATGCCTGTGATTGGCCAGAGCGCCCCATGGTGGGGACTGGTTGGACTTGATTGGCCAATCAAGTCTTTTTTTAAAAACCCGGCAGGACGGAATGCCAAATCGGATTGGCATTATATCCGTTGTCCCTACTGATGTTGTTAGGGTGTTTCAAGATTTCGATTGCTTCTCTATGTTTTCTTGGAAATTTATTGTACGTTTTGGCCATGACGGTTGTTTTGTCAAATAAAATACTATGTCCTGTTTCGATATGATGCTCAGCTACTGCTGATTGTGTGAAATGTTTTAGCCTAACTTTACTCTCATGCTCCTTTACACGTTGACTTACCGCCCTCCCGGTTTCTCCAATATAGACTTTACCACAAGAACAAGGGATTTGATATACTCCCGGATCACTGAAAGGTTCATTTTTATCTTTAGGGTTATTTAAAAGTTTTCCTATTTTCGCAGGTGGTTTAAATATAGTTTGGATGTTGTGTTTGTTGAGAATTCTTCCTATTTGTTCTGTGATACTTTGAATTTAGGGTAGGATGGTGGTTGTTTTTCTCTCTCTTTCTTTAGTAGGTTGTGTTGAATTGTTTTCTTGGGTGTATTTTCTTATTGCTTTATTAATTCGTTTGTGTAATCGTTTTGTATTAGAATTTTTTTGACATTTTGTAATTCCTTTTGTAAGTTATCTTTATTGTTGCGTACGTAATATGCCTTAGGTAATTTACGAAGTTTTTTACATGTGAATTACGTAAGTTATTTACGTCCCTAGTTTTTTTACATGTAATTTACGTTTTCAAGGTGGCGACTGCTCTTATATGACTGACTTGCTTGACAGCTTCTTAATTCATAAAAAAATGATTAGAGGTGACAGACCCAGAAATTCCTTTTGGAAGAAGTTAAATTTTATTTTAAAGAGGGAATATGGCAAAAACTTTGCTTTTTGCCCCGGGTGCAATCAAGTGTTGTCAAATACGATTAAAATTAACTTTTCAAAACGAAATCATAAAAATTGCTTGTTTTCATGCCTCCATACACAAACGCAAAAGTACGCTTTTTGCGCGGCGTCTGGCGGTGCTTTGGATGAGTTAGAAAAATAGGGTTCAGTTAGCACGGTGTGCCGTAGAGTTCAAGAAAGAGCTTTGTTTGTGCATGCTCCGAGTACTTTCGTAACGCTAGAGTTGGCTAGAGAGAGTTCGTGGTAGACAAATATAGAAAGAGAATTCATGGCGTATTTGTGAGTCGATGTTTCTAACGAAGAGTATAGCGTGTTCATATCGCCTCGCACATTTTACTTTGTTGTCTCATTCACGCTCGTTAAAACAAAAATGCAGCAGAGCTCATGCGTACTTTCACCGTCTCAAAACGTGATTTTGCATTTTTCCATGGAGACAATAAAATCGCGCCATTTTTTATTTTGTTCTGAAAAGTATCGTTCGTGACTCCTGCGGACTGATGACTTTCCTTTTTGAAACTCGCGCCATGTTGTTAAAACTAGTCTCCGTTCTGGCGCCTACATCGCTCTTACCTACGAGTCGTTACAAAAACATTACGCTCATTTCAAAAAGGCCATCAATCCACATTATTTACGAAATATACTATACTCTACGTTTTTTCAGTGACGGAACTTCCAGAGGGTCTTCTTGTTTGCAAATGTTTCTGAAGTTAAAAGAAATACAAAGTCAGAAGATTTTAAAAATTAAGTACAATCATTTATATCAACCAAGGATCAACAATATTTACATACCTGTGAGCTAGAAGACAGTCGTAGCTAGCCAGCATATCAAAATATCCATTCACACCTCCGGAAAATTCATTGAAATATTGTAATATTTTAGTTATCTTCCAGTGAGTTTCAGAAGGTAACTAAAATATTACTATATTTCACTGAATTTTCCGGAGGTGTGAATGGATATTTCGATATGCTGGCTGGCTGATGACCAGCAAACAGAGCAGAAACTGCGTCATATAAGCGCAGTCGCCATCTTGAAAACGTAAATTACATGCAGAAAAACTAGAGACGTAAATTACTTACGTAATTTACATGTAAAAAACTTCTTAAATTACTTAAGGTATATTACGTACGCAACCCTGGTCGCTATGAAGAAATCTTCTTCAAGCACATTGTGGAAAACATAAGTACCGATCCGCCACTTTCAATAAATATGTACCTGCCCATTATTGCAAAATTGCTAATTAACCACTGACATGCACAGATTCCTGCGATTAAACGTAAAATGATTTGTTTCAAAGACCGACCGAAAAGTTTCCGCTGTGACAACCATTTCTTTGGAAATTCCCAAGCCGAAACTTTACGTGTTTTTTTCTCAACGCACCTATTAACTTCAAAGACCATGGCGACTTTCAAACTCTGTATCTGCTGTCAAATTTCTTTTGGCGAATAAAGTGTGGTAAGTCGAAAATTCGGCAATCAATTCCTTAATTAATGTTAAGTATCATCCTTTTGGAGTGCCTTGTACGCGGAAATTTGTGACAATTCATTCTGCATAGCCTGTTCTTTAAACATAAAGTCAGCAAGTGACACTTCGCCCACGTTACCCTCCTCCAGGGTAAAGTTTGGTTTAGCCACTTATCAATTACCCGACGCGACATTACCCTGTACCCTAGTAGACTTTACGCACAAATAATTATTACCTGCAACATTTGTTACCCCCAGTTTTTTCTGTGTTTGTATCAGCATAATGATTGCCAGTGTGATTATTATTTATTAATATATGGAGGATAATTCACCAAAATTTGAAATAAACTCGAGTCCTGGGTCAAATATGGACTCCTTACCAACATACACACCATCTTATTCGATTTTAAATATTGAACGCCAATATGGTCTAACAGAGACACAACACTTGAAGGAATTTACTACTATAAATCGACATTTAGCTGATAACATTTGTATTTATTATCGCTTCCTCAGTCTTCGTTGTGTCGTCCTTAACTAACGTAAGAAAAGTGGGACGATGGTCGTGGGGGTTAAGGCGTTGGCTTTGAAACCACTCCATCGGCTTGCGGGTTCGATTCCCGCCTCGCACTCTGGAAGAGCCTCGGTGGCCCATGCGGTGTACACTTGCCTAGCAAGGGAGTTGTTCATCTCCGGAGAGTCGTGGGACCGGTACCTCTAGAGAAAAAGGTTCTCTAAGTACTTAAGGCTGTTGCTCTTGGTGGTTCGGAACCCACCTTAAACTATTGGTCCCCCTCCCACCACCAAGTAAGTGTGTGGGGGGTGTGTGAAGAAATAGGGAAGAGATACATGGAAAATGTAAACCCTTAGGGGACACATTAGAAGCTTCCATTCCAACTAACGTACGACGTATGCCAATCTGGCATATGACTCATTAAACAAAAAATTTTTTCGACTATTAGTAATTAGCGATTTTCAAATACAGTGTTAGTGGATACCGCTGTGATGCAAAAAAAGTGTTTGTTCAATGTGAATTTGATTTTTAATAAGAAATTCTTTTTAGCCTGATGAGGCTACAAAATCAATCTTGCGAAACGTTGCGAAAAAACACAAACTAATATGTGATTATTTATCCCCAATTGTCCGATTTACCAGCTACTACGATTAACTCTATAATCTGCCAACCGTCAAAATGTCAGAACAGGAAATTCTCTTATGCAATTTGACAACATTAACCTCAATATTTTATCTTTAATTAGTCTCATCGATTCTTTGTGAGACACTGTACATCTTCTATAAAATGTGGGTTTATATTTTACAATATAGTTAGAACAACTTTTTTCCGCAAACAACACGAGAATAATGTCGTCTGAAAACATTTTTCATGCTCCTGTACTTCCTGAATATCAGTTCAAAGTGATGTGGAGAATCAGTGTAAAATATATCAAGTACATTTCATTTTGAATGAAACTTAAATATAAAAAGCGCACGAATATTACTTTTCTACATGATGTCAATATATGAGAGAGTTTTCACAGATATTCAGTGATTATGACACATTCCATTGCATAATTTATTAGATGCCTCTTTGGATTTTCTGGACACGCAGATTATCTCTATTGGACATCTGCCCTCTACCTGCTTTTCATTATATTTGTTTCTAAAAACAAAATCAAAAACTAAATGTATTTTTTCTCCAAGAAAAATAATGGTGCATGCAAATAATTTCATTTTTGTTTTAAAAATTGAGCGAATTTCGAAAAAACATTTAATGAGTTTCGAAAAACAAGATGAAAAGGCAAAACTCTGGTTCTCTTTCGAAAACGGAGTAGAAAGATATTTAATTTTACCTTGGAAAATAAGACACTTTAGAAGAAATTCCCGCTTTGTTTTGATAACAAAAAGAAATTGTAGAACTGGGAATTTGTCTTTATTAATAAAAATGAGGAAAAATTTGGAGAAAAGCTCACTGCAATTCAGATGCATGAAAAAGTTCCGTTTTTTCTGAACTTGAAGGATATTATTATTATTTTACTTCTACATTTTATTTTTCATACAAAAATTAGAGAAATGTTTTTTTTTTTTTGTTCTTGATACGAAAAATTTCATAAATCATGAACCTTATTTATAAGAATAAAACGAAATGATAAAGAACTTTACACAGTAGAAAATTTTTCTTCTTTCTATCCTCAGGCTTAACCAATTCGCTAAACGTGGTCAGGCTTATGTACTGATAAATTGGAGACTTTCGAGTCTCAAAAAACGAATTTGGGTTCACAATTAAAAAAGCGACTCAAACTTTAAAAAGTAGTTAATTTTTATGAAAGTCGATACAAGGGGGATTTTGAAGCGACAAAACACAAACTTGAGGTGTAAATCTAAAATTTTTGAAAGGGAACTTAAATTTTGAAATATTTATTAAATTAGAGAGTTCCTATGAAAGTTAGTGAGGGAAGGTTTTCTGAGTCACAGCATACAAATTTGGGGCGAAAATTCCAAAAGTGGACCTAAATCTAGAATATATGATCAAACTGGTATATTTCCATGGAAGTCGATCACGAGGGGGTTCATCAAGTCATAGAACACAACATTTTAACCTAAAATTTTGAAAAGGATATTAATTTGGCAGATTTTCATGAATTATAAAACGAAGGAGTTTTTCGAGTCTCAAAATACTAATGTTTACCCTGAAGAAAAAACCCTTGTATAGACTTTCACAGAAGTTTATAAGATTAATAACTTTTTCAAAATTGATGTCAGCTTTTTGAATTTTGGGCCGCGGATTCCTCTCTTGTGACTCAAAAAACGTTCTCTCACAGACTTTAATGAAAATTTACCAATCAAATAACATTTTCAAACTTTATTTCAACTTTTCCAATTCCAATCTCAAATTCGTATTTGTTACTTAAAATCCCACCTCTTACTGACTTTCATGGAAATTGAGCAATGAAAGAGAATTTTCAGAACTCAGGTTGCTATTTCAAATTCTTGAATTTTAAACCACAAATTAGTATCATGAGACCCGAAAATCCCCTTCTTTTCTATTTCCATGAAAATCTATCAATTCAATATCATTTACCAATTTTAAGTACAATTTTGGAATTTTAAACTTTTGGCCCCACATTCCTTTCTGTGTCCCGAAACCCCTCGTGCTGTCTATCATAGAAATTACATAATGTGATGAAATTGAAAAAATTTTAAGTTAATTTCTTGAATTTTTTAATTTTGACCCCAAATTTATTTTCTGTGACACGAAAATCCCACTTGTACTGACTTAATGAGAATCTAACAATTTAACTATATTTCCAAATTTCAGTCAAATGTGTGTCGAAATTAAAATTAAAAAAAAAAAACAGAAAAATTATTTCTATTTGGGAGAAAATTTAGGTTTTTCTGAAAATCTGTTCTTTCCTTTCTATTTTTTAAAGCGAAATTGGAAAAACCGAAAGTCACAATGTTTTTCATAAGTATTATCCTACATTGTTATGCAAAAAATATGAAAAATTGAGAAATAAAAATTCGTAAGAGTTGGAGTGGAACCGTCACACTCAGGCTGATACCATTTCCGGGACACCTTTGGTCCGATTTGATCCCCGTTCGCTCCATGGATTGAAAATGTTTTTTTGATTTTATTTACTAAAGGTGATACCATCAATAATATCGAGTTGAAAATTGGCACAAATTTCAAATTCCAGCTTCAAATTGATCGTATATTCGGACTTATACAATTTCCGGTGCACCTTTTCTAAGATTTGACTCCCGTCTGCTCCATGGATTTTGAATTTTTTTACTTTATTTACTTAATATCTAGATAATATCGAGTTCAAAATCGGCGCAAATTTTTAATTCATGCTTCAAATTGACCGTATAAGTGGATTTATACCATTTTCGGGACAAGTTTAATCGGATTAGATATTTTTTATGATAGAATATTAATTTTCAACTTTTTTTACACCTCGTGAATAACGTGTGTCGAAATTAAAATTAAAAAAAAAAATTTTAATTTTTTATGTTCGGGAGAAAATTCAGGTTTTCGTACAAATTTGTCTCTTTGTTCCCACTTTCTTTCAGACGAAGTTCGAAAACCCGAAAGTTCCAACGTTTTTATAAACATTATCGTACATTATTATTTTAAGAAATATGTCCGTTTGTCTCCAGCAACTTTTATTTGGAATATATTTGCCACTTGATTTTTCTATGAAAATTTGTATACTGAGTGCGAAATGTACTAAATAATTTTGTTGATCATCCAAGATAAAATTCCAGCAATAATCAGCCTCAAATGCTAAAAGTTTTCCATAAAATTATTTTTTGTTAATAAATATTCAAATTGTTTAAAAATGTTGTCTGAACAAAAACATACCAGCATTTCTGAAGAAATAACCAAGATGCTCGTCACACTAGTCTACGAATTAAAAAAAAGTTGTATATTAGAGAAATTTTCTTCATTATAATAGTTTTTGCATCCAAACTTCTTACAATATAATTTAAAAAACGTAAAATTATTAAAAATTATAGAAAACACACTTTCAGCAAATAATTGGTGTAGACATTTTTTTTGTATAATTTTGTATAATTTTCTGTATAATGATGAAATATCTTTAAGTAATGTAAATCTATAAACCGGGAACATCAAATAGAAAAAATTGAATTTTTTCATGATATTTATTTATTTATAAAAAAATTAAAAAACGAAAAAACTCAGAATCGACAACTTTCTCAAAAATGTTATCAGCTTTTTTGCAAAATTCATTTCGCCCCAATCTAAGTTATCAAAAGTTTGAAAATATTCTTCGAAATTAAAAAAATTTTGAAAATTCTCAAAATCTTCAAATGAAAAGTTTCAAAATTAGAGAAACTTTGTGTATTTGATTTATTTCTGAATTGAAACAGGGACTTTCTCAAGTTTTACATTTTGTTGCATATTTCAATTCAGTTGAAGCGGGGCAGATTCTTTATTTTCGATATTTATCTTGAGATGAAAAGGAGTCATTTGCAAAATTGCAAGAAATGAAATTGAGGTTTTTATTTCTTCTCTAAATTAAAGTTGAAGATTTAAAAAAATAAATTATTAAAAATTTCTGAATTTCGATTGAAAGTTTTAAGAATGGAACAATTCTAAAGGAAGAATAAAAAATTAAACAATTTCTGTTACATAATTTTTCAATACTCAATGATCCCAATTGATAACGCTTTTGATGAGAACTGATATAAATTCAATTCCTTTTTATTATTCTCAATATATTGTTCTTTTTTCCAAATTTAGATAATGTAAAATAGCTTTAATTGGAATTTTTTATATGCAAAATCGTTCAATATGTTTATTCAAATTTCGAATGCCCTTAATTCGAAATAATAAATTATAAATTCATGTTTCAAAATGTATAAAGCTTAATGTTTACTTCCTTTTTGGATGGATTTTCAAATTGTTCATGCAATCTTGATTTTCATGTTTTAAGCCTCGAGAAGCACATTTAATTGTGATTACTACCCAAAAAATATCGTATGTCATATTTATATCAAAAGATTGTCGTTAAATACATAAAATTATAATTTTTTTTTATTCAACTCAAAATGAAATAATTCCAACTTTTTTATTCTTACCCAAATAGTATTATTGCATTCAGGTAAATTTCCAGAAGCTTCTTGATAGTTTTCTAATATTTCCATGAATTCCCAAATTTTTCTCTGCTCCGTTACGGAAATTAAATTCCTTGGAGTCTTTCACATCATTAATAGGTTTTCTATTATCTTACACACTTCTACAAAACAATATGAATGATGAAAGAAATAATGAAATAAAAAACAAACAAATGCAATAATAAATAGAATAATAGAAAATTAATTTGACGAGTACAAGGAATGACTTCGGAATTCAACTTGAAATGGTTTGTGAATAAGAAATTCTCGTCTCTCCATATCTGAGTGGGTAAGAGCATCAGAGCGAAAATCTGAAAGGCCTGGGTTCGGATTCTAGCAGAGCTAAACATATTTTTATTACAACTTATAAACTTAATAATCAATGTTTGAAAAAAATTGATTTGAGAACATGTAGATAAGAAATTCTAACATCATATTATTTACTACATTTTGCTGGTCAAAAATCCATAATATTAATAAAATCTATATGAATGGTAATATTCTGTCCTATCTTCAAAAGATCTTTTAATTGAAGTTAAAGTAAGTGAACAAATATAATAAAGAAGAATCCATTTTCCCAATTCAGTCTTCTAGGCTTCTATAAATAATTGAAACGTTTTTGCAATTAGCTAGGTTTGAAAGAGCAAAGTTAGTCGATCAGTAATGCTTGAATATTATTATTTTATTCAGAAACTTTTAGTACATATACATTTCATAGAATGTCGCATCTGACTGCAGATTGTCGAGCCATAATTTTAACTCAGAGAATACACAAGTTAGGTGTACATCAGGCGTATTCAGCGTCAACCTGCTATTTCTACTCGTACGTTACAGGAACTGCCATAGCTCCGCAAGTTTGTTTATTTTGTTTGAAAGCAAAAAAGCTTCTGTCAGCTATATCAAGTTTGATGGCTACAAAAAGTCCTTTTTTGACATCGTCAGGATGTGGAATATGATTCGGACCTTCTTTGAGGCTTACTTTGTAATATGGTGGTCTATCCTGATTCTCCTCGACCTTGAAGTACGAGCCCACAGCTCCAACAAACCACGTTGAATCGTCAGGATCAAAATTCCTTGAACTGTCTTAAAAAATAAAATACAGGTTTGCGATTTTGAAAAGATTAAAAATCAATCTTCCAAAGTTTTTAACAAATTTTTCATATTAGACTACTATAGCTTTGAAAGTGCTCTTCTTAATTGAACCAGTGAAATTGTTACTGGCTGAATCAGTATTTTAAGTTGTCTGTATACCTGGTTCGTAATAATCCGATTTTCTATGCATATGGTGATTCCGATTGACCGATACAAGAAGGACTTTTAAATTTCTTGCGCGCGCACGGTACAACCTTTAATCATACTTTAGATAATGGTGGAACGCAACGCACTGATTATATGAGGGTAATCGAGGATTAACATCCAAATTCAAGTTGGTAAAATCGGCCTTTATCGTTGTAAAAGTAAAGTGCGGTTCTTGAAGTTTAGAACAAAAGTGAGGAATGATAAGGGTCATGCCTAACCAACTGATGGACAACGACGCGTACGACGAGATGACTACGGATACTGAGTAACCATTGAATCTCACTGATTGAACCAGGACGAAATTCAACTGAGTAAACCAGTGATATCTCAATGATTGTCGATGAAACACTTCGGGCTGTTTCAACCAGTGAGAGTATACTGGAAAAAAGTTATATTTCACTGGTTCATTTTAAGACAGTAGGTGCAAACTGAGATCCCAAAATGCTTCCCTTGAATGGTAAAGCACTAAAAACTTATGACATATTCACTTACCTCTTTCGGAACTTTCTGCCGGGTTAGGTGGAGCCTTAACTGCCATAACTATTAAATTTTTATTTTTGTCTTTTTTTACATATACCACGCATTTTATGCGCTGATTTGCGTGATCTGCATAAACAGCTTTGACATAATATATGTATCTGAAACGATCAAGAGCTTGTGGAAATTCACCATGGTCTTTGTTACCATCAAATGTACAAGTCTTA
Organism: Andricus quercusramuli; assembly: GCA_932178445.1. Lineage (NCBI taxonomy): Eukaryota > Metazoa > Arthropoda > Insecta > Hymenoptera > Cynipidae > Andricus > Andricus quercusramuli. Next base: position 122,587 of record CAKNXH010000551.1, read on the forward strand.
GCTGCGAATACGCCATTATGGTGCCTTACAAGTGGCACATGAATTAACTTCGTCAAATGAGTCATATATATTGTTGGGGGAGGCTTTCGACCTCGTTTTGTATATTTTTTACTTGCACCACTACCTCCTGCTCCACTTGAAATAGGAGTTTCCGGGATTACAATTGGCATGGAAGGATTTGCTCCAGGATATTGCGGCCTATAATTCAATAAACTAGATGGATCAAAATTTGCAGGTAAACGAGGAGTATCCATATGATGATTTGTCTGGGCAGGAGCTTGAACGTAAGGATTCAACGAAGTATGGAATTCTGTAAAAAAAAAATTATTTTAATTTTAAAAAAACTAAACAGACCGAATCCGTTTCAAACTAGGCAGCTTCTACACTTGATACAAAGAATCTCTCGGGGAAGAAATACGTATGTTGTTTTTAGAGGAAATTAGGCGATACGTATTTTACCGATTTACGAAATGAAATTGTCTACGAAGTTATACAAATTTCAGTTTTGTGCTTCATTTTGCAGTAAACCTTGAATTTTTTTTAAACCTCCATAACTTTCAACGCACGCAATTAAGATATTTGAGATTTATTCCCAGATTCTGATAGAATTTATCACATTTTTTCTGTAGTCAACCGGAAAAATTGAAAAAGGTTCGGAAGCAGAAAAATATTTATGAACTTTCAAAGTTTGTGAAATTTAAACGACAATATTTCAAATTTTTTCTGAACAAAAAATTTGCTATACATTTTTGAAAATTTTCTAAATTTATATTATAATAAAAAAAATCCTCAAATCTTCGAAATTTCTATTTTTTTTAAGTTTTTGAAATTTTGAAACAAAAAATTTGATAAATAAGGACAAAATATGAATAGCAGTTCATATTTTGAAATTGTTTCCCTTCCTAAAATCTATTAAAGAATACCCTCACGAGAGGTTTATCTTGTATAATCAAC
>CAKNXH010000551.1:128540-152579 GCA_932178445.1 Andricus quercusramuli
TTTTATAAATTTACAAAAAATTTCAAAATTTCAAAAATGATCAAAATTTAACATAAATTTTCAAAGTTTACCTACATTTCCCAAATTTTCCTCAATTCATATCAAAAAGAAAATAAAGTTTACAAAAATTCGTTTTTTGAAATTTGAAAATGTTTGGTAATTTCTCAATTACCAAAAACTTAAAGATTTCAGAAATTTCATAAGTTTTTGGAAATGTTACAAAAGTTTGAAAAGAATTAAAAAATGTTTAAATACAAATTTTTTTCAAGTATTAAAAAAATTTTAAAGGTTTTACAATTCTTATAATCTTGACAATTTCTGAAATTTGTATTGACTATCAAATTTTTTATGAAATTTTAAACTTTTTTGAAAATTCTTAGTCGTCAACAATTTTATGAAATTCCTGTTTTTTATAAAATTTCCAAATTTTCATAAAACTTCAAAATTTTCATGAAATTTGTATCAAATTTTAAATTTTGTTATAAAATTTAAAAAATTTCACCTCCTGCTCCATGTTGCTGAGGACTTTGCGGTTCATTATTTTGCACGTGATAACCTTGTTCATTAGTGTTCCACATAGCATTTATTTCTGTAACAAAATTAAAGATTATTGTAGTTTGTTGTTTTTAGAGGAAATTAGGTGATCCGTATTTTACCGATTTGCGAGACAAAATTTTCTACGAAGTTATAAACGAATTTCAGCTTTGTGCTTTATGTTGTAGGAAAGCTCACATTTTTCTCTAAACGTCTATAACTTTTATCGCACTTAAGATACATGAGATTTATTTCCAGAAATGTTCTAAATTTATACAAAAATAAAATAAAGTTTCTAAAATATCTCGATTTTTGAAATTTTTGAACGTTTACAAATTCTTAAAATCTCTCATCTCTGCACATGGAGAAATTTTTGAAACATTTTCATTTTAATATAAGTTTCAAAACTTTTTTAAATGAAACTTTTTGTAATTTCTATTCAACCAAAAGTTTGAATTTTTTTTGTAATTTTAAAACTTTGAAAAATTCTCAAAATCTTTAAGAAATTGTAATTTCTCACAAATTTTACCAGTTCATAAAATTTTACCAGTTCATAGAATTTTGAAATTTTTATCAAATTTCAAAATTTTGGCTATACTTTCGCAATTGTCAGCCAAGAATATTTACTTGATACTTGGCCTAGGGGTTCCCTTCAGACCCTAGTTGAACCTACTGAAAGGATTTTTGGCGCAGATCAATATAAATTAAGTTATTAATCATTTTTACTTTTTTCAAAATTATTTTTTTCCAAATCCTGAAAAATATTGATTTAAAAAAAATTTGTTCGCAAAAGTCGTAGACCTCGTCAAAAACAAATATTTTTAATATCCAACCTTTTTTCTAAAATTATTGTTTTCCGAGATTTTGAAAAAAAAACTAATTTTTCAAAAAGGGCAAATTTATTAATAACTTCATTTATATTGATCTGCGCCAAAAATCCTCACACTGCGTTCAAATAGGGTTTAAAAGGAATCCCTAGGCCAAGTATCAGGTCTATATTCTTGCATTATTTTAATAGATCTTTTGAACACGTCACATGAGATTATTATTTTCATATTCTTTTGTCAATTTGTATTTGAAGAATTGTTAGAAGCAGGAAATAAGAATACAAGGCCTAATTGTCAAATATAAAATCATACAAAGTGGAGTAGACGATTTTCTATTTTCAATGACGCAAGGTAAAATGGTTGTTTAAGTATGTAAATAATACCAATTTCCTGGTTGTGGAGCTATAACTACAAAGCATCGAAAATTAAGACAACAGTATTCCCATTTTACAATTTTCGTGAAATTTCAAAATTTCAAAATCTTTGTCAAATTTTTTATGACATTTGAAAATTTCAATAATTTTTCGTTCTTTTTTGAATTTCTCAAATTTATATGGAATTTCAAAAATTTTATTTTTCATAAAATTTTAAACTTTTTTATAAAATTTTTAGTCGTCAAAATTTGTTTAAAGGTTTGAAGAAGTCTTGGAATCTTCAAAATTCCTGACATTTTTATAACAATTCTGAAAGTTTTATAAAATTTGTATAGAATTTCAAAATCTTTAATAAATTTCAATAAAATTTAAAAATTTGTCTGTGTCTGGGCGCCCCGAAAGGCGAGGAAGTCTTTATACAATTTCTTTTTTTTTTGTTTGAAAATTCTATTCAATTTGGAAACGTTTATAAAATTAGAAAAATTAGAAAAATTCCAAAAATGTTCAAAATTTACCATAAATTTTCACAATTTTCCTTGATTTATACTAGAACAGAAAAAAAGTTTCAAAAACTTCTATTAATTTGCAAAATTTTTATTAGTTCTCCAAAATTTTTATAAAATTCGAAATTTGTGTAAAACTTCAAAATTTGTATGAAATAAGAAATTTTGTTATAAAATTTAAAAATTTCAGTAATATTCTATAAAACTTTCTAAATTCAATTTATATTAAATTTAATGAAAAAATGACATTCTCACTAGTTATAAAATTTCATATTTTTTCTGAAATTTCAAATTTTTTAGAAAATTTAAAAACTTTCAAAAATGTAAAATTTTTTAGAATATTTGAAAACCTTGAAAAAATTATAAAATTTATCATAAGTTTCAAAAATTTTCCTACATTCATATTAAAATAAAAACAAAGTTTAAAAAATTCCCCGTTTTTAAAATTTTTTAAATTTTTGGTAATTCTTAAATTACCAAAAACTTTAAAATATTATAAATTTTTTAAGTTCTTCAAATGTTACAAAAGTTTAAAAATAATTGAAGAATTGAAATTTTTAGAATATTTTGTAAATTTTCAGATGTTTTAGAAGTCTAAAAATCTTGAAATCTTAAAAATTTCTATTGAATTTCAAAATTTTTATGAAATTTTAAAATTTTCTATAAAACTCTTAATCTTCAAAATCTTGAAAATGTTGATAGTTTTTAAAAGGCTTGAAATATGTGAAATTTTGAGGACTTTTATCGAATTTCTGAAAGTTTTATAAAATTTTCGTAAGATGTTAAAATTTCTTTTAAATAAAAAAATTTCTATTAAATTAGAAAATTTTCATACAATTAACTTTTTTTTAATTTTGAAAATTTGAATCAAGTTTCAAAATCAAATTAAAATTAAATTTTACGAAAAAAAATGAAGTCCAGAAAAAGTGAGGGAGTTAGGAAAGGGGATGAAATAGCTGTACAGAAAATTAGGCTTACGGAAAATATTTGTCTAGTTGATAAAATTTCAAAGTCTTTATAAAAGTTCAACTTTTTTCTAAATTTACGAAATTTTCCTAAATCCATAATGAAATGAAAACAAATTTTTAAAAATTTCTCGTCCCTCAAAAGAAAATGGTTGGTGATTCCGGAATTAACAGAAACTTAGAAATATTATAAATTTTATAAGTTTTTTAAGATGTTACAAAAGTTCTGGTTTTAAAAATCTTAAAATCTTAAAAATTTCTAAAATTTCTATTCAAGTTCAAAATTTTTATAAAATTCTTAAAGTTTTATAAAAATGTTATAAAATTTGAAAATTTATATAGAATTTAAAAATTCCAAAATTTTCATCAAATTTCTAAACTTTTGTAAAATTTTCATAATTTTTGGTTAATGAGAAAGTAACCATAAATCACCAAAAATGTCCCAAATTTACCATGACATTCACATACGAATATTAAAAATTGTATGATGAATAGGCACACTCACCCAGAAAATGGATACAAAATTCGGTTGTCAAGAGCAGAATCCTATTGTGGATCTTCATTTTGTCAATCTATCGAGAAAGTTTCTGGGGACGATGACTGATAAAGAGAAAGATTTTCAACGCTACATATATATACTGAACAGTATCCGGGCACTCAATCTATTCTTAAGACGCAAAACCTTCAAAACTATTAGAATTAAGAACGTGGCAGTAGTACTACGTCGCAGAGGCAATGGTATATTTTCAAAGCTAGAACAAACAGTTAAAAGTGTAAACATTTCATAGACCACCCAATCTATCTTTTTTTCCTTATTAGATATCAGAGCCACCGGAAAAAATTTTGTCCAAGTGTGGAGATTGGCAATAATTGGTGGTTGGGGTGGGGCAAAGAAGCGGGACGAAAGATAAACTAGGAATATTAAAAAATCCAGTGGCTATAAAAAAGAGATAACCCATACATTTCGGGCAGATTCTTCATTTTCAAAATTTTTGTTATGATGAAAAGAAAGAACCCCCAACCTTCCCGCCACACACACACACATTTCCGTTTACGATATTTGTTATGGAAGATGCATTATAAAATAAAAGACAAAAATTTCGGAAACATATCATTTACTAAACAAGCATGGAGTTCTTGCTCGGTCTAAAAATCACACTGATTTCGAAGAAAGGCCAAAATTGGAAAAAAGTTGGAAATTTTTGCATTTAAAATCCTTATGATCATATATTTGTCAATTTTGATGCAAGCAGGATGTCTAGTATCCTGGAAATGCTTGAAAACCTAAAAACGTCCTTGAATTCGCTTTTACCTTGAAATACCTCGAAAAGTCCTTGAATTTAGCTTATGGTTCTGGATTTTTTGTTCATATGAAGACGAAATAGTTTTTTAAACTTTTTCTCTGCTGGACGAAAAAAGATTACCTTTTTAACAAGAGACTGTTTATTTTATCACGGTGAAAATCACGAAGCTATAATCGAAATGATAATTGAATATTAATGGTTAGAGCGCATAAAAAATTGGTTGGGGTAAAGTTAAAGAATTTTAAAAATGAAGTTTGGGACTCCCCTGATGTAATGTTCTTGTTAGTAATTCATTTGGTTACAAATTCAAACATTTTTATTAAAAACTCATACTTTTTAATTGAATTACTTAGGGGGAAATCCCCTAAGCCCGGTCGGCTCCTAAAGCCGGACAGAATTTGAATCAGTGCGAAGAAGCGCGCCAATTTGTTACTTGTGCCGCGGTCAGAAAGCTTCTCTAAAGTGAAGTGCAGTGGGGGGGGGCGTGGCAATAACCAGTGCTGACTCATTCGTCGTGGAGCGTTGTGTGAATTTTAAGGTTAGTAAAAATTTTGTTCGAAGTAATTTTTTGGGGTATGTAAATATTATTTAAAGTATGGGATGATATTCATTGTTATTAATTGTTATTGCTATTGTACTAATCTGATACAACTCATGTGTTTTTTGTGATTCATAACACGCAATGTGAATGAAAATTTTTCTTGTATGCATCTCAGGGTCCTTAAGTTCGGACACTCTCAAAGTCCCTTAATACCGGACAGTTTTACAGCAAGTTTGTTTTTGTTGTAGTTATTTTATTTGTGTTTTGTTTTTCAGATGCAGCATGGGTAAATCGAAGCCGAGATGTGAGAATACCCCCAAACATAAAATATTGAAAAAAGCCATCGATAAGGTGATGTAAAAAAAATTTTCCCTGAGGAAATCATCTGAAGTCTACAATATACCAAAAAGTACACTGCTCGACTTCATTGGAAAATTAAAACGAGGAGAAGAAATAAAACTACCACTCAAAAAAGGAAGATTTGACCCCACCTTTACCGAGGAGTACGAAGAAGTTCTAACTGCGCACGTGGTGGATATGTCGAATAGATGCATGCCTTTAAATAGAAAAGAATTCCTCAAATTGGCTTTCGATTTTGCGCAGCAATTAAAACTAAACCATCGATTTAACATGGCCAAGAAAAGTGCTGGTAATAATTTTTACAACGATTTTATCAAACGCCATCCAGATCTCAGCTTGAGAAGGCCTGAGTCAACGAGTCTGATAAGAGCTGTTGGTTTAAATAGGCATCGATTTGAACGGTTCTTCAACAATTTAAAAAATCTTGGTCAAAATTATAATTTTATTCCATCGAACATCTGTAACTGTGATGAAACAGGGGCTAGGACTCTCCAGAAGCAGGCTAAAGTGATGAGACTCGAAAGTAATTGTCAAGTTGGCGAATTGAATTCTGCTGAGAGAGGTAAAAATGTCGCAGTTATGTTCTGCATGAGTATAAAATGAAATATAAACAAAAAAAAACATAAAAATAAACAAGAAATAAACTATTTATTTTTCCCAGACAGAGAGCTAATGAAAGGTTGATGAATGGTGCTCCCTCCGAGAGTGTAGCATTGGCACAGCCAAACGGATGGATGAGCACTGAATTCTTTTTAAAGAGGCTTCAACACTATGAAATTCTCAAAGCCATATAAAGAGCAGCTCGTGCTTTTGATCCTAGATGGCCACAGCAGTCTTAAATATCTTGCTGTTTTAAGTTACGCAAATGAAAACCACCTGCACATGTTAAGCACCTTACCACACACGACCCACAAACTGCAGTCCTTAGACAGGGTTTTAATGAAGCCATTCAAAGATGTACATTTTGAGGCCTGTGGATTGTGGATGAGGGCAAATTCCGGTGTAAGAATAACAGAATATGAAATAGCTGCAATTGTGTTGCAAGCTTTCACTCGCGTTGCACGTTTGGATATAGAAAAATCTGGATTTAAATGCACTGGAATTTTGCCTCTGATTCCAAATGTTTTCACAGATTTAGATTTTCAGTCATCAGCTGTAAACTAAGTGTCTATGCAGTCTGATGCTGAACTTCAGCGTCAGCCTTCAGCAGCTGGATTGAACATTTCCAATGATGCCAATACGGGCACACCCGAAGATTTGCCTCAGGAATCTGTCGACGTCAATGAAAAGGAGAATGTTGATATTCACTCGTCAAAAAGCGAAGCAATTCTCACTGTAATTCATCAGCTATCACCAGTCCCAAGCGCTGCGGCAAAAAGAGCCGTGAGTCAACCACGAAGTGCTGAGAAAAATGAGATTTTAACATCCTTTCCCTACAAAAATGCGCTCATTGAGAATATGGCAAAAAAGGCTAAGCCTCAAGTACTTAAAATACAACTGAAATTCAAGAAAACTAACGACTTGACTAAAATAAAAAGGAGCAAAAAATGAAGTGTAACTCCAAAGACAACGATACCTCAAACATCAAAATCATCAACATCAATGACTGAAAAAGCAACAACTTGTTTAATCTGCCAAGAAGATAATGATGAAGATTGGATTTGCTGTCAAACTTGAAATCAGTGGGCTCATGAAGCGTGTGCTGATGTTGAAGAGGGCTCAGATAGCTGCATTTGTAATTTTTGCAGGTTGCACAATTGAAAATTTGTGATTATGGTCAAAGTTTATTAGAATTGAGATGAGTTTTCTCTATTGACAGTTGATTTGTTCTATTGAGATAGATGATCTAACAAATTATTTGTTAAAATTTAGGGGACCTTTTTGATAACTTCCTTTTTTCTATCTTAATTATTCCTCAGTTATTAATGGGCCCAGGTGGGGAACCATACATAATAATTTTGTGAGGCTCCTCACTTGGGGTGGTCGCTAGAGAGATTGATCAGCAACCTGGGTCGGAGCAGTGTTGCGGAGTGAACGTGTAATTTATATAAATAACACGAGAACTCCAGATCAATCTAAAACATCTATACATAACACCTACATACCCATCCACCCTATACCCATATACCGATCAACCTCATACCTATATACCTATTTCACTACTTTCCAACCGAACAAGTCACGCCTACCCCGGAAGGGAAAAGGCTTATTGGTATAATAATAATAATAATAACCACTACATTTAAAGTAACATTTGAGACTGCTGATATATCCGTGTTGATTAGGTATATAGTTGAGAGCTTATTAAAGTGAAATAAACAAATTAGATTATTACAAGATTTCTTTTATTTTTTTTTATTCCTTAAGTGTCCGGTTCTCAGGGACATCCACCTACTATTACATTATTCGTTGAGAATTCATATTTTTTGTTAAAAAATTCATCTTGTTAGTAAAAATGCCTTTTTCTAGTTGAAAAATAATTTTTTCAACTAAAAAGTAACTATTTCATTTTTGGCTGAAAATTTATATGTTTTGAATTGAAAATTCAATCACTTGGGTAGAAACATGAACCACTTTGTTAAAAATTTATTTGTTTGAGGGTTGATCTCTTTGACTGAAAATTTGAATATTTTGTTGAAAATTCTTTTTTTCATTTAAAATTAATTTTTTAACCTACAAATGTAACTTTTCCATTCTTATTTGCTAAAATTAAATCATTTCAAGTCAAAAATCGGTCCTTAGTGGGAAAAACTAATCCTGTTGGTAGAAATTTTCTATCTTTTGATAAAAACTGCAATTTTTTGGTTGAAAATTAACTTTTTTGTTGAAAATTTGTATTTTCTGATTGAAAATGCTGTCTTTTGGCCTGAATGTTCCAAGATTTCTTTCAAATTTTTTCCTGTCTTGGACGAAAAATCTTTATTTTTTGAAAATTCGTCTTTTTGATTAGAAAATTGGCCTCTTTGGTAGAAAATTAATAATTTCGGGTTGAAATTCAGCTATTTAGTTGAAAAATTTTCTACTGAAAATTAATCATTTTTAGTTGAAAATTAAATTATTTGCTTTCAGGTCGATGCATTTTGTTGAAAATTTGTCTTTTTTGGTAGAAAATTAATATTCTTCGTTGAAAATTCTTCGTTTTGATTAAAAATTGATCTTTGTAGGTTAAAAGTTAAACTATTTGCTTAAAAATTTAACTATTTTGTTGAATTTTTTTTCAACTCTGTGGTTGAAAATTTAACTATTTTATTGAGAATTCATTTTTTTTGTGATTTCATCTCTTTTTTATTAGAAAAGTTATTCTCTTTATTAAAAATTCAACTGGTTTGTTGAAATCTAAAAGAAATTTGATAAAAATCATTTTATTGGCTAAAAATTGATTATTCTGTTGAAAAAACTTTGTTTTTGTATGAAAATTAATTCTTTATATTTAAAATTAAACTATACCATGTCTTGTTGAAAATTGATGGGTTTTAGTTAAAAATTCAACTATTAAATTTTTCATTAAAAATTCACATTTTTCGGTTTAAAATTCAACTACTTGGTTGAACGTAGAAATACATTGTTCAAAACTCATTTCATTTGTTGAAAATTAAACTATACTGTCGACAATTTATTTTTTCTGCATTCAATTTTTTTTGCTGAAAATGTAACTATTCCAGTTTTGGTTGAAAAGCCATCTGTTCTTTAGTAAATTAATTTTTTCATCTGAAAATTTAACTATTCCATTTTTTGATTAAAATTTATCGTCTTAAGTAGAAAGTTTAACTTTTACCCAAGTAGTTCAATTTTCAATTTATCATGATTAATTTTCAACAAAATAGTTGAACTTTCAACAAAAGAGATGAATTTCTAAGTAGAAATATAAATCTTTAAAAAAAATGATTTCTCAACAAAGTGATTCAACCAAATCTTTCAAATAAAATAGTTGAATACTCAAACAAAGAAGGAGAATTTTTAAACAAAAAGTTGAGTCAAGATGAGGCAAAATTTTCTTTCTCCATTGAAACACGAAGAAGGCCATATACCGTGATATTGATGAAGAGACCTAGTCTGCTTCCGTTTTCTAAAAGCTGCCTTCTCATTGTTTACAAAAAGTCAAGAAAAATAAAATTCTTTTACAATATTGAAAATATCACGGGTCAACATGGGATCAATATATTAATTAATTATGCATATGCAGGATCCTCGTGCGCTGCTTTTGAACAGAATTCTGCTTTCAATTTTCAAAAAATTTTCAGTTATAGAATACGTATGGAATTAAGTGCCCAGACTTGTTCATTTTATTTGTATAACTTGTTTCCTCATGCAGAAGATACTTTGAGGTCTTCCTAAATCAAAATTGGTAAAATTTGAATAATGACCAGTGAAATTTTACATATTTGGTTAGCGGAATCTGAACCACAAAGTGTTAGTAGAAAATGAATGATTCGGGTAATTAAGATATTCGCTAATACTCAAATTCAGTAGCAATTCTAGTGGAATGAAAGTAATTGCTTGACGCAAATAAAAAATATACTTAGGACTGTATAGAATAATTGAAATAAGACTATCAAAATGTAAAACGTGAAAAATAGAAAAATTTCATGAAGCAACGCGATGGTATGACATTGTCGGGTCTATTGACACAATAAGGAGGTCACACTGTCAAAAATAAACTTGATGTAGCATCACCCAATTCATAAATATCGGCTTCCGATTTTTTTAACAAAGCTTGGAAGAATGAGAATGTTTTAGAGACTTCAAATTACAAAGGATCAATGAAATCGACATTAATTATACATAAGAATTTTAAATTGTAAATTTTTCATGTCTTCGGTCCACATACAATTAAATAAAAATTGAGCCCAAAACATTTTTCCAACTCAGAATATAATAATTAAAAAACGCCATTCTCCATCCTTTACGTATATTTCCGTACAATTGCGCACCGTTTTAAAAGGTTTTTAAATCCTGAGATAAGATAAATTTCGAAGAGTATAACAAACATCGAAAAAGAAGATAGAAACCAGTGTCAATTTTGAAGAATCCAAGTCAAAATTTAATTGAAAAATTTAGAAAAAAAATAAAATTGTTATAGAACTTTTAAGAAAAATCAAACAGACTTCACTCACTTTAAAAACCACTACTTAGAATGCAGAAAAAGAGATCTTTATGATTGTTAGGGAGGACGAGTAGAAATTGACAAGAAGGAGATTAGGGTGGCCCTCATTTTTCACTTTTCGAATTTGACTATTCTCACCCTCCAGTTGTGTTCGAATGCCAAAAAAAAAAAAATCTCCAAATTTGAGAAAAATCGGTTACTACTTAAGGCGGTGCCAAGACCATGAAGTTTGCCATTGATTTAACATGGGAAAAATTCAGCTTTTTGTAAATCTAATATATAAACGCGATAATATGTTACAAATAATTTCGCGTTTCAGTATATTGTTCAGAATTCGTCAGAGAATAAGAATCAATCATAAATTTTGAGGTTGAATAATTTTAAGCCACTCTTATGGGTCCCTAAAGAAAACCCCATAAGTGACCAATTTGAATTTTACATGATATTGCGGCTTATTGACGCTCTTTAAAAGTTAAAAAATAAATAAATAACCATTATTCGGTGATCGGGAAATACCCAGACATTTGTTAACTAATTTCTAATTTCTTTAGTGGTTTTAATTTGTTTGAAAATTCAAGAATATTCTTAAAAAGCAAAGTAGGATATAAGAATTGTTCTTTTTCGATGTTTGTTTTATTCTTAGAAAGTAATCTTATCTCAGGTTTTAAAAGCTTTTTAAAAAGGTACGCAATTGTACCGAAACGTACGTAAAGGATGGAGAAAGGAGTTTTTCAGTAATTAAGTTCTGAGCTGGAAAAATGTTTTTGGCTCAATTTTCATTCAATTGTATGTGGACCGTAAGACATAAAAAATGTACAATTTAAAATTCTTAAACATCGTCGGTCGAAGAAAAGGATTCATTTCTTACTTATCAAATCATTTTACAATAAATTATACATATTTAGGGGTTTCATGCGGTACTTTTCCACAGAGTTCTAATTTCGATTTGTTAAAAAAAATTATTTGTCTTAAATAACCGTCAGCTGAAATATGTATGAAATTGAGTCATCTAACATTGGTGGAAAATTATTCATCCGGTTAGTTGAGATATTTTAATTGATTCTGTAATGAAAAGCAACTAATTGCTTGATCCAAATAATATCATGTTACGAGATTGTAAACGTGACGTACCCCGACCAAATGTAAAAGTATTGCCTTATATGTATTCTGGATCTTCATGGGCTACTTTCCCACCTGTTTTTGATTTCTCAAATTTTTTTCGGTTCTATATAAACCTCATTTTCCATAGAAAATTGCAATTATTTAGCAAACTTTTTCAAAATTATTTGCCTTGAATAAGCGTCACCTTGAATAGGTATGAACTAAAGTGCCTCAGGAAGGTTATTTTAGTTGTGTAGCTTTTTTCCTTGGGAAAATGTTACTTTGTGGTCTTCCTGAATCAAAATTAGTAGAATGTAACTAATTACTAGTGAAATTTTTAAAATTTTATCAGCGAAAAGTGACCCGCTAAAGATTAGTAGAATATTGCAAAATTGATTAGTCGAGATATTTCCTAATTAATAGAAAGCAACTCATTTCTTGATAAAAATGAATACATTTAATTGGGAATATATATAATAATTGAAAAAATCTTATAAAAATGGAAAACATTAAAAATGGAAATGTTTAATAAAACGAAGCGATGGTGTGACATTGATGACTCTGTAGACATAATAAGAAGGTGATGTAACCTCTCCCAATTCAAAACTATCGCCCTCTGATTGTTTGAATAAAGATAAAAAAGATCAGAATCGTCCACAATCTTGAACTGATAGGGGATCAATGCGATCCAAGTTAATTAAAGGCATTTGTTTTAATTTAAAAAATTGTCATGGTTGTACATTTTTCTAATTTTCCATAGAAAATTGCAATTATGGAAGGCAGCGTGAATTTATGAAAAATATATTACCTTAAAGGCTGCGAAACCGAAAATTACAAGTTAAATATTCATCCAAAAATAAAAAATAATGTAGATCACAGTATGATAAGAAACTTCAGTCAAATATATACATACATTACATATGTAAAGCATATGATGGAAATATTTTTTCCTGGTATAAAAAAGACGGAAAAAGAGAAAGGAAAAGAGAGTGAGGATGGCTCTAACTATCTGGTTACAACGTTGTTTGGAAACATATTTTGAGGCCTTTCTATACGCAATTCGTTTTGCATATATCGAACTTTTTGAATATGTTTTTTCAAAACAACTGATTTTTGGATTCACAATGTTTCTAAGCCTTTTTGCTCGAAAATAGAATTTTTGCATAGATTGTCTTGTTAATATTGTGTTTCTAATTTTTTTCTTGACAAATTCACCAAACAGAGACATTAGGCCATATACCTTGATATTAGTTTCCCTTGAGTTCCGATTTAATTGCGGTTCTCAGAGAATCATTATGTTGGTCAAACCTCAAATAATCGACTGTTTCAAGTATAGATATTTTTTAGATGTGAGCTATTTATCTTCCTCTTTATTCAGAAAATATGTTTTATTATTTGATTTTGAAATTCATTTCTTAATTAAATTCATTCATATATATTTTTCCCCAAGTATTTGAGAAGGGCAGAAAGAAAACTTGTCAAATATCCGGGGTTATGCGAGATCCTCGGATTAACAGAATTTATAGGAATGAAGCCTTATGCTGAGGCAATCATTATTTTCACGGAAATTATAAATTTTTCTACAAGCAGAAATCTTCGGATAGAAGAAGACAGCATTTGAACGGCAAGCACCGTTTTCAAATTTATTTTTTCACTCACAATTTTGACATCACAGAAGCATTTTCAGTTGTCATCCGATATTCGAAGACCATAAGACGGTGGTGGTAAGTAGCAAAGCAAACACGACGTCAGGGTAATGGTCTAGGTTCTAGATTACAGATTCTGCTGTCATGTGTTCGCGTCCTCGTACGTTTTTCAATTTTTTTTGTTCCTCATTCTTTTTTTAAATAGAATAACGTAAATATGCATGAATATAATAAAAACAATAATAAACAATTTCAACAATATATTTTAGGAATAAAAAAATTATTATTTTTGACACAAAAATATTTTTATCAATCTATTGATTTTTTTCTCAATTATTTCTTTGATTCATGCATAAATTTCCAGATTTCCGAAATTAGAAAGACTAGTTATTTGGAAAGTTATGACGATTTTTCGCTGATAAATATTAGTAACTTTGAATAGGGTAAAGCAACAAAAACCTTTTTTGTGAAAAGCTTTTGCGGGCGGGGGTGCTAAAAAATTCCCATTATCCTCCAATAATTTATCAATGAAATGAAGAACATGAATAAAGTCAATGAAATTATTAAAAGGAATAAAACAGATAAAATGAGTCAAATAAATAAAATCAATGGAATCAGTGAAAGCTGTGAAACCAGTATGCATTTTATTTGATTGATTTGGTTGATGTTATTGATGTTGTTCATTTTATTGATAATAAATTAATTTTATTGATTTTAGTGATTTCATTCAATTTATTGATTTTATTGATTCATTTGATTGTATTTTCCAATGAAAAAAACGAATATTTATATGGATTTTCTTTATTTCATTACAAAATACAATGAAAGAAATCAATTAATTTAATAATATCACTAAACTCAATAGAATCAAATGATAAATCAATAAAATCAAAATTGTACGGATTTTAGTGGTTTTATGTATTTTATTGATAATAATTTGATTTTATTGTTTTCAATGATATCGATAAAATCAATTTATTATTAAGAAAACCAATTAAAAAAACAACATCAATAAAATCAAGCTGTTACGGATTTTAGTGATTTTATTCAATTTATTGATTTTATTTCTTTGATTGATTTATTTTATTGGTTCTATTGGTTTTATTGATTCTGATGATTTTATTGTATTGATTTTATTGATTTTATGCGAACGGCAATCAAATCCGAACTCAAGAGAAACAAAAATCTAGGTTTTTTTTTAAATTTCCACAAATTTGCGGAAATTCATGAAAAATTTCGGTCTTTTGTGGTAATTTTGCAGGTATATACGGTAACTTACCCAAAATTCATTTTTGAAAATTTTCATAAAGTTCCGGAAATTTATGAAAAATCTCGGTAATTTATGGTAATTTTACAGGTAAATATTGCAACTTACCATGGAATACGCAAAATTCATTTTTACAAATTTCCATAAATTTCCGGAAATTTATGGAAAATCTCGGTAATTTATGGTAATTTAAGGTCATTTTACAGGTATATATGGTAACTTTCCACAAATAACCGCAAAATTCTACTAACTGTAACCAAAATTTCCTCTCAGTTTTTACCGTGAGTGGGCTGATAATCATAAAATGCAAGCTCATAGATGCATAATCTTCATTATTCATCTCTGACGTCACTTTTCAGCCCCTAGGGAGTAAAAAGTACTTTTTACTCCCTAGGAAGTAAAAAGTAGAGCTTTAGCCCCGCTTCATAGGCGTCGAAAAGGGCTGAAATCATGCATGTGTCATAAAAAAATATTTTTTTCCTCTCTCTGCGCAAATAAACCAGGCAATGGATATCTGCACTGGAAAATATGAAACCTAAAATTATTAAAAAACTAATCGGAAAATAAGTGATGTTGGTACTTTTTCGCAATTATTCCCGAAGGGAGTAGATAGTCTGAGGGGAGTTGTGAGTGTTTTTGAAATTTGCCGGTAATTTTTCGGGGCTTCGGGTGAATTTTTGAAATCACTCGAAATTTTACAGGATAAAGAGAAGTTTGGGAATTTTTCGGTAACTTACCGAACTGAAGGGAACTTTTGAAATTTTTAGGTAATTTTTGGTTTTCAAAGGAATTTTCGGAACTTTTCTATGGTTTTCGGAATGTGGAGAAGTTTTCGAGTTATTATTTTTTTTTTCTAAATAATTTACAGCTGCATTGTAGGGAATTTCAGGAATTTTGGCGAACCGGCAGAAGTTGACAGAACTTTTTGGTAATTTCCGGTAAATTCCGGTTGAAATTTGGAGCGGCTTACGGAACTTTTCAACGACTCTTAGGAATTTAATTTTTTTCAGAATGTACAGGACGGAAAAAAAGGTATTTTTGATATTAAAAATGTTTCAGTGATGTGGCCGCATTGAAGGGTATTCCGAAAAATTTTGTCGAACTTACACAATTTGAGGAAATTTTTCGGTAACTTATAGAAAATACGGGTATTTAAAAAAAAATGTTTTTGAATAAGCTGAAGAAATTGCGTGGGTTTCGAGATTTTTGAAGAAGTAAGCGAAATTACGGGAAAGTGCCGAGAACTTACGGAGAGTCCGTACCCGGCCGGAAATTTTTCGAGGTATTGAGTTTTTTTTAGAATAGACCTCGACATAAGATAGAGTGATGGACGCACACGACCCAATGGAAGAAGAGTCAGAGCGGGTTGACAATCGGGAAGATCCCGGTTCACCGGGAGGTCCGGCTCTCACAGAAACACAGTCCGTAGCCAGAGCCGCGCCGGTAGGGGCAATCGGGGGTCAGGTTAGGCAAACCAGGGCCAGTATTGGAACTATCAGGGCCCAATTACCGAGTTGGGCAAGCGACTTATCAGGGGAGGCCCTTAGGGCCATTCTAAGGGAATGGCACCTAAACACGAACGGAGTAGACGAGGTACTGCGGGAGCGTAGGAGGCGGTATTTCGCGTGTCGTGGGGGTAACCAGGCTGTACCCTGATACCCAGAGGACGACGACGGTCAGGGGCAAGTACCGCGGAATTTACGGAACAGACGACGATATAGCGGGTCCACCGGGAGGTACGCGGCAACGGATCGGATTTCACCAACCTTTGACAATGTTGGAAACGACCCCTCATGGGCACCGACTGGCCAGGGATGGGGGGAGATCAGGTCTGGAGGGGTGAGCTATCGTCAACCTTCACCCCGCCTCCCAGGAGAGACATGTGGAGGGGGGTGGAGGGGGCCATATTACCACCAACTCAGGAAACCACATCGGCGGGCGAAAGCGTGAGAATCACCCGAGCTGAGGATAATCGTTTCGCGAACGTGAATACTAGGCCACGAGGAACCACGACTAGGGTCAGTGCTGCTGACACGCAACAAAGCGCATTCCCACAGTTTGCTCCTCCAGTCTGGGGGGAAAGTGCGATCCCCCAACATTACCAAGGGGCAGTTAGGAGATATAGGGGCCCCGGAAGGGCTCAGGGCATGCCGCTAAGAGAAAGGGAGTATCAAGCCTCAGTGCCACTGAGTCGGAGTGTGACAACACCCTGGGCAAGTGGGACGATCGGACCGACAGGATACTACTCGCCGGTAGTAAGTGCCCTAACGTGTGCTCCCTTAGCGACCTCCTCGCAGCCTATTTTCACGACTGCGATCATTAGGGACATACGCCTCCAAAGCGATTGGTATGATCAGAACCGCGAAGCTCCCCTGTATATTAAGACTCTGCATCGCGAGACCGAAGACTGAGGCCAGACCGCAGAACCAGACGGTTATCGGTACCCAGAAAATTACCTGGGACCACAAACGCGAGAGTCCACCTCATATAACGACCGCGAACAACAGCCAAGCCAACGTTAAGGGCTTCGAACGGACCGAACCACCCATCACTACCCGGCGTCGAGCCTCCTTCCTCATACGAACCCGGCCTTAGCCAGGGGGGAAGAGGTCGAGCAAGAGCGAATATGGCAAACTAGCGGCCGATCCGAATATGACGGTAGGTACGAGACACAAGATTCTACCGGGCCAAGATACAACAAGCATAGACCGTACGCGACAGGGTATAGGGGGCGTGAGCACACACGACAATACTGAAGCACGGGCTTGAATCCTAGTCAGGACAATAGAGAACAGTATGTCCCAACGTCCGGACGGGGACAAGACGGGCCAAAAAAGGGCTTGGGGTCGCCCACCTCCGGGAAACATAGGGACGACTCGGAGATAGAATGTTGGAACTGCCGACAAGAGGGTCACTTCTAAATCGGCTGTCCAAAGAACCGAAGGCGTAATTATTGTCGGCTGTGCGGTAAAGAGGACGTGACCACCAAAAAGTGCGAACTGTCCGGGAATTGTTCGGGAAACAGAAGGAGGGAGAAGGCCTGGGGGTCAGCCATTCTTTCTCCAGTCCCGGAACGACCCCACAGGACGACAGGCAATTACCGGAACACGAAAGGCTTGAGCTGACGGAACCTACAGTAGTGGGATATCCCAAGAAGCGAACCCCGCCCCCATAGAGACTCCGCCGCCCTCGGCGAATAAGTTCCCGGTAATCCGCATGGTAGAAACCGAAGACACCATCGTTCTTAACACAAGAACAAGGGTTATAGGTCGACAGAACTCCTGGCAGGCGAATCAGGTAATACTGGCTCTTTTGAAGTCAAACGAGTCACCCGCAGTTAGACCTGAGGAAGGTTCGTCACGGCCACTGCGATTAGAAGTTAAGGAGCCCCCATGGGAGAAAAAAGCGAGTCTTCACGAATGCCCGAATCGGTAACACCCCTAAGGTCCTCGCGTTGATAGACGGAGGCGCATCCCAAACAGTAACGGGAGATATCGGCTTGGCTATAGCCGAACGGTACAAGGCAACATTGGACACAACACCGAACCAAGCGTTCATGACTACTGACGGTACCGTTAGTCAAGTTCAGGCAAAGACTGAAAAAAGCCACCATTGTGTTCTGATCTCTTCATATTTAAAGTGTAGATGTAAATAGTGATGATTTATGTGAATCTGAAAAGACTCATATTTATTTATGTGTTAACAAGTCATAATGTATTTATGTTTTTTCATTTTTCTTCAACATATTATATCAAAATTACTATTATTTCTGTTTGTCAATATATATTATTATATCAGATTCTGGGAGAGTGATTTTCTAGCATCTAGAGTCATTACGAAGAGATCCCCGCAGTCTTCTTCTAGCTACATATGAGGCAAACTTTTTTCCGTATATAAACACCGTGCATAGACGTCGAGAGACACCCACCCATAAAACAGAGGTATTATCGAGTGTCCCCAAAGGTCCTGAAAAATATGCAAGATGAGATGACTCGAATGTTGGCCGAGGGAATAGTTGAGCCGTCAAAGGCCGACGGGACGTATAGATTCTGAGTGGACTACCGCAGGCTCAACAGGGGTGGCCAAAAAGGATGCGTACCCCTTGCCGAAGATGGACATGATCCTTGAGCAACTTCGTGCCGCAAAGTATATAACGACTCTAGATTTAAACTGGGGGTACCACCAGATACCGATGGCCGAAGATAGTAGTGAATACACAGCGTTTACTGTCCCTGGAATAGGGCTCTTTCAGTTCAGAAGGATGCCCTTTGGACTGTCAGGGGCTCCTGCGACATTCCAACGACTGGTGGACCCACTTATAGAGCCGGACATGGAGCCAAACGTCTACGCATATCTCGATGGCATAGTCATCGTAAATGAGACGTTTAAGGGCCACCAAGAATGGGTAGCGAGAGTAATAGACCGCTGACAGGGTGCCGGATTGACAATAAACCCGAAGAAATGTGAATTCGGGAGACTGACCATGCAATATCTCGGATTCCTGGTAAATCAGGAGGGTTTGCATGTCGATCCGGGCAAAGTGGAGCCTCTTCTTTCCTACCCAGCGCCAAGGACAATAAAGCAACTGAGACGGTTCTTGGGAATGGTGTCGTGATACCGTCGTTTTATACCCGACTTTGCGACCGACACGGAACCACTAAATAAATTGCTTAGGACGAACGTCCCGTGGAAATTGGGAACCGAACAGGAAAGCGATTTCACTAGGCTTAAGGAGCAAGTGGCGACGGCACCGATTTTGACATATCCTGACTTCGCGGTCCCATTCGTGCTCCAGACCGATGAGAGCGATTTTGGTCTCGGAGCAGTCCTAACGCAGATGCAAGATGGCGTTGAGAGGGTGATCGCTTTCGCGAGTAGGACGATGCCGGACGCGGAAAGAAAGTACTCGGCCATGGAAAAGGAATTTTTAGCCGTGATCTGGTCGGTTAGAAAATTCCGTCACTACCTGGAAGGGTTTCACTTCACGGTAATCACCGACCACCGTTCATTCCGATGGTTACACAACCTCCACAATCCAACTGGTCGATTGGCGCGATGGGCACTTGACCTCTCCTCGAATCCGATTTTGAGGTCGTACACCGGAAAGGAGCTTTGCACCACGTGCCTGACGCCGTTTCTCGGATGTATGAGGAGGAAGTAGCAATCCACATAGCTGCCATGGAGCCAGCGGAGCACGAGTGGTATCGTAGACGACTGCGCGAGGTGGAAAAACCCCCAAGAAAATTCCATGGGTGGAAAATAGTAGACAGAATGTTGTAACGGTACCGCCCGAATCCGTTAATAGACCCGGTAATCGAAGACCTAGAGGCATGAAAGTTGGTAGTACCAGCCGAGAGAAGACAAGAAGTCTTCAAATGAGTACGAAACGACCCACAAGCCGCGCATCTGGGAATTGACGAGACATACCGGAGGGCCCCAGTCCAGTACTGCTGGCCAGGCATGTATCGCGACATTTCTCAATGGGTACGATCCTGCGACACCTGCCAGAGAATCAAGGCTGATCAGGGACCTGCAGCGGGCCTAATGCGCCGCAGGGTAGTACAACAGGAGCCTTCGACCGTAGTGGCCACCCACGTGATGGGTCCTTGGCCAAAAAGGGTACTAGGATTCGAATACTTAGTGGTATCCGAAGACCTGTATACTAAATGGGTTGAATTGTCGCCCATGAGAAAAGCTAACGCCGAGACCATTATGAAAGCTTTTGAGGATCATATTCCGATCCGATGAGGGGCACCGGAAGTGCTCGTGTCCGATAACGGAACAGAATACGTCAACCAAGCGTTTCAAGGGTTGACAGAGACCTACGGAATTCGGCACTCATTTACTCTGGTGTACCATCCACAGTCGGCCCCTGCGGAACGAGTGAATCGGGTTCTCAAAACAATGATCTTCGCTTACGTAGCGCAAGACCATCGGCAGTGGGAAGTATACTTGAAGGATTTTAGGTTCGCCTACAACACGGCCGTACATAGCACCACTGGGGTCAGCCCGGCCTACTTGAATCTAGGTGGGGAAGCAAAACCGTATAACAACCTGCGCCGAAGAGTAGAAGCAGCACCAGAATTGCCCCCACCTGAGCACAAGGAGTGAAATAAAAGAATGGTGAAGCTGAAGGAGCTCCAAGACCTGGTCTCCTTGCACCACTAGAACGCGTTTGATTGCTTGAAGGCAAACTACGATAAAAAACGCAGACACGCGGTGTTTGTGGAGGGAGACAGGGTCATGCGCAAAGCTCAAGTGACATCCTCAGCCCAAAAGGGGGTAACTAGAGGATTCGGGGGAAAAAAGCAGGGACCGTACACCGTAGTGCGCGTTGTGGTACCGTCGGTGTACGAGCTGGAAACGGAAGACGGACAATTAGTAGGAAAATTCTCAGTAAAACCGCTAGCCCCCTACCACGAGGAGGGACCGCCTAGGAAAGAGGGTAGTAGGGACTAACGAGTAATCTAACCCTCCCTAAGAGTCCCCCTAAACTCTTGCATACCCAGGGTGGTATAGAAATAAGACAGCTTTGCCAGCATGAACCTTGGGGCCCCAAAAGGGGTATTTGATTTGGAGTAAGATAGTGGACAATGCTCACAAAACGAAATTCTCCCTTTCTACAGCCGCAGCAGAGTACCACCGCCGGGAGCGCAGGAGTATCTGCAAGACGCTGCAGGGCATCATCGGGATGATGCGCCAGGAAGCCTGAGACATACCGTCATAGCTGGCAATTGAAGGACGAAGCCCTCGAGGACGAAGGTAGTTGACCGGACGCAGCAATCACAACCCGATCTCCAGGAGGGAGCCCAACGCCCTACCGGGTCCACCGGTAGCCAAGAGCCTGGGCAGCCAGAAAAGGGAAGAGAGGGAGCCGCTCACCGAATCCACCGTGCCCCGGAGGAGACAAGCCGAAGGGGAGACCAAAACGCGCTGGGAACCGGCCGGAATGGCTAAGGGCCCGACATACCTGCCGCGGGAAGAGGCGGGCCCGAGTCGAAGGAACTCAAAGGCCAGTCGTGACAGCCCAGCGAGACCCCGGGAGAGAGAATTGGTAAGCAGAAGCAAAAAAGCGCAACCGGCCACCCAAGCACATCCGGGAATGGACCCGAAGACAGCAGTCCAGTCGGGAGGCGATAGCGGCGGGAATCGAAGAGGCCAGGCGTGACCGCCAAAGGGCCGAAAGACAACGCCTAGAGGAGGCCAACAGAAGGGCTCGCGCGCAGGCCGGGAGGCACTGGGCCGAGGAGAAGGAGCGCCGACGCCTAGAAGGGTTCTGGCGTAGTCGCCCACATCAAGGGAGGAGAGCGAAGACAGCGCCGAGATTATTATCCTACCCCAGGACTCTCCGATTAACTTTTTTTTTTGGTTCATTTCGATTTTTCATTTTTTTTTCTTCACTTCTGATTCTCTGATAAAAATTTTGGTTATTTAGATGTTCCGGTACCACTGAGAAATTTGACTGCAGCTTATTTATTTGTTTTCTGATTTTATGTTTTATTTGGTTTCAAGTTGCCCTACGG
Source organism: Andricus quercusramuli (assembly GCA_932178445.1). Classification (NCBI taxonomy): domain Eukaryota; kingdom Metazoa; phylum Arthropoda; class Insecta; order Hymenoptera; family Cynipidae; genus Andricus; species Andricus quercusramuli. The sequence goes on from CAKNXH010000551.1 coordinate 150,590, forward strand.
TCCCAAAGAGGGTCGAGGTTTGTCTCAGGGGCAGAACCCCCAAAAGAGTTTAGGGTGGCAACTAGGTGTGGTCGAGCAGGACCCACGTATAAAACCAGGGTACCGAAATTGTTGCCTTTTATTTCCCCGAACCATGCACTAAGTTTCTAGGGAAAGCACCTTTGATTCTTACTTCATTCGAACACCACTAGAGTAGCATAGAATAGCCGGATAGAAAGGGTAGGCTAAGGGGGAGGTCAAACCACGATGGGTCGGGTACCTTTAGCCAAGTACGGAACTCTAAAGAATCAAGTGATCCAAATTGCGAGATAGGTCCCTGAGGGGGGGAAGTAAGTGCCAAGCAAATCTGAGGAGACCTGGTAGAGGATCCACAGGAACCCAGTTCCAAGATGGGTTTTTTCTTGTTCTTCCTGCCCTGTCACATAAGCTACGAAGAAGTCCTTGAAAAAGGAATCGCACTGAAGTGAGGGCTGAGAGGACTGACGGAGGAAAGGTACAGACGCCACGCGAGTAAACCAAGCCAGTAGGCTTCGGCTAGGCCCGGGGAGTTGTAACGAAGTTTTGCAAGAATAATTCGAAACAAAATGTGAAAAACACTTTCCGGGGACTTGCGGAAGCCATACCTAACCTTCGAAAGGGAGGAAAGGACGGCCGAAAGTAGCCCAAAAAGCACAGACTTACCGTCAAGCCGAGAGTCAGGGTAGGCTAAACAGAATTAAATAAATTTTACCTTAGATCTAGTAATAAGGTACCGACGACCGACCTTCCAAAATAATCCTTCGGTAGATAGCCAGGCTAGAAATTGTATCGAACGCATAGGCGGTAGGAAGACTGAGCACCGAACTGACAGGTAGTAAACATAGGGCAGACGACGCGTACAGCCGCAAACCTGGCAGCCACCAAGGAACCAGTACGAGAGGATGAGACACCACCGACACGGCGTAGCAGTCCCGCGCAAGACCCGAGAGGGCAGCACCGTCCGGTCACCGCCACATCCAGCGACCACACTCCACCGGTTAAGTGTGGAGACCGAGGATGGCGGCCATGTTTTGCCGTCGACACATGACAACTTAGCACCAATACCAGCGGCGAGTACCAGTACCAAGACGGTAGTCGCGTAACACACCGAATCAACTCTGCTACGTTACATCGTGAAGCCCCACCCGCAACGTCAAAGGCAATTCATGGTGCAATGAACCAACCTTGCAACACCACGTGGTCAGGCGACCCGTCATGCAAAGAAGGTTAAATGACAGCCATTTTAAAATTTCTGGAAGACCGTCATCCTGAGGCAGCAGGAAGACGGCCATCCTAAAATAACTGGAAGGTAGCCATTTCCAAGAGAACTAGAAATTGGCCATGTTGTCACTAGTATGCAGAAGACTAATGGGGAGACGAGCAGCCCGGCCGGTGGACCCAATAAGAAAGCAGCAATGGTATGACGGTACCCATTGGTCGGAGTGGAAAGTCGAGTGGAAAGGGACGGAAGGAAGCGGCGAGAAGCACGCTTTCGACTTACTTGTACTTTTGGCTTGGCGGCGGTATGGCCCAACGGACCGAAACTCCAGAAAGACGGAAAGATTGGAAATTTAGAAATGTCCGGAAGTACAGAGGAGATCGCGAGGAGGCTACAAGGTAGGTGCTTTTCCTTAGCCTCAAAATAGTTAGTTTTCTCATTCCGTTCTTGTGTAAAACCTACGGGCTGGTGTTAAAGTCCCGCGAAAGATAGAATAGAGTCAGTGCCGCGTGGGTTATCCGAGGCCCCCTCGCCACCCGGGAAGATGAGGCACGCCCGAATCAGAGGCCGAAAAATAGCCAGTCAAGGCGGTCGTCTCTCAAGCAGAACTGTGGGTGGTTATATGCCGATGGACGCAGGAAAAAATGCGGTGTAAACGCGGGTGCCTCGGAGATCACATTAATGGTGACAGGTCGCTTAAAAGGAAGGTGGTTTGTCGGTTCCGTGCTCGATTTTTAAACCCAGCGCGAGGAT
>CAKNXH010000552.1:0-21825 GCA_932178445.1 Andricus quercusramuli
ATGATTGGGGTTCGGGATCCAGCCGAATACAACTGGTATGCCAGCCGTATCAGCCGTGACGAGTTATCTGGTATGCCAGCCGACTCGTGAAAGGAGAAAAAGAATGGGAAGAGAAAAAAGAACAAAATTAAGAAAGGGTTAGAATGAGATTTAACAAATTTATTTCGGTCTGCGTACAAGGGTTATCGATTCTTCGTATCTGAGAGTAGGTAAGAGAGTTAGGGAGACAATATATCATAATTTAGATTCCGACAGCAATGCGATGCGTCTATTGCGTGACCTGGCGGCGGTGTTCGATTCCCCAAAGCAGGAGATCCAGCCTTGGGAAAGAGAGTGACGGTGAGAGTGTCTTCGAATTTTCTTGGCCTTGCCTGGCCCGAGCGGAAGTCCAGTCCTGGGAGGTTACAAGTGCTGATAGCGGTAAGTCCAGCCGTCAGCCTTGGGATCAGAACAGCGTATCCAGCCTCTAGCCCTGATCGTTCTGCCGTTCCGTGGCGGAGCGCGCCTTTTTAAACCCCAGGGGCCTCGCGGAAGCTGGCCGGAGTGGGAAGGATCGAGTGGAGGGAGATGCGCGCGCTGGAGTTTCCATGGCGCTGGACGCGCAGCGTATCAGTCTCTCTTTTCTCTCTCTGCCCACCTAATGGATAAACGTCGTTTGCGAGAGGGTTTTTATAATTAACATTAAAAGAATCTCGCTCTATGCGAGTCGCGTACAACAATTAAATCACTTTAAACTGGAATTGTTTTATATTATCCTTGAAGTACGGACGTGATTTCATTTTTGCTCTATCATGAAGCTGAGTTCTCCCAGACCGCTGAATATATTTATTATACTATTCAATATGTAAAGAAGTTTCCGTTATCTAACTTATACAAGTATATAAAGGAACATTGCAAAAAGTAAGAAATTAATAAATTTCATTAACTTTTATTATTAATAATCATTTACACCCGTGGGAAGAGGGATTAGCATATCAGAAGCATGGTGCGGCCTGGGAGCCCACAATTTTATATATGGGAGACCGCCCTACAGTAGATAATGATCCTACAGTAGATAAGCATTGATAAAAAATACTAATGGATGTTGAATAATTAATTCAATATAATTAATAGTTAAGAAACGATACGTTTTAATATATAAGAATCATAATCGATTATTTTACTTATATTTGTGCTTACAATCAAGGATTATCTACTGTAGGATCATTATATAATATAGGGTGGTCTACCCTAACGATATGCAAATTTTCAAATTTCAAATTTGGTTTCCCAAATCTCGCCTGTTTAATACTCGCCCATCTTTTCTGTTTTCTCTTTACAGACGTTATACATGGTGGAGCCACAGCTGGAATGATCCATATTGGGCAGTACCAACTTCATTATTGGACTGAAAATGGAGTTGTGCGGGAAGTTCAAGTTTTTCCTCGAGATCAAATTGCAGAAGGAAGCCTCTATACACTACCACCCGGGATTACCGTTGCATATGTTCGTTATGCTGCACCTCGCGTAGACTTTGTGGTGGTCAAGGAACATAATGGAAACTATTTGGGAGCTGTGGCTGGGACGATATCTCCAGCGCTATCAAGTTAATAAATTTATTTATTTATTTAACATTAAGATTTTATCGCGAGGGGGAAACCACTCTGGTAAACCACTAGACCACTCTATCATCTGAAATGGTAATCCGGGGTAATCATAGTAATCGGGTTAGTCCAGTGTAAGCTGTCGTAATTCGGAGTGATTCACTTGTAAGTCGGAGTAATTCACTTGTAATTTAAAGTAATTGTCTCGTAATCCAGAGTTTGTTGCAAAATTGTTGTCTTTTTTTCTGAAGAAAATAAGTTTTCTTAACTGAAAATTTAACTATTTCATTTTTGGTTAAGAACTGATATTTTTTCGTTAAAAATGTATGTATTTTTTTTAAATTTGTCTTTTTCGGTAAAGAATTAATATTCTTCGTTGAATATTCATGTTTTGGTTAAAAATGCAACTATTTCGTTAAGAAGTCGTGTACTTTTGTGGGGAAAAATTTTATAGAAAATTAATCTTTATGGCCGAAAACTCTAAAAATTGGTTGGAAGTTAAAGGACTTTGTTGAAAATTCATTTTTTGGTTGGAGATGCATCATTTCAGTTAAAAATTCATCTCTTATTTTGAAAATTTAACTATTCCAGTTGAAGATTCATCTAAACCATAACATCAACAAAAATACAATTTCATGTGCGAAAAATTAGAATCATACAAGTATAAAAATTACGTCGGAATTCACTTGTAATGGTTGTGATAAAAATAATGATTTTTTCAACACTAAGGAATGAAATCAATATTAAAAAATATTGATATTAGACCAATAGACAAAGAAGAATTAACATCAAATTATTCACGGTATTTATCTGATTAAAACCATTACATGAAAAATATATTCATCATTTTCGTTGAAAATTCATTTCTTTTGTTGTAAATTTTGTTGGAAATTATACTTTTTTTTTGCTAAAATTTGAAAGAATTAGCTTTGTTTGTTAAAAATGCATCTATTTTGTAGAAAATTTGTTGGTAGAAAATTAATATTCTGGGTTAAAAACTAATTAATAATAATTGACTCGCACCTTTCTAGGAAAGGTGGAGAAAGTTCTGGTTTTTTCGAATCTCACACTATAGAGGGTTGAAATTGAAAGGAATCAGGTGAAAATTATTCCTTGAAAAACAGAAAATTTTCAAGTAACTTTTAATTTCAAATGGTTCTTAACAACTATTTCTTTTGTAATAGACTTCCAAACAATTCAAAATAAAAATTTTTTATTTCCAGAGCCAGCGTCTTCTATCACTTATTATTTTAATGGTCAGGAACATCATTTGGCGGTGTTGAAACAAAGAGGTGCAATTGTCGTCCTTCGCCTTTTTTCTGAAAACTTTGTACCATTTGAACCATTTAATGGTCTCACCCATTTTAAATCTCATCACAGCGAGCAAAATGGTATGTCTTTTCTTGTCCACACAATAGAAAACGAAGTTTTGGGAGTTCAGCTATTGAGTGCACATGGATAATATTAATTACAAGGATGTGAATCATTACACAAGATGAACAATACAAATATATAAAAATCATTTAAAATTTTTCTGATATGTGTCTTCATGAATAAAAGCATACTCAACTGAAAAATACACTGACTTATTTATAATAAAATGTTAAGGTTGTTGAACAGCGATAGTATAATAATATTTTGATTACTTTTATTTCTTATTTTTATTCTCATCTATTTTTTTATGGAACGAGTTAAACTGGAACTCGTAAATTAGTGTTTGTTATTATCGGTTTTGCTTAAACCATAATTATTTTAGAAATTATAGCCCACGTAATCCGACATAAAAATCGTCTGCTGAAAACAATACGATTATTGCCTGGTAATAATCTCCAATAGGTTGGCGCGAGGGTGGTATTTTCGTCCCGAATTTGTAGAATAATGAGTAAGACAGGAGATAAGAAACACACAGAGAGAGAGAGAGAGAGAGAGAGAGAAAAGATAAAACGAATCGGGTAAGTGTGGCTTTTACTGCGGATGCTCTATTGACCGGGTTTTCGAAGATAAGTAATGATTTGGAATGTTTTGAATGTACATAATGCTTCGAAACAATTCAGAAAATTATTATGTGATATATTTTTAATTAACATCAATGAATCAACTCCAGTTACTATGTTTTTAACTAATTTGTTACAATTTGAATCTCGCATGCTTCCGATACTGATAATTTCACTGCTTCGATTTGTAGGCGGGTCATGAATACGTTCTGAAAAACTAATTCTAATTTCGTTTTGGAAAACTAAATATTTATTGCAATATTTTTTTTAAAGAGAAAATATATTCTTAGTGAGTACAGTTCCAGCGACCAACCTTCGGCGGCGTGGCGTCGCTTATACGTGAGTGGCGTGGCGTATCCAGTGGCTTGGAGGTGGAGGGGATACACAGGAGTAAGCGAGGAGTCCGAAAGTGGTATCCGCCTTCTCTTTTCAACCTATGTACCCCCTCCACCTCTAAGCCACTGGATACGCCACGCCACTCACGTATAAGGGGTCGTGCATAAATTACGTAACGCGATTTTCCGACAATTTTGACCCCTCCCCTCCCCCTATGTAACGCTTTTTCCGACTTTTCTCTGTAGTTTTTCACCATTATGTAACACTAAGCTAGACCCCCCGTCCCCCAAAAAGTGATACGTAATTTATGCACGACCCCTAAGCGACGGCACGCTGCCGAAGCGCAATATTTGATTTGATGGAGGGTTTTAATAGGTTCTGGCTCTCTAGGTAGAAGAGGATATGTGAACTGTGTGGGAAGGGGGATGCAAGAGTGAAGCACTGGTTGGAGGAGTGCGTAGAGGTGAAAAGGAGTGGGATAAGCATGGATGTATAGATGCATGAAAATGGGGACGAAAGGGCAGTAGCATGGGTGAAGGGAGAGTTGGGTAAGATGGAGAAGAAGAGAAGGAAGGAGGAAGAGGAATGGAGAAGGAAAGATTGTAAATAGAAGACAAAGTAGATATAAGTAATCTGTAAATATTGTAAATAGTAGATAAGTATTAGGTATTAGCCGTGGAAGCAGAGTTTGGCAGTGCGAGGCAATGCGAGAAAGTAGGGACATGCGAGCGAGGCGAGGCGAAACGAGGAAGACAAGGTGATGAGAGCGTGCGGCCTTACAGATAAGGTATGGATAGATGTTAGTTTTTAAGCTTAGCGATCATTTGTTTCTGTCGGAAGATCTGTATTAATGAGTGGAATTAAATGATAAGCTACTGTATTACACTATTGACACAATTTACACTACGGAGACATTATAAAAGGCCTAAGTTTCAGCACACGAGACAAGTATTTAGCGACATGGAATAGTTTTTGTTTATGCCGGGAATTAAGAAGCGCAATCCAGAACTGACCAGGGGTTGTAAGACATACCCCAAACTCGAAACAATCCTTTCTGGCATCCATGTCCGTAGGGAATTCTGCCAACAAATAAAATAGATTTTCTTCCACTTCCAGGTTGCATATTGTACAGAGTTGCCCCTTAGTGTAACCAAAGGAAAGATCCCCCAATAAAAATCTACTCCAAACGTCTCTTGTGAGACACACTGCATCCCTTAGCTTAGATAGGCCTCGAATTTCGCTAGGATTAAATTCTCATTGATCTGTAATCCTATCAAATCTAATCCAGGCCATAGTGCCACCATTCCATTTCCAGCTGCGAAATGCCAGGTCGCTTTTTGGGTACTTGCTTTAAATAATTACAATAATCCTCTAGTTTCTGCACAAAGCCATTGCAACCATAATCAATACGGCAACTGTATTCGTTTTGTCCTGAAATGTGTCGGGAATCAGTTCGGTAACTATTGCATGCACATTTCTTTGAATAGTACCATTTCCTATTTCAAAGTTTCAAAAATTAATTATTTAGTCTTTTTTATGTTTTTAAACTTTTCAAATTAATTTATTGAAGTAATTATTTGTATCTTGAATAAAGTAAGCTAAAATAGATGCATTGTGAAATTTTTTCTTAGGTTCCTAGTTTCGAGCAATATATTGTAAATAACGTATCATGATCCCGGATGCATGACTTAGCCGATTTACAAGATGGAAATATTTTTCGCTCATTGTTTGAATTTATTTTTCTACATTGTTCTCGAATTTCTGAATTTTCCAATAAACGAAAATATTCTTCTCATGACATCACAAATTAGAAGGCCTAATGCACATGACTTATTTCATTTACAAGCTGATAATATCTTCCGCTTATTGTTTGAATGAAGTTTCAACTGTTTTTCAAGCTTGTCCTAGATTGTCTGGACCTTCAACGAAACGAAAATATTTTTCTCATGACTTCACAAATTAGAAGGCGTAATTCCTCATGACTTATTTAATTTACAAGCTGACAATGTTTTCGCTCATTGTTTGCATAAAGTTGAAAGTGTTTCCCAACATTGTGCTCGAATTTCTGAATCTTCCAATAAATGAAAATATTTTCCTCTTGACTTCAAAAATTAGAAGGCCTAATACACATGACTTATTTAATTTATAAGCTGGCAATATTTTCGCTCATTGTTTGAATAAAGTTTCAAACGTTTTTCAATCTTGTCCTAGATTGTCTGGACCTTCAACCAAACGGAAATATTTTTCTCATTTCTTGACAAACTAGAAAAAGTGATATCAAAAGTGATAGCAACTTAGAGGGCCTAATTAGATAGTGACTAGTATAATATATAAACTTAAAAGCACCTTTTGTAACTTGGTCAACTCTTGACCGTTGTGTTTTGTCGAAAACTGCATGAATTCCTTTGCCAAAAATCGAGTAGTTACCTTGAAGTCTTATTTATGAGAACGTTTCCGAATAATTCGAAAATATTTCTAACTTTCGTGTCAGCAGTAAATAACAGCCAAGGATGCTAACTCAGCTTCTAGTCAATCTAGAAGGCTTTATTGAGGCTTGAAATTAAAAAAAAAATCAACAAATTCAATGGTGAGTTTTAAAAAGTTGTTAATTACATCAATAACACGCTATTGCATATTATTTTTTCTTTTTTTTTCTACAGTAGTCGACCACAATATTGTAATCGATACGTTGAAGGGTTTGCCGTCCACTATTGTCAAAGTCGGTTGACCCACGCGGTCACTTTATGAGGCGAAGGATCAAGCAGGACATCGATACCCTGGAACATCTGAGAGTATCATCGAATTCTTTTCTGTCTCCAGTCCAAATTAGAAGGAAAACCATAATGTGCGATAGCGTGTTATTCATATAATTAACTTTCTTTAAAAACCCAAACGGTCAAAAGTTGACCAAGTTATGAAAGGTGCTTTTAACCACGTTTTTTCACCTTTACTGAAAATTTGCATAGAAAGTTACGGACGCATCATGATCAAATGATGTTGCACAGCAGTTTTTCTTGCGAATAAAACAAAAACTACGCGTCAAATGTAGATATTTTTTGGATGCACAATTTTTGTTAATTTATCTTTTGTCGTGTCTTGCATAGTTTGACCGAAAAATGAAATTTTTGTTTATTTGTTGCGCGACCAAAATTTGAATTTTCGATTTTTGATGAAAATTCAAAAAGTTGTTATGATAATCTTGCAGGGCTTTCAAGAAGCAACGTTTTTCTTCTCTTGACTTTCTTTCATATCGTTTGTTGTTTGGCTTAAAATGTTGATTTTTTTATCGAAAAAAGTCGTAAGGATAAATTGTTGGAATTTTAATTCTATAATCCAAATTTGATTGAAAGAATTGTTGATAAAATTATGCAAACAATGCTATGGAAATAAAATCATCCAAAGATTGAACAATTTTTTTCTTTGAAAAAACATAAAAAAATTCTTTTTGAAAAAAAAAATGTTTGAAAAAAAGGTCCGAAATGTTTTTTTCAAAATTTTTTCAGATAACGTTGTAAAACCGCTCATTATAGATACAGATATATGACCATTGTAAAAGAGGTAAAAAAAGGAGACATGATTCGAGCATTCCGTCAGTACGTGTTTAATGGTGAGATGCACTTCGCAGGTATCACATTTTTCTGGATCAATTTTTGTAATCAGGTAGGAACGTGTCAAATTTGTATGTCCAATTCTTAGTCGAGTGAGTGTCACTTGATCCTTTCGGTCTTCTAAGAGGATCTGATTTTTTTCAAATATGTCCTTTCTAATCAGGTGCAGTTTAGTGGTTATACTGTTCTTCCATTGTTCATTCCATAAGGAGTTGATAGCATTACATATCCATATTTTGAGATCCATGTAATATACAGGCACAGGAACTTCAGGCTCTGGAAGAAAACAGGCAGATTGAGCTAGAGAGTCAGCGTTTTCATTTCCTTCAATACCCATGTGAGATGGAATCCAAATCAGAATAATTTCTCTTCCTCGATTTTTCAGGTTGTAGAAAGACTCTTGTAATTCTTGTCTGATGTGATCAAAGTTAGTTATATTTTTAGTAGCCTCAACAGCAGACAAGGAATCACTGAGAATGATAAAACTGGAATCATTACTTCTGTGAATGAATTTCATGGCCTGTAAAGAAGCATAAGTTTTACATCTGAATATACTATAGAAGTCAGGCAGTTTATACTGGAATTTTTCATTTGGTGTCACCACCGAGCAACCACATCCGAAGTTTGATTTAGATCCATCAGTATATTTGAGTGTGATTTGGAAAAGAGTTGAGGATCTCAGTTAAGGCATTTTTGTACTTTTTAGAGTCAGTTTTGTTTTTGGGAAGTTTACGAAGATCAGTAATAATGGTTAGTACTGGAAATTCCCAATAGGGAAAATTATGGAATCTTCTGCAAGCAATCTCTGGAAGTTTAAAGTTAATTTCTTGGAGGTATGTGTTCATTCGGATGTATAGAGGCTCTAAAGCTCTGGGATGTTTATTGTAGACGTCCTCGTAGTTTCCGAGAAAAAGATTATTGTACGCAGGATTTGTGGGAGTTAAGGCTATCGAAGTAGCATAGCAATTTTTATTCCAGCATTATGAATGGGAGAGATCATGTCTAAAGCGTTTGGATTGGTTGAATTATAGACTATAGAACCATAATCTAGTTTGGATCTAACAACGGCTTTGCAGGTATTGACCAATAATTTTTGATCAGCTCCCCAGTTTCTTTTAGCGAGGGTTTTAATAATGTTAAGTCTTCTATTACAATCTGTTTTCAAGTGTTTGAGATGGGGGATCCAGGTTCGCTTATTGTCAGAAAAAGCCCTAGAATTCTTATTGTATCTACCACTTCCAGCTCACGATTTTCCAGATATAACGTGGGAACCTGATCGTAGGATTTATGTCCAGAGAATAAGATGCACTGGGTTTTGGTTTTAGTAAAATTTGAAACCAGTCTTTCCAGCCCACTCTTGAAGATTATTGAGACACCTCTGGATTAATTCTTGCGTAATAGGGAGATCTTTCCCACCACAGTAAATTGTGAGATCATCAGCGAAAGCATTTTTTTTAATTGGTCGAGGAATACATTTGGTGACGTCATTGAAGGTTTTTAAAAAGAGAGTGACACTGAGGACTGATCCTTGGGGAACATTTATTAGATGGAACTGAAATGTAATGGAGATCAAGAATTTGCAATGAAAGAAGTCGATCGAGACGATACGATCATCTCGACTGAGTGATCGTTCGTCTCGATGTGATGAGTATGGTGTTCAAGGTTTCAATTTAATCTGACGAGATTTTTGAAAATTTTCAAAATGATCGATATGCATCATTACTTTTGGATAAGTGACCATTTACTCGGACTTGGATGCATCTTTCCAGAAGAAAGTTCTTTATGCAGATTAAAATTAAACCGCTGAGATCGTTATCGAGTAGTATATGAAGGATTCTATTTTACCAGACCATTTCATAATATTTTTCAACGTCTAGTGAAACTGCCAGAAGGTGTTGGCCATTGACAAATGCATCACGTATACTTGTTTCGAGATTTATTAAAGAGTCAAGAGTAGATCGGTGCTGTCTAAAAGCACTTTTGTGGATATCAAAAAATCCTTTGTTTTCTAAAAACCATCTAAGTCGTTTGTTGATCATTTTCTCCACAAGTTAACACATGTTACAAAATAGGGCGATAGGCCGGTAGCTGCTGGCTTTTAATTGGTCGTTTTTTGATTGCTTAAGTGCAGACATGAGTTCTTTCAATAGAAGAGACGTGTTTATGACTAAGTTTATGTTTTCCTTAAATCTTGGGTCAGCGAAATCGTCATTTTCAAGTTTGAAGGTGAGAAATTTTTCGTCATAGTTTGCGTTGCTGGAATTAGATGCGTAATTGTCGGCCAGTTCGTCAGCAATTTCAGTACAGTCAGAGGAAATCGAACCATCCATTTTTTCCAGGGCTGTGATACGTTTGGTGGCTCCTCTTCCTTCGATTGCGTTTATCTTTTTCCAAGCCACGAAATCTGGAGTATTATATTTTAATGAGGAAGTGAATGTGATCCACGAACTTTTGCTGCTTAGTTTCTTTATCTTCCATGAGATGGCTCGCAACTTTTTCAGTTCAATCTTATTTTCAGTAGTTTTGTGCTTCTTATAGACGTTATAAGCATGTTTTTTTTTGTTTAATAGCTTCTTCAACTTCAGCGTTCCACCAAGGAACTTGTTTTTTGAATGATTCACGAGACGTTTTCGGTATAGATAGATCAGCTGCCTTAGTGAATGCGGCCACTAATTCAGTAACAATATTGTCAATGTCGTCTTTATTTTCAGCCGAAGGAGTTTTTAACTGGTCGATTTTTGGATCAATTGTAGTTTGAAATAGTTCCCAATCAGCTTTTTTGAATTTCCATCTCGGAATATAATTATATGGAGTAGGATTAGGGTTTTGTAGTTCCAATTTGATAGGGAAGTGATCACTATCATAAAGGTCCTTGAGAGCTTCCCAATTTAACCTGTAAGCTATACTCGCACTTCAAAAGGATAGATCTATCGAACTAAAGGAGGCATTGGAAATATTGAAATGAGTAGGTTGACCATTGTTCAAAAGAATGATTTCAGGATTATTCAAAAGTTTCTCAATTTTCTTTCCTCTTGTGTCGGTATGATTTGATCCCCAATGTTGGTTGTGACTATTGAAGTCACCTAATAGGATGTATGGTTCTGGAAGTTGATGAATGAGATTCTTTAGCTCAAGGAGACCGAAATCATATCGATTTGGTATGTACACATTACAAACACATAGTTCATCAGGAGTAAGAATTGATACAGCTACAGCTTCCAAGTTGGTTTTGAGAGATATTTGCTTGTAGTGTAAACATTTGTTGAGATAAATTGCAACATCTCCACTAGAAAAATTAATATTCAAACGGTTTTTAAAGACAGAGCTGCATCCTCTGACGTTTGTACAGAAAGAATCTTAAAGATTTGATTCTTATACAAGTTAAATAATAACATTATTTATCATACAAATATTGGTGCCAAATCAGATCTTTTCCACAAAATTTCCAATTCTTTATTTTTCTCTATAATTAGATTCACTTTCTCAAAAAATAATCTACGAGAATTGTGTACATCTTATCAGTAGAAGATAAGAGTGTGAGGTGAACTAAACTGGATTTAAAATTTCAATAGTTTTCTCAGGCCAAACGGATAGTCACCGTTCATGGAATCTAGCCAGAAAACATGGAGATCTATACCAGCAGTCTACTTATTATAATTGCAATTTTCCTTCATTTTTGGGGTGAGTAAAAATAAAATCCGGAATACGGGAAATTATCGAAACATTCCAATTTAAAACACTTATAATAAAAAACGCTTTGATTTCTGATCTGTATTAAAATTTCCGTTTTTAATTTGAAACTTTGAAAATTTAGGGACTACTGAAAAGTAGCAAAAAAAATTTTCTACCCTGAGCAATTCCATGTTGAAGAATTTCAGCCAAATCATTTGTTTGTTTGTTTAAAAGATACGAGCATTTTTTTATTGCTGCGCGCGTACTCGACTCTAGTCGACCTTGTGCCGACCACAGTGGTCTAGAATAGGAATTTACTGTTCATAATTGCCCAGAGGTCGTACTTTTCAACAGATTTTAAAGTTATATTTTTTAGATATGCTCAGCAATAAATTTCGAAGAGACTTTTGGTTTGCGATTTTGCAATTTTTCGTCACAGAGCAACAATATATAAACAAATGAAGTGACAAAAATGGCCATTTCAGCTTTGTGATTTCTTATGTCAAGAAAAAATACAAAAAGAGACTCGCTATCATCTGGAATTATTGCAAATCAGCATTTCTCTTCACAGTTAGCTATACAATTATCTAATTCTAAAAAGTCTAATAATCTAATAATAATAATAATAATAATAATTTAATAATAATAAAATAATAAAATATATATATAATATATATATAATATATATATAATATAATATATATATATATAATATATATAAATATATATATAATAATAATAAAAACAGTGGCTCAGTTGGTTAGACGCTCGGACTTCACCTCAGAGGTCCGGGGTTCGATCCCTGAGCCGGTACCTCTTGAAATTTTTCTATGTACCTTTACCGAGGTTCTGGTGGTTCGGAACCCACCTTAAGCTGTAGGTCCCCCCATCATGCACTTGACTGCAACCCAGTCCGTGAATGATGGGGTAAAAACCAGGCTTTGCCCAATATGTCAAGGCACACGCTCTTATCAGATCACTTGATTGCATTATAATATTGCGTCCGTGACTGATAATATATACCGGGATAACCCCGTGCATAATATTCAAACAAACAAAAAAAAAATCCAACTCTAACCAAAAATGCCTTCGACATATTGGGCTGTAACCATCTTAAGCCTGAGAGAAAAATGAGTTTCCTCATTTTTTTATATAAAATGGTGCGTCGGATTCCCTTATGCGACTCGTACATCAACATGAAGTCGCCAATGCTGCGGTGTTTCTATACCATGCAGCAGATAGGGCCGCAGAGGAGCTTGACCTCCCATTTGATTCCAGCGACATTAAACATGGCCTAGCATCACTAACACCTCTGGTGCTCAAAAGTCGTATACAGGAAGCAGAACATACGCTTCTACTAAGAGAACATGCTGAGAAACCCCTCCATGGTAAGTTCTACGGCATCCTACGTAGAGAAGAGCTCTCGATGGGTCTGACCAACATGTTTCTCAAGTCTGCTGGATTGAGATCGGAGACCGAGGGATTTCTTTTTGCCTGTCAAGACGGCGTCATAGACACCTTAGTTTACCGCGAGCGCATAATGAATATACCTGTACGCGATACCAACTGCCGAGCGTGCAAGCTAGAGCCCGAAACACTTGGACATGTTCTCAGTGGATGCTCTAAATATGCACGCTGCGCGTACATAGAGAGACACAATGCAGCTCTAAAAGTGATATATTACCATATTAGGCATTTCTATGGCGTTGATCTATTGCCCGTCTTGCCATACGCCCAGGGGGAACTCGAGTCAGTCGTGGAGAATGATCAGTGTAAGATCTACTGGAATTTCTCATTCTCCACCACTCAACGTATCAGTGCTACGAAGCCTGACATTGTCCTCCAAGATCTGAAGAACAAGATCATTTTCGTGATTGAATTCTCGGCACCAGCCGATGGTAATATCACGGCAAAGGAGGGAGAAAAATAGGCGAAATATCAAGCACTTCTTTTCGAGCTGAGTAAGCTGTACCAAGGCTACAAAGTCCATCTTATAATTCTCATAATCGGCTGCCTTGGAGGTATGAAAGCTTCATTTATTAGCCAACTCAACAAGATTCCGGCTTGCCAGCGTCAGGCTCATTTCATCGCGAACCGGATGCAAAAGGCTGTTCTCCTGGGATCACTCCATCTGGTCCGTCAACACTGTTCCTCTTAAATTCTACAAAGATTGGTAGCTCTAAAAAAGTATCCAGAGGTGAAACCTTCATCTCCAACTGTCTTGTCTGCCGCGTAAGGTCATCCGCAGCTAGAGACCTGACTCCAGGGAACAGTGTTGCCCGATGTTATCACGCGTAAATTTCCCGCTCTTGCTTACCTTCTAGGACAGAAGGAGCAGAAGCGGATGACGTACACGTTCCAGTAGCTTTGGGATTGGTTTCTTTAAGGAATCATGATCGAAGCTTCCGGAGCCTACAACTTCTCTAAATAATAATAATTAGGGATGTGGCGACCCCATCGCCCGAGAGCTCCTGCTCTTGCAGTCAGCCGCGTTGCTTTGGGCTAACTCCCCAATGCAACGAATTATGCGGTTACGACACAAGTATCGCGCAGTGCCACCCACAATAGGCCTATCTCGGATGGAGGCCATGGTTCAGTTGGGAGTGGCAATAGGAACGAACCGATGCGACGACCAGGCAATGACCCCGGACAAACGCGAGAACATCGATTTAAATGGTCGGACGAACTCAGGAGGGACCTTCTTACCTGTTGGCAAAGAAGCTCACCGGCGCGGAGAGGATTCATGAAGAGGTTGCATGACCGTTGGGGCAATATGCACCCGGAATATGCTCATAAAACGCCTCAGTATTTGAGAGATCAGGTATCCTTCTTGCGAAAAAACGGATATGAAGCTGTTTATCAACAGGAAGAGGAGCAACATCCTCCAGCGAACATTCCACTCGTTCCAGCAAGACCACCTTTGCAGATAGCCGATAATGTCATCATGAGACGAAGGAGATCTATCCACCAAAAAAGTCTTCCTCAGGATGGACAAATTAGCTGAAGCTAACCAAGGCTAGAAAGTCCATCTTATAATTCTCATAATCGGCTGCCTTGGAGGTATGAAAGCTTCACTTATTAGCCAACTCAACAAGATTCCGGCTTGCCAGCGTCAGGCTCATTTCATCGCGAACCGGATACAAAAGGCTGTTCTCCTGGGATCACTCCATCTGGTCCGTCAACACTGTTCCTCTTAAATTCTACAAAGATTGGTAGCTCTAAAAAAGTATCCAGAGGTGAAACCTTCATCTCCAACTGTCTTGTCTGCCGCGTAAGGTCATCCGTGGCTAGAGACCTGACTCCAGGGAACAGTGTTGCCCGATGTTATCACGCGTAAATTTCCCGCTCTTGCTTACCTTCTAGGACAGAAGGAGCAGAAGCGGATGACGTACACGTTCCAGTAGCTTTGGGATTGGTTTCTTTAAGGAATCATGATCGAAGCTTCCGGAGCCTACAACTTCTCTATAATAAAATGAAACTTTAATTTCCCCCATAAGTCTGTTTTATAGGGTCCTAAATAAATGAATAAAAAAAATTTCATTTTTGGTGCAATTTTCAATTAGAATAAAGTAATACTCAATTAATGTTAACAAACAGAATTGTTAAAACAATTTATTATTATTGTTAATAACATCCAGTTTGAATAAGGCTAGAAAGTTGCGGTTCTTTTCTCAAATTTTTCCCTTTTGTGTAATTCCCAATTAGAGTGGGGTGGATAATTAATTAAGGTTTAAAAATGAATTGTTAACAAAATTTATCACTATCGTTAATAATATTCAACTTGAATAACGCTAGAAAGTTTCGTTTTTTTCATTTTGAGTTCTTTGTCCAATTTCCAATTAGAGTGAGGTAAACAATTGAATAAAAGTGGAAAATTATTTGTTTAAACAATTGATTACTATTGTTCATAATATTCAATTTGAATAATGCTAGAAAGTTGCTTATATAAACAATTGCTTATTGTTATAACTATATTTTCATACAGTAATGCTAGAAAGTTGCTTTTTTTCTGAAATCTCTAGTGTTGCTTTGACTTTTTAGTTATGGACAAGTAATAAGAGAACTTCAAAAAGAATCATTCTTTAAATAGTGTTATATTGTTTAAAGTGAATTATTTTTGCGCTTTTCCCAATGTTTGAAAAAAAATAATTTTAACAAAAAAGCTATCTTACACAAGAGACAAAAACATAGGATGGAATATATAGCAGTAGGTGGGAGGTCTAGGTCTGTAAATGACTTGTAAAAGTATTGTTTTGAATTACAATAAGAAGTTTATTGGGGAATCCCTCGGATCCATGTAGAAAATTTGAAGCATATTTCAAATATCCATTTTATTAAAAAAAAAATTATAGAAGAAGAAATTGTTCAAAATATGATTCTTTCTAATGTTCATTTTTAACTTGTTTATAATTATAAAAAATAATAAATTAATTGAAGAGTTTTCGCGTATTCAGTTTAAAAATTCATTGATTTTATATTTCGGCAATTTTGTAATTTTCGTAATATTCTATTCCGAATATTTTCCTTTTTTTCGCTAATTTTATAGTGTCGAAAGTTTTATTTTTCATTATTTTTCAGTCGCCTCAAAATTTAGTTACGAATTCTTAGAAATTAAAATTATTTAATTTTTGAAAATATTAGGTTGCGATATCAAGATTATATGTCGACTCATAAATTTAGAATTGATTTTGTTTCGGTTCTCATTTGTACAATCTTAAATTAATTTTAATTATTTGAATTTTGCATATTTTATCTTGAAAATTGATTAATTTCAACAAGTTATATTTTCAGAATACTTGATGCTTCCGATTACTTGATCCTTCAGAAAACTTCTAATTTAAAACTATAGTCTTTTCAAAATCTGGACTCTCAAAAAATTCCAAACTGAATTCCCTGAATTCTCTGGAATCTCAGAAATCCTTGAATTTCTTGGATATCCTGAATTTCTTGAATATTCGGAATTGTATTACCTGAATTTTGTGAACTTCTCTAAATTCTCCATAAGCTCAGAAATCTCTAAAAATCTCTGAATTCCCTAAAATCCTTGATTTTTCCTTGAATATTCTAAATTCCTCAAATTCCTCGAATATTCTTTAATATTTATAAAAGAATAAAAGATTTTAATCATAAAAAGTCAACTACTCATGAAATAAAATACCGTTGAGCAAGTAACGGAACGGTTTTTATAATTTTTTTTTTCACTCCGAAACTGGTTTTCAACGCACGTACGGGAATGACGTTTTTGTTGTCAAAATGCACTTTTCAGTTTTAATATCAGAGTTACAAAAAAACAGTTAATATTTCAAGTTCAATTTTGTAGAATATTGTATTAAACGATACGCTCAATATTTTTTTATTTATTACTTAACTGTAACTACAATATTTTACAAGAAAAAAAGACGTACGGTAATGACGTCTGCAATGACAAAAATCGAGGGACAGACCTTAAGGTTTTCACAATATTATTAATTTGACTTGAACAATGTGCATACACTAAATTTCTGTTCATCTAAAGTTTACAAACTTGATACGTTAAGCATTTTTCAGGTTACTCTCTAAAAAAAAGGAGAAACTCAGTTTATCCTCTTGCAAAGTGAGGTTGGAACGCCGTACGAGTTTCTAAGTTAATGTTATATTACTGAGACTTCAATTTTGCCTTCAATTTGACAATTACCCATATACTGTAGGGTGGTCTACCCTAACGATATACAAATTTCCAAATTTCAAATTTATTTCCTTAAATCTGGGGGGGAGGGGGGGTCGCCCTTTCCTGGATCGACGGCTGTTTGAAACTCGCTCATCTTTTCTGTTTTCTCTTTACAGAATTGAATGCTGTGGATCTCCACAATCAACAAAACGATATATATAATACACCTCCAACTGGGTATTTCTATCATAAGGGCCAACCATTTTCGTATTGGACTAATCCTGAAACACATTTGGTGCAGAGAGTTCGCGTTTATCCTGATGATCATATTGCAAGTGGCAACTACTTTGTACCACCCGGGATTACCATTGAATATGTTAAACATCCTGGTGATCCTCGTGTAGACTTTGTGGCGATTAAGGATTTTCAAGGAATCTATTTGGGAGCTCAGGTTGGGAGGATATCTCCGGCGTTAACAAGTTAATAAATTTATTTATTTATGGATTTATAATATAGAAAATTATGGCGTGAGAACCGTGCCGAAAGCTGAATGGCACCTGGGTGAGGTGTCTCGAACGGTGATTCTGGGAACCCAGGCGACTTCTCAGAGTATACAGCCTTATCCTTGCATGCGGGGCTCTACAAGGATGGACGAACCCTTTTCCCTAGCTGCTCGTGGGAACAACAATGACAAAACCAAACATAGTTGTAGTAAGTGCGTTTCAAAATAATTGAACGCGCAGGGCTCCCGACAATGGGTCGGACAACAATGCCGACTAACCTACAGTTGGGGGAGCCAATCAAGACGGAGTCATTGCGATTGACCGGCGGAATCTTGTTACTTTTAAGTGGACGGATCAACTCAATGACGGCCAGCTGGAGTGCTACGATTCCATCATGGTCCCTGAACGAGAAGGCTACATGGCACGACTGCATGCTCTGTGGTGCGAGAAACAACCAGAGCTCTCAGACTCTTCGCAAAAACGTCTGCAAAACCATGCCGAGAACCTCAGGAAAAGAGGTTATATAAGCGGAATGCCTACTCAACCGCATCCAGAACAAGCCAGCAAGAGAGAAAGAGAGGCGACACTGAGACCAACCGCGAACAGGCATCCAATAGAGGAAGAACGATGCTTCAGGACCCCGAGAAACATCAACATTCAGGTTTCTTCCAAGCCCAAAGATCTGATTGAATTGGATGATGAACTTCGTGGAGATTTTCCCGAAGAATCCGACCTCTGGACTATCAGTTGTGGTGTGTATAATGCAGCGAGAACTTTGGCAGATGCAAGCCGTCAAACAAAACCAACGGTTGATCATAAGACCAAAAGAAGAATGCATCAACTCAGCACAAAGATAGACTGGGCTAGACAATACGCATCCCGCATTCAGTGTGTGATTGACTACATAACATCTGGCAGGAGTTTCACTGCCAAGGTAGGACGGTTCGCGTGCGAACTGCGGATCCGTCATCACACAATCAATAAATCAAAGCTAAAGACCATCAGACAGCATATTGTTGACAGAATACGAATACTATCTAACGCTAGGAGAAGTCTAGAGCGGAGAGAGAGGTGGGTCAGAGAAAATCTAAAAATAAAAATCTAAACAAATCTAAAACAAAATCTAAACTCTTCCAAGACCCTCCAATTACTGTCGACCATCCGCCCAAACCAGAGGAGGTCGAAGAATTTTGGAGAGAAGTCTGCGGGGTCCAACATCCACTTTAAGAAGACTGTGGAGCTGTGCAATGCCCTCATAACACCTGAGGAAGAATGCTCACCTATCACTACCAAGGAGGTGAAAACGGTATTAAGAGGCATGAAGAACTTTCCCGCTCCGGGACCAGATGGTATCAAGACCTTCTGGTGGAAGAAGTTTGCCTCAACCCACCAGCATCTGGCCCGAATTCTCACCTCATATCTAATGTCGGAAGAGCCTATTCCGGAGTGGTTGGTGGAAGGGCGCACAGTGCTCCTGCCGAAGATGGGCAACTTAGCTGACCCTAAGAATTACAGGCCAATAACTTATCTGAACAAACTGTATAAGATCTTCACAGCCATCCTAAATGATAGGATTCTTCGGACAATTGAACCTGTGTGGCGAGAGATGTATGAACAACGTGGCTCGAAGAAAGGCGTAGCAGAATGTCGGGAGAACCTGATCATCGATAGATGTGTCTGTAAAGACGCAGAATCCTATCAACGATCTCTATCGATGGCCTGGATAGATTACCGAAAAGCTCTTGATTCAACCTCCCATAGACTTATCATCTGTCTGTTGGAAAGCTTGAAGGTTCATCCACACATCGTGAGATGCATAGAGAGATTAATGCCAATTTGGAAAACCAGTTTTACCATCTTATCTGGAAAACATCGTGTGATCACTAACAGTATCACCTTTCAGAGAGGCGTGTTTCAGGGCGACGCCATGAGCCCTCTCCTCTTTTGCCTCACATTATTGCCACTATCTCTCGCACTTCGCCATTCCGAAGGGTACCTCTGCGGCAAACCTGGAAACCGAAGGCATAAGGTAACTCATGTATTTTACATGGACGATCTCAAGATCTATGCTAGAAATAAAGAGAAACTTCATCAAGCTCTAAAAATTGTCAAAGGGTACACTCAAGAGATTGGAATGGAGTTCGGGTTAGAGAAGTGCGACAAGGTTAATTTGAAGAAAGGAAAACTTAACGGCATCCCCGAAGATCCTGAACTCGTTGACAGAAGCGCTATACGACACCTTTGCGCCGGAGAGACCTATACATACCTGGGCGTGCCAGAAAGCCGCATTCAGGACGTAACATCTATAAAGGATACTCTCCGATGCAGATACAAACGTCTCCTCTGACAGATATGGTCTTCCGAACTGTCGGCGAGGAACAAAGTATCTGCAACGAACATGCTTGCCGTCCCAGTAGTACTCTATTCATTTGGAGTAGTTCCATGGACGAAGGACGAGCTCAGATCCCTCGATATCGGGTCCCGAAAGGTCATGCACATGTACAAAAGCATGCACCTTAAGTCTTCTGTTCCACGACTTTACATCTCACGCCGCCTAGGTGGTCGCGGAATACTGAATCTTGAATGTCTTCACAACAGGATTATTCTGGGTACAGCACATATAGTTGCAAATGGATAAGACCCTCTCCTTAAAATGGTCACGAAACATGAAGAAGCGGGCAAAGGGGCGTTTCTGTACAAAGCAGCGGAGGAGGCTGCTGAGACACTCGGCCTTGACTTAAATACCAGAGGTGAGCAAAATGCATCAAATCTTATCCATCTTGAATACTCACTTCTGAAGGCCCGGATTAAGAAAGCACAGGAGACAAACTTCCGCGAAGAGCTCCTCGACAAGAAGATGCACGGCATCTTCCACAAAAATGTGGAAGATCAGTCGATGTCGTATGAGCTGACGTTTGCTTTCCTTAGATCACCCGGATTGGAGTCGGGCACAGAAGGCTTTATTTTGGCATGTCAAGATGGTGTCATTTCCACTCTAGCATACCGTCGCCACATTTTGAGCCAAGATATTCCCGATGATAGCTGCAGAGCGTGTCATAAACACCCCGAGCATCTTTATTATTACCATCTCTGTCACTCTTACGGCATTAGCCTAAATACCTCTCCGCTAAACGCTCCCAGAGAAATAGTCAATTGTCGAAATTGAGAAGTGCCGCATATATTGCAATTTTATATTCTCGACAATTGTTTCTGTTGCGCATTCGAGGCCTGACATGGTTCTTCTTGACTTCGAGAAACGAACCATGTTCGTTATCGAATTTTCGGCACCAGCGGACAAAAACACCACAGCGAAGGAGGTGCCAAGGTTTCACTTGTTAATAGCCTGAAAAGCATCCCTGCGTGTCAACATAATGCTGAGACACAATTTTCATTAGGAAATCAAGAACTTGGTCATTTTTCAACGTATAGGATCAATCAGTTTAGTGAATCAAGATTTCTGCGATACTTTGCAAATATACAATAATTGTTAATTATTTGAACAATATTCATAAAGAAATTCAGAGTTTAGCTATTTGTCAACGAATAGGCTACATTTTTTTATAGAATTAACTAAGAATATCTTTCCGATGACTTTTTTCTGTGATACTTTGTAAATTCCCAAGTATTATTAATTATTTAAACAATTTTTATCAGCAAATCGTAAACAACTATGAATATATTTATAACTACTATTTCGTATGATACTTTGCAAAGTTATAATAATTATTAATCATTTAAACAATTTTCCTAACATATTCAGAGTTTGTCTATTTTCAAAGTAATAGGCTCAATTTTTTATGGAAGCAACAAAGTATGTATTTCGAATGAAAATTTGTACATTACTTTGCACATTCACAATAAGAGTGATATGTATGGTGAAAGACAGTTTGCACCTATTAAAACAATTAATAATAATTTACTCGCACCTTTTTATTTGAAAGGTGCAGAAAATTCTAGTTTTTTTCGAATCTCACACTATATCGCACCCAAATTTCGGTGCGAATGATCCCCTCCCCTTCCCCCTGGAATTCGCACTGGAAAAAATACAGCTATTTGTACGGAAATTTCGGTAAACGTAACCATCGGCCTTTTTTAAACAACAATATTTTTGATAAAAAAACACTGATTAATAAGCGATATAAAATAAGTGATTCGAACAAATATAATTTTTTACATCTTTCCTATGAGAAGGTGCAAATAAAAATTATTAAAATAATTTCGAAATATCGTAAGCAAAAAAATATTACTCTTATATTCGTTAGTTGTGTCATTAATCAAAGAAAATACTAACTTTTCACGATTCGGTCGAAAAAAATACAATTAAAAATTATTCAAGCAATTGAAAAATATGCTTAACAAAAAAATATTACTCTTTAAATTCATCAAATGTATCATTCATCCCAAAAATATTCACGATTAACTGGTAAGAAGTAAGTGTTTGAAGAAAAAATTATTAGTCTTGAAAAAGTAAAAAAATATACT
>CAKNXH010000552.1:28926-56372 GCA_932178445.1 Andricus quercusramuli
TGAAAATTTATCAGAAGGTCAAGATCGTTAAGATGATACACACTTTCACAAATTTTTCATAGAACCTTTCTTATTTTAAATTTTCCGCTCATTTCAAATTCGCAGTTTAATGCAGGGATTTCCTTAAAAAGAATCATCTTGACCTTCAAATGACCTTGGAAATTTATGTGAAGGTCAAGATGGTTAAGTTGGTTCACACATTTATATTTTATCGATAATATTATCCACAATATTTTCGCTCATTGTTTGAATAAACTTGAAAGTGTTTTTCAACTTTGTGCTCGAATTTCTGAATCTTCCAATAAACGAAAATATTTTCCTCATGAATTCAAAAATTAGAAGGCTTAATGCACATGAATTAGTCGATGTACATAGGGTGGCCCTAATTTTTCACTTTTCGAAATTCTCTGCTCGCACCCCCCAGTTTTGTTAGAATGCAAAAAAAAAATCTCCTCAAAATTTGAGCAAAATCGGTTAATATTTAGGGGTCGCGCAAAGACCATGAAGTTTCCCATTCATTTGACATGGGAAAAAGTCAGCTTTTTGTAAATCTAATATTTAAATGCGATAATATGTAACAAATAATTCCGTGTTTTAGTATATTGTTCAGAATTTGTCAGGGAATAAGAATCAATCATAAATTTGGAGGTTGAATAATTTTAAGACACTCTTCTGGGTTCCCAAAGGAAACCCCATTAGTGACAAATGTGAATTTTACGTAATATTGCATTTTATAGACGCTTTTTGAAAGTTTTTTTTTTACATAAATAATCATTGATCAGTGATTTAAGAATACCCAGTTACTTTTTAACTAATATTCAATTGTTTAAACTTTCAATTAAATTGTTTAAATCCACTGAGCATAAATAAGAACCACCCTAATGTACAAGCTGACAATATTTTTTGGTCATTGTTTGAATAAAGTTCCACATGTTTTTCAATCTTGTCCTAGATTGTCTGGACCTTCAACTAAGCGAAAATATTTTTCTCATGACTTCAAAAATTAGAAGGCCTAATGCACATGACTTAGTTGATGTACAAGCTACAATATTTTTCGGTCATTGTTTAAATAAAGTTTGAAATGTTTTTCAATCTTGTCCTAGTTTGTCTGGACCTTCTACAAATGAAAATATTATTCTCTTTACTTTACAAACTAGAAAAAGTGATATCAAATGTGAATAACAACTTGAAGGGTCTAAGATGAGATAACCAATAGTATATATAAACCGGAACATCTACGTGAGTATTCATTGCTCATCTTGGCGAGATTTCCTAAGCTTACTCGTAAGTATAACAATATATATGAAAAAATGTAAAAAATTGTTTTGTGATAACTGATTTTTTTCAACGTTTTAGTTTTTATAGGAAATTAAAATCACTTGACAATTGAAATGTAGTGATTGTGAATTCTCTTTTGTTGAAGCTCCTTCGGCTTCAACGAACGCATTCTCATCACGTTTCTCGTGAGAAAAAAAGGTTAAAAACAAATTTTTAGAACTTATTTAAAAACGGTTTTTGTATTGAACATTTTACTGTACTTTGTGTCTTTTTGCCCAAAAACTTAATTTGTTTATTTTTAATGTCATTTTTCTCTTTTTTGGGTGAGCAACCTTCGTCTATTTATTTCTTTCGTAGCTTGTGTCATGTGTCCAAAAATTTTTTTATTTTTATTTTGAATGTCGTTTTTTACGAATAAAACCAAAACTACGCGTCTAATCTGGAAGTGAATATCAAACAACTTGTAGATCTTTTTTAGGTCCACAATTTTTGTTGATTCATATTTTTTCGTATCTTGCATAGTTCGACAGCGAAATCGAATTTTTTATTTTTGATTATATCTTGTGCAATCAAAATTTGAATTTTCGATTTTTCAAGAAAATTCAAAAAGTAGCCTATGATATACGTTATTTTAAGCCTTAAAAGAATCGTAAAACAAAATTTAATTAAAAAAGAACATTTTTTGATACCAAATTATGTAAAAAAATGGTATGAAAATAAAATTTTGGAAAAAAATGGTTGGGAGAAAAACGTATGAAAAAAAATTGTGAAAGAAAGAAGTTTTGAAGAAAAAAGTTTTTGAAAACTACCTCGGTTCGAAAAAAAGCCTACTCGATTCGAACAATGCACAGGTCTAGTTTATGACTATATTTTTACATTTTAAACGGCGAATTTACTTTTGGATCTCATAAAAATTTGTCTAATTAATACTAATGTTAAATTATTTTTTTTCAATGTAATAACAATTCAAAATTCTAAAATTTTAGACGTTTTCACTCTGAAACAATCAATTTAGATCTCGACCTCAATTTGTCAAATTTTATTGGCTTTGAATTAAAAATGATCCAATTTTTAATTATACAATATTGAACGTATTTAATAATCAATAATACAATTCCAATTCCTTTGAATTTCTAATAATTCAATTCTTTAAATTGTAATCTGAAAGTATTCCATTCCAAATTACAATTTTTTAATTTTAAACGCTTTGAGTGAGAAATTATACAATTTTAACTTCTTTAGAATTAATTGTGTACATCTTATCAGTAGAAGATAAGAGTCTGAGGTGAACTAAAATATGTTTTGAATTTCGGTCGTTTTTTCAGGTCAAACGGATATTTCATTTTAAACTTCTAAGACGCAACTGACACAAATTCTGAATTTTGATGAGAATTGCACTGAGTACATTCCAATATCAATCACCGTTTATAGAATTCAGTTAAAAAGTATGAAGATCCATACCAGAATTCTTCTTATCACAACAGAAATTTTTCTTCATTTTTGGGGTAAGTAACTATAAAATAATATACATTAAAATGTAAATACGAAATATTGCAAATTACATGCACCCAGAGTAAAAAATTGTGAAATTTTAATCTGCAATCCGAAAAAAAAATTATTGAAACATTCCCATTAAAAATGGTTACAATAAAAAACACTTTGATTTCTGATCTATGTCAAACTTTCCTTCTTCAATTTGAAAATTTAAAAATTTCGGGACGACTAAAGAGTCAAAAACAAAAATTTCCTGCCCTGAGCAATTCCATGTCAAATAATCTAAGGAATTTCAGCTATTGTTAGTAATTTTGATGAAAATTCTAGTATCTTTTCTTTAAGGTGATGGAAGAAAAACTCTAAACAGTTTTTTAAAAAATGAAAAAACTTAGGAGATATTCCAAATTGAAAATTTTTGTCCGAATGTTTTCGAACTCCGGATTTTTATATTTCGGCAATTGTATAATTTCGGTAATATTATATTTCCAATATTTTCCTTCTTCGGTAATTTTATAATCTCGAAATTTTTTTTTGTCATTTTTCACTCGTCTCCAAATTTAGTCAATGAATGCTTAGAAATTTGAATGATCTAATTTAAACAAATATTAAGATGCTATATTTTATACTTGAAAAGCTTAGGTAATTTTAAATTAAAAATTTTGCAACGTTTTATGCATTTCTCATTTGTACAATCACGAATCAATTTTAATCTTTTTAATTATGCATATTTTGGCTTGAAAATTGTTCAGTTTTTACAAGTTATATTTTTAGAATACTTGATGCTTCAGATTACTTGATGCTTCAGAAAACTTTTAATCCAAAACTATTCTTAAAAACTGTCTTTTTAAATTCTGGACTCTTAAAAAATCCCAAACTAAATTTCTTGAATTCTCTGGCATCCCGGAAATACTTGAATTTCATGAATATCCTGAATTCCTTAAATATCCGGAATTTTATTACCTGAATTTTGTGTACTCTTTCAATACAAAAAATATTTTGAAAATTGTTTTTCTAATACGGAGACAAGGGTAAGCTAAAATAAAAATAACCGATCCAGATACTGAATCACCTCTGTCTCTCGCTTGATTAAACCATTCGAAGACAGCAGTGTCCAAAAATACATGACTAGTTTCACTAACAGTAGATAATCATTAATAAAAATAGTATTAATGGATCTTAAATAATTAATTCAATATAATATATAGAATCCCTGGAAATAAAACAAGAATTCAACAATTAAATTTGGACAACCACCACAAAATGGTCCTATTACAATTCCTAAAAAACAAAATAAAAAAATTTGTTTCTTTGGACAAAAATAAAAAAGAGGAAAGAAAACTGAGAAGGCAACCAACCAAATCTCCTTCCTTCTCTTTTTTTTCTTTCTCCTTTTTATTTTTATTATTATCAAATCACAATAAAAAAGCATGCAAGAAAAAATAAAACAGGTGCGAACAGCGACCAAGCAACGAGGCTATCTCCTCGATACCTGAGATCTGAATGTGGGTCAATAGGCTAATCCATCACAACAAACAAGAAATAAGAGAAAGTCAAGACTCATGAAAAAATGTTTGAAGAAGAAGACAAGGATCCCTGGTTTGCGAACCCAGCAAACATTCAAATTCCTGATTCAGTCACAGACACTCCCAGACCAGGCAAAGGCTCTAGCAACCATGTGATAAAAAGCAAATCGAAGCAAATGATGGAAACAGTCAAAGATGTTGAACCAAGCATACACAAAGCTCCAACATTGTATCAACAAGATTTCCGAAACAAGGTTTTACATTTGTGAGAGAGTTTTGTTGATAAGAACTATCTTATTGTTTTGTTGTCCAGCATCTTGAAAATGTCTCTTCTTAATTGTTTTGACGGATTTTCATTCAGTAGTTCGGGGTTATCACGATTGGAAGGTGTATCCTCCATGTCCCTAATGTTGTCTGGTTTCTTCATGCAAACTGTAGTATTACCTTTGTCAGCAATCATGCAAGTTATATCAGGGTTGTTCTTGGGGAAATGTTTTGTTGTCTTGAAACCTTCAGAAATTTTACAATCCGTGCTGCTAGTGTGCAGACAGTTTTTATCAACAAAACTCTCGAACAAATGTGAAACCTTGTTTTGGAAATTTTGTTGATCCAATCTTGGAGCTTTGCGTATGCTTGATTCAACATCTTTGACTGTTTCCACTATTTGGTTTCGATTTGCCTTTGGTCACATGGTTGCTAGAGCCTTTGCCTGGTCTGGGAGTGTCTGTGACTGAATCAGGATTTTGAGTGTTTGCTGGGTTTGCAAACCAGAGATCCTTCCCTTCTTCTTCAAAAATGTTTTCATGAGTCTTGAATTCCTCTTATTTCTTGTTTGTTGTGACGGATTAGCCTATTGATTAGCTATCGTCCCTCTCTAGTTCCGCGCCTGTTTGATACACGCTCATCTTTTCTGTTTTCTCTTTACAGAATTGAATGCTAATAATTTTCACAATCAACCTTCAACTGGGATTATCCAACATGGGAACCACCAATTTGAGTTTTGGTCTGATCCTCAAGGAGATGTTATGCAAGTTCGCCTTTATCCAAAAGATCATATTGCAAATGGCAACCTCTTATTTCTACCACCCGGGATTACAATTGAATATGTTGTTCATCCTAAAAAACCTCGCGTAGACTTTCTGGCGATCAAGGATGCTAAAGGAAGCTATTTGGGAGCTGAGGTTGGGGAGATATCTCCGGCGTTGCCAGGTTAATAAATTTATTTATTTATTTAACAATACGATTTTTGGCGAGGGGGAAACAACTCTGGTAAACCACTAGACGAATTGGTCATCTGAACTGGTAAACCGGGGTAATCTTAGTAATCCGGTTAATCCAGTGTAAGCTGTTATCCAAATAGTTTTCAACTATTTTGTTGCAAAATTTTTGTCTCAAGGTTCACAATTTTAGTTAAAAATTCATTTCTTTCGATACAAATTCAACTATTTTGTTGAAAATTCGTTTTATTTTTCTAAAATTTTAATTTTTGAAAGGGGAAAGTAACAATTCCATTTTTTGTTGAAAATATATTCACTTCAGTTGAGATTCAACTATTTGGCTGAACATTAATTTTTTTTTAGTTGAAAATTGAACTATTTGGTAGGAAGAGTTGTTTCCCCCTTGATTTTTGGTGTACGTAAGAATCAAGAAACTTCACATTGTTCCTTCTTTCTTGATTTTCGCTTAAATGTCAAATGAATTTATAGAACCTAATATGAAAATACAATTTTTGTTTGAAAAGTCTACTATTATACTTTTGGTATGGAATTCATCTCGTTTGGTTGAAAATTCTACTATTGAGTTGAAAATTCAATTATTTTATTGAAAATGTAACTATTTAGTTAAAAATTTGTCTTTTCGGATGAAGATTTATCTAGTTCGAAATTTTGTTTGTTTGGTTAAAAATTAATTTTTTGAACTGAAGTTTTGACGATTGCAGTTTTGCTTGAAAAAATATCTTTTTTCATTGAAAATTTAACTATTTGGCTTAAAATTCACGTTTATTTACTGAAAATTCATCTACTTGCTTAAGGATTCAACATATTTGTAAAAATTCGTTTTCTTTGCGTTTAATATAACTGGTTCGAAAGTCTGGTTTCCCTATTGCAGTTAGTGTCGCTTGGCTGTCCGAACAGATCGTGATCTGTCTGCCAGCAGCGTTTTCCTCTAATAGCTTTTCAGCACAGCGAAGTACGGCCAGGACCTCCGCTTGAAAGACAGTAGCGTGTCGCCCAAGTGTGATCCCTATCCCTTTCCCTCTCTTGCTGTCATAAATTCCTACTCCTGACCCTCCCGCTCCCCTGTAGCCATCCGTATACCAGATTTCCCCCTGGAGAAGCGGGTTACCATTTTCTTTCCACAGATCTCTGCTTGGGATAAAGACGCGGAAAGCTTTGGTGAAGTTGAAGCGTTTTGTTATTTTATCTTGCCTCATCTGTAGAATCGGAAGTGTGCTGATATCACTCGGGAGTCTAGTGTGTTTAGTCCCCGGAGTCCATCTATTTGCTCTTATCAGGCGGCCCATCACGTGAGCCGCTCTGGCGGTTATCGCAACATGTAGGAGTTCCTCACAGAACATGAATTCTATCGCCGCTGTGGGCGCAGTCCTTATTGCTCCAGTCAAACCCTTAAATGCTAGCGTCTGTAATCTTCGCAGCCTGTCCTGCATTATTTTAAAATCCGCTCGTGGCCGCCAGACCACGGCCGCGTGTAGGAGCCTGGGTTTTAAGATAGCAGAGTAGAGCCATGCAAGCATTTTAGGCCCTAGCCCCCACGTCAACCCAAAGGCTCTCATGCACATCCAAAAAGTCGTGGACAAATTTCCTGCGTTGGGTCTTCAGGTGCTTTGCCTAGTTCAGCTTGCTATCTAGGATTACTCCTAGATATTTAAGTGAATCTGAAAACATCAGCTTCCCACCACAGAATACAGGAGCGTCAGCTTTCCGAACTTTATAATTCCTCGTCAAAATGACCAGGTTGGTCTTTTCCGGATATACCGAGAGTCCTGTGCTACCGCACCAGAGCTCTACGATGCGCAGCGCCGACCTTATAAGACCCATCAGCGTTTCCAGATGAGCCCCCCCTAACGAGGATTATAAAGTCGTCCGTATATCCTTGGGTATAGTACCCTTCTTTATTTAGCCTTCGGAGGAGGCCTTCCACTACGGTGCACCACATGAGGAGCGACAGGGCACCCCCCTATGGGCAACCCCGCGGAGATATCCCCCTTACTAGGCCTTCAACCCATCTGGTTTCGAGTCTTCTTCGGCGTAGCATACTTCCTATCCAGCATACTAGCTGAACCGGCACGCCACATCTCCGAGCCTCTCAACAGATGACTTCTGGAGGAGTATTGCTGAAGGCACCCTCTATATCCAAGAAAGCACCCACAGCATACCCCTTTTGTTCCAACTGCTGCTCTAATTTTGCTACAACAGCATGAAGCGCAGATTCTACCGAGCAGCCTGCCTGGAAAGCATGCTCCCCTCTATGCAGCGGGGAGGCCAAAAGCACCTCATCCCTAATGTATCTCTCGACCAGCTTCTCTAGCGTCTTCAGAATAAAGGACGTTAGGCTGATTGGTCGGAAATCTTTGGCAGCAGTGTAACCCTCCCTCCCAGGTTTGGGTATGAAGGCCACTCTGCTCATGCCTTATGAGCCCGAGGCGAGCTTGCGGATTTTTCGCTAGGATCTTGTGGAGCTTCGCTGTTTCCGGAATGTTTTTCGATTGCTCTCAGAAGCCCCTCCAGTCTTCCTGCTTATATTTCCTTATATTTTTATTGTATTCGCACCGGGCCTTCTTATAGATGTCCCAGTCCAAGGGCAATTTAGTTCTGTTTGCCCTATTGCACAACATTCTTGTCTTTCTACGGAGTCTCTCCAGGTGGGTTTTCCACCATTCTGCTCCCTTCCTAGACTTAATAGTGCTTGTGGGGCAATTGTTCTCATATCACGTTGTCAGAGCCCTCCGCGGAAAATCCGCGGCGTGCTCCAACTCATCAATGGTACCATAGCTTGTGGGAAATTCAGCAAGCCTCCCTTCGAGTTCCTCTTTATATGAGTCCCAAAGTGTATTTCTGGGGTTTCTGATATTAGAAACCACCGGTTTTCCTAGGGTTAATCGGAAAACTATGTGTTTGTGGTCCGAAAGAGACTCCTCATCGGAGACTCTCCAATCCACTACCCTGCTCCTCAGTGCACCTGAAAATAGAGTCAAATCGAGAACCTTACTTCTGTTTTCAGTCTGGAATGTAGGAGTATCACCCCGATTCAGAATCTCCAGCTCTGTGCCTGCTATGTATTCAATAAAATCTCTCCCTCTGTCATTGATGTTTGTGCTTCCCCACACCGTGTGGTGAGAGTTAGCATCACAGCCCAACAGAAGAGGAATCTTATTCTCCTGACAATACCGAATTAGAGCCTCCACTTCTCTGGGAGGCGGAGGTCCCTCGGCATCGCCAGGAAAGTAAGCTGAGGTAATAAATACCTCTAGCCTTTCTCCGCTACTGCCCCTGAGTCTCACCTTAATAACAGTGAGATCCCTGGAGCAGAATTTAGGCACCAAGATCGCATCCATACCCTTGACGACTATGCATGCACTTGGCATTTTTTCTTATGGCCCCTTATATATGGAGCCACATCCTGACAAGCCACAAATCCTTTCCCAATTTAACCAGGGTTCTTGGATTAGGGCGATCCCTGTCTGCACCACAGACATGTGTCTGACTAGAACCGCCGAGGCGCCTTTGCTGTGGTGCAAATTAATCTGCGTAATGGAGATTCCCGTCTCAGCCATTATGAGGCTATTTCGGGGCATCTCCGGACCATCTTCCTATTTCGCACCGCCTCTGGTGGGTTGCCCCCTACGGAGCCTCCCACTTTTAGCGGTAATTTGGGTGAGGGAACCGAAACGGATCCCTCATCGTTTGCGTTTTGTTTTTCAAGTTCGTTGGGTAACATTTCTGTCCCACGAGAAGCTAGGGAAATAACAAACACCCCTCTCAGAGCCCCGCTTGTGGGGGGGGGGGGTCTATATACTAAGGGATTCAACCTGGTGTCCCAAAGTCCCCGTTAAGGCACCTCCTTCGAGACCCCTGCCAGTCCCCCTCTGCTGAGGAGGGCAGGCCGGGATTTCAAAGGATTTGTTAACCCTGATACCATTCAGCTCTCGACACGGCGATCACATCTTAGCTTGGGAGCATGTGAACTCGCGCTCTCGATATTCCAGTGGGCTTTGCCATCACACCCTGGAAGGACCGCTCCTTAGTTTGAGTCTCACCGACCAGAGTCCGTCAGTTCCCCAGAGTAGCCACACCTCGCGATATAGCCCCTCAGGTTCACCAATTCCAGATCTGTGGTCAATGAGCCACGTAAGCCCTCCCACCAGCTACAAGATCCCGCGATCCCTAGGAGGGAATCTTATACTATATCGTACCCAAATTTCGGTGCACGTAGCCATCGGCCTTTTTTAAACAATAATAATTTCGGAAGCCATTTTTTTCACTTACGTTATGATTAGTAATTTTTTCAGATCGATTTTTTGATATGAGAAAGTACTGATAAATAAGCGATGTAGAATAGGAGATTTGAAAAAATATAATTTTCTTCATGTTTCCTATGAAAAGGTACAAATGAAAATTATTTGAATAGTTTCGAAATATCGTAAATAAAAAAATATTGCTCTTGAAATTCATCAACTATATCAGTTATCTCAAAAAATATCCATGATTAACTGGTGGAAAATAATGGTTTGAAGAAAAAATAATTAGAATAAAAAGTACAAAAAAATACTATCCTTAGTATTCCTTTGGGCATTTTCCGGGTAATATACGAGAGGGTTAGGAAGTTTAAAATTAGAAGTGATTGGGTGAGGATTATTCCTTCAGAAAAAGGAAATATTTAAGACCCTTTTCATTTAAAATGATTCTCAATAACTATTTTCTTATTATGAACTCGTAAATAATTCAAAATTAAAATGTTTTCAGTTTCAAATGTACCAACTGGTATTATAGAGTATGAGGGCTATTCAATAGGAGTGTGGAAATATCGTAAAGTAGCTTACGAAGTTCGCCTTTCATCAATAAATTTTGTACCACTTGACCTATTTGTTAATCATCCCCATTTTGAAACTCGTCGTGTTAATACACAAGGTATCCGGTTTTTTGTCCACTTATTAGATGGAAAAGTGTTGGGAGCCAAGCTATACAGTGGAGATTATCGTGATCTAATTTGGTAATGTTAATTACACGAATGTAAATCCTTTTCTGATATATATGTATTCATGAATAAAAACATACTTAACTGAAAATTACACTGAATCATTTATAATGAAAATTGAAGGTTGTTCAACAGCGAAAGTATAATAATATTCTGACAAATTTTATTTTCATCGATTTTTTTAGGAAATGAGTCATTCAAAATATACCATAGAAATATAACCGGAAATCCGGGGAAAGACCAGCAATTTTGTTTATCGAAGAAATACCGGAAATTGAACGATGTAGGCTCAAACTCGTCAATTAGTATTTTAGTATTTTTATTAGTATCTATATTTCTTAATCAAAGAGAGAAAGATTCAGGGTTTGGAATGAAAATATAAAATCTATAATTATTTTCTGGAGCAGGGGATTTTGAAAGAAATATCTGTCACTTTAAATTAAAAAAAAAATTATTATAGTTTTGAGATTGAGCAGAAAAATTTTAAAAACAATGATAATCTTGATTTCCTTCAATGAATTTTCAGAAAAAAATTATAATCTTGAGGTACACCTAGATTTAAAAATGAAGTACAATTCTGATTTTGAACTGTGAAGTAGGGAAAAATTGGGAGGAGAACTAGAGAAAGTTTGGATAATGAGGGTTGAGGAAGTAGGGGGAATTCAGGAGGCTTTTGAAATTCAAAATTTTTGACAACAATCATTTTAAGTGGTTCAAGTTTAAATAAAAAGTAAATTAATTACTTTTAAAATTAAACTGCAGTTTGAGTATCAAAATTTAAACAATAATCGATTTTGCAAGCATTTAAAAATGATTTAAAATTATAAATAAAATAAATAGTAAATAAAATATGCACCCAGAGGAGATCTACAAATTGGCTATGGATCACTTTTTGATTTGACGCGTAATTTTTGTTTCATTCGTAAAAAGCAACATTAAAAATTAAAAAATTAATTTTTTTGGACAAACGACACAAGCTACAACAAAAATTAATGAAGAAAAGTTTGGACAAAAAGACAAGAGGTACAATAAAATGTGTCAATAACAAAATTGTTTTTATAGTAGATCTGAAAATTTTCTTTTAACATTTTTTTTTCTGACGAGACACGTGATGAGAATGTGTTCGTTAAAGCCGAAAGAGCTTTAAAAAAAGAGAATTCATAATCAATAGCCATTTTCGATAGAAATTCAAAAAGCTAGAGCATTTTCAAAATTTTTAAAACCTGTTTCTTAGGATTTAAAAATTTTATGTATGGCTATTCGTAGTACTTATAAAGTCTACTACGTTAAAAGTGTATGTACCTTTTTCATTGAAGATTCATCATTTTAGTAAAAAATGTATTACTTTGTTTGAATATTCAAATATTTTGTTGAAAAGTCGTCCTTTTGTTGTTCAAAAATCTTCCTTTTGTTGTTGTTAAAAAGTCGAATTTTTTGTAGAAAATTAATTTCTCCCTTTAAAAATTCATCCTCTTGGTTGCAAATTAAATTATTTGGTTGAAAATTCATTTTTTTAATCGAAAACTTATCATTCCAGTTAAAAATTCATTAGCTTGGTTGAAAATTCGACTACTTAGTTAAATATTCTTTTTTTTATTCTTCGGAAATTCATTCATCAATTGATGTATTTTGTTGGAAATTAAACTTTTTTATCAAACATCTATTTTTGTTGAAAATTCATTTCTTTTGTTGAAGTTTGAACTAATTTGCTCAGGCTTGTTTTTTTTGTCAATAATTATTTTTAACTGAAAATGGAATTATTACATTTCTACTTAAAAATTAATCGTGTTTTTCAATTAAAAATTCTACTTTTTTTGCTGGAAAATTATTCATTTTGGTTCAAATTCATCTGTCTTGCTAAAAATTTAGGGACTATGTTAAAAATATAACTTTCCGATTAGAGATGCATACTTTTAGTAAAAAAATCATTTCGCGGGTTGAGAATTTAAGTATTTTGTTAATAACAAATTTTTTTTGAAGAAAATTAATGTTTTTTTTTTAGAAATTCAACTACATTGTTACAAATTAATACTCTTTTTTTAAATGAAGTAATATGATTTTCTGAAGTTGAAAAGACACGGAAGATAGAAAAAAGCGTCAAGAGACTTGTTTTCAGCTTTTTGAAAATAACAAGTTCGCTCTTTTGACTTTATTTTTATCTTGTCTCAAGTTGATAGAAAAATGCAAATTATAATTTTTCATGAAAAGGAATCAAATTTTCTCTGCTTAAAGATCAATTTATCTAACTTCAAAATAATTTAAATAATTATAATTATTATATTAACATATAGATAATATATATGTATATTATTTATTATTATATTATTCATCATAATTACAATTGTTGAATGAATTGAACTAAATAACGACAAGGTAAAATAACGCCATAAGAAATAATGTCAAGTTCTTTTTCGAAAAATATTATGTTTTCCAAACTGTGGCGTTTATTCACGAAAATTTCTTATCAGCAAATCTGAATTACCTTGTATCAATAGAATACGGAACAAATGGTTTCTGAATGAAAAAATTTTTAATGGATAAATAATCAAATGTAAAATAATACATAAAATAAAAAATATGTTAATCAAATAAATGTATTTTTTATTTATTATGTTTTATTTTATTATTTAATAAATTCTTAATTGTTCAGATTCCGGAATTTTATGATTTTCCGTTGGCAATTTTATTTCCGAAATTTTTTTTATCGGGAATTTTCAAATTACCTCATATCATAAATTTTGAGGTATTTTATTATTCTAGAATTTTTAAATTTCGGCAATTTTTTAACTTCTTTTTCGGGAATATTTTTAATTTTATTAATTAATTATTAATTTTATGGGATGACTGAAAAATCCGGAAAAATGAAATTCCGGCACTAAAATTGTGGAAAAAGGTAAATATTCGAAATAAAAAATTTCCGAAATTACGAAATATCCGACACTAGAAAATTCTTCAATTTGAACAATCCAAAAAACTGTTTTTAATAAACATCATTCACTTATTAAAAATATAGTAATCAAATATTTTTCTGGTAAAACAATTTTTCATGTTTAATGTACTTTTTAAATTATCGTTTAAATCCAAAATAATCACCATTTTAAAAAAATTAAACAATAGAAGTTTTTTTTTTTTGAAAATGTGTGTAGTAGTTTTTTCAAGTTATTATTTTTCTTATAAAAAGCTTGTTCTTGTATTCTTCTTTTGCATTGAGAAATATATATTTTTTTAGTTACTGACATTTAGAGTTCGAACAAAATTTAAAAAAAATACATTTTACATCCAAAAATTCTCATTGCAACAAAAATCCATTTCATTGAAGAAAATACTTTTAAAAAATTTCGGAATCTTTTTAAATATTCCATTCAAATTGATTAGAAAAAAATCATTTAAAAATTCCTAGAGAATCTTAAAAAAGTTGTAATTCTTTCGAAATCTTTCAAAAGTCATCGAAAAATAAGAATTTTTAACAAAATATATAAATCATTAGTCAAAAATTACATTTTTATCAAAAGAGATGAATTTTGAACAAGAATAATGAATCTTCGACCAAAAAAGTGAATTTTTCAAAAAGGTTGTTTAATTTTTAAACAAATAGTCCATTTTTAACGAAACGGAAATTGATTTCCAACAAAAAATATATTTTTGATATTTGATATTTGAATTATAGAAGACTTTAGTTTTAAATAAAAAAGAGTTGAATATTCATCTAAAAAAGATGATATATTAACCAAAAACTTGTATTTTTAACAAACAAAATAATAAAATTTCTACCAAAAGGGATGAATTTTTAAACCAGAAAGACGAATTAAAAAAAATGTGAATTTTCAACCAAAAGATTTTTTCATTCGAAAAAAATTTTTTTTAAATTATACTTTCAGCTGGAAAATAATTTTTTATATCGACAATGTAAAAATTTCGAATGACAATATACATATATTTGAAAATTCCCGATAGAAGAAAATTCCGGAAATAAAATTGCCGACGAAAAATCATAAAATTCCCGAATCTGAACAATTAGGAATTTATTTTATAATAAAACAAAACATAATAAATAATAAATTAAAAAATACATTTATTTGATAAACATATTTTTTATTTTATGCATTATTTTACATTTAATTATTTGTCCATTTAAAAAAAATGCACTGTAAAAACCATTTTGTTTTTA
The DNA here is from genome assembly GCA_932178445.1 of Andricus quercusramuli. Taxonomy (NCBI): domain Eukaryota; kingdom Metazoa; phylum Arthropoda; class Insecta; order Hymenoptera; family Cynipidae; genus Andricus; species Andricus quercusramuli. Next base: position 43,606 of record CAKNXH010000552.1, read on the forward strand.
AACAATTTTCGTTATTTCTAATTATTTCAATTTATTAAATAATTATTATTATGACAATAAATGTAATAATATAAAATATATATTATTTACATGTCCTATTCCTACCCCTTGCTACACACGATATTTTGCATAACACAGCTAAACTCTAATTTTGGCAATCTTTGACACTTTTGGAAATTATTAGGAATTTTGGAAATTTTCAGTTACTTTGGAAATTTGTGATTATTTTCAAATTTTCGTGAATCAGTGGTAATTTTAGAAATTTTTGTGAATTTTGAAATTTTTTTAAATTCGTTTTTTTTTATGCATTTTGAAAGATTTCAAGAGCATCACAATTTTTTTGGAGATTCCTAAGAAAATTTTTAATGATTTTTTTACATATTAATTTGAACTGAATATTTCAAAATATTTTGAGTAACTTCAAAAGATTTGATTTTTGAGATCATTTGAAATTTGAAAAGATTAAAAAAAATGTAATACAAAATATACATTGTTGATGATTTTGAAAAAAATTCAGAAGCTTTTTAAGAATTATGAAGGGATTGAAGAGAAATTTTTTTTTCAGATTCATAAAAAAATATAATATTATTTTTTTAAACATAATTTTTTGGGAATATTAAAAAACATACAAAAACATTGCGAAACATTATTGAAATTCTTAAAAAAAGATGCCAGGCAATTTTTTTCTGGTTAAAAGATTTTTCGAAAATTTCAGGAAGGATTCGAATTGTTTTGAAAAATGCTTGGAATTTTTGAAAATATTTGAAAAATTATTTAAAATCTGGAAAGATTGCCGAAATTGTCAACAAAAAAATCAGGAAGATTTGAAGACAATTTTAGAAATAATCCGAATCAGTTTAAACAAATACAAGTTCTAAGCTGAACCAAATTTTTCTTACAATTTTGAAAAATTCTGTAAAGCTTGTAAAAATTTGTCAATACAAGTAGGTCATGATTTTAGAGGCGATGTGGCCTATTTTCATATAGTCATGTTGTTTTGATTCAAAAAAGAATACCGATGGAAGGTTAAAAAAATGTTCTTTTTTCAAAGAAAGTATAACTTATTTATTGAGAAGTAAGTTTTAAATTTTTTGGTACAATTTTGGTAAATTTTTTTCGAAAATATTATCGGGTTTAGAAAAAACTGAAAATATTTATAACGGGTGATGGGGGAAAATCTTGAATAAAAAAATACACAATTCTTCTTAGTTCAAAGATTGCTATAATACTTCGAAATGTATTTTTTTTCGGATAAAAAAAATTTCATTGAATCAAAAGTCTGGTTCAAAGAAATTGCTTTTTGTTGCAATGAAAATTTTTTAATGTTAAATGTATTTTTTTTTAAATTATTGTTTGAATTTGAAATCACAACAATTTTAATAATATTTCTCAATGCAGAAATACAATATAAAAAAAAGATTTTTGTCACACCTTTTAAAAAAACTACTATACACATTTAAGGAGAAAGCTTGAATTAAGAAATTTTGGGAAAAATGTGTTGCTCTGAATTTAAAACATAATTCATAAAAAATATATTGAGTATTAAAAAAAATTCTTCGATCAAAATATATAATTAATGTATTTTTAATAATATTATTCGAAAAACAGCTTTTTTTAATTATCAAAATTTGGGATTTTTCTATTGTCGGGGACCTGTCAGTGTCAAATATTTCATAATTCGGCAATTTTCTATCACGAGTTTCATTTTTCGGGAACTTGCAAACTCGGAATTTTTATATTTTGGCAAGTATATAATTTCCAAAAGCTTTTGTTTCAAATATTTTCTTATTTGGAAATTTCGCAGCCCCAGAATTTTATTTTTTGGGATTTTTTCGGTCGTCCCATAAAATTAATAATTAATTAATAAAATTAATAAAACTCCCAAAAGAAAAAATATTCGAAATATAATAATTCCGTAAATAAAATTGCGGACACAGGCAAATTTTTGAATTATAAAAACTGTTATAGTATAAAACAAAAAATAATAAATGATAAATATTACATTTATTTAATGCAAATATTTTTCATTTAATGTATTATTATATATTTCATTATTATTATTATTCGATTAATGTAATTATTATATTAATTAATATAATAATTATATTATAATAATATTTATTATATTTTTTTGCATAATTTATAATTCGAAAATGTGCAAAAAACATGTTTTTTTTAAAAGTGAAAAATGAATGTTCAGTTAAAAAAGAATTTTCAAATAAAATGATGAATCTTCAAATAAGAAAGTTAATATTTACCAAACAGTAGAATTTTCAACCAAAAAAATTAATACTTTTTTACTAAAAATAATAAATTTTCCAGCAAACTATATTAATTGTTTACCGAACAGTTTAATTTTCAACTAAAAAATGAATTTGCAGCTCAATTCAATTTTTTTTTTGTTAAAACCAGAACAGTTGGTAAAAAAATGTGAATTTTCGATTTTTCAAAAAAATTCAAAAGTAGTTAGGGTAATCTTGTAGGGCTTTCAAAAATAAGCGTTTACAATTTTTTTTTATATCGTGTGCTTTTTGGCTTAAAATTTGCATTTTCATTTGTTTTATTGAATTTTGAAAATGCTATAACTCTGACAATTATCATTTTACCGAAAAAAGCTGTGGGGATTAATTGTTCGACTTTCCGAGTAATACAAATAGCCGTAGATGTAATTTTTTAATCTTCAAAAAAATGTTGGCAAAAATTTTGAAAATGCTCTAATTTTTTATATTTTTATCCAAAATAGGTGGATAATGAACTTGACCTTCAGTTTTCGACATTAAAAGCGTGTTCCAAAGGCCAATCTAATCTTTCAAAAGTCATCGTGCTCACATACATACATACATACATACATACATACATACATACATACATGCATACATACATTCAGACATACACACATCCAGACACTCAGACAAACATCCACCCCCACCCCCCCACCCCGGGGGGGGGGGCAAATTTTACACAAATCTGATACCTTCTTGACGAGAATGTTATATAATTGATGGTATTAAAAAATTTAAAACAAATATATTGAACGATGTTTTTTTATTGTCTTGTTTTTATCATTTGAAAAAGTGCGCATCCTATCAAAAAATAATTTATAACAAATTTGAAGACATTTTTTGAGTGAACAACTTTTGTTCATTGATTTTTTCTTACCTTGTATTGTTCTTCTAAAAATTTAATTTGTTTATTGTGAATGTAATTTTTCAACAATTGAATTTTCTAATTTTTATTTTTATTTTTTACGATGGATACAAAAATTACGGGTTCCATCAAAAAATGATTGATACAAAAATGAAATATCTTTTTTCAGGTGTACAACTTTTTTCTATTAATTTTGCTTCCTCATAGAGGAAGCTTTGTAATGGTAACATTTTTAAAAATTTTTCAATTTATTTGAATAAGCCTTCCTCAATTCAAAAATGTCTAATACAATGTTCTAAGCAATTGTCCGGATGTGGGTCTGTGTGCATGCGGATGTTTGTGTATGTGTGTGTGTGTGTCGATGTCATACTTTTTTGTGAACACGATGACTTGAAAACATTGGCAGATAAATTGATGAAATTTGGGGGTTCATTTTCACCACTGATATCTTGAAACTGACTGAAGGATTTCTAAAAATATTTATTGAATTTGTTTAGCACTCAATAAGAGTGCATCTTTTTCTTCAGTTTCGACCTTCGATTAGTGTATAAAACAGTCTCTGGATGGAAAGGTCATTAAGATAAAAAAAAAGATTTTGTTTCATTAAAAAATGGCAACGCTTCGGACTCGATACGGTCCCTTTTTAAGCCTATTGAAACCTTAGAACATAAGTTTGGAAGACGAATGAGATAAGAACTAGATTTTCCATTTTTATAAAATTTTGTTGAAACACGGAAAAATGTGAAAATGTCCAAAAACAGCAGTAATGCTTATCATTGTGTATTAGAAGATACAAAATGATTGACTAAATCCCAAATTTTTGATTTTTATGTTGGCTATGTCAACAATAAAATACCAAAATTTTTTAAAATTTTATAGACATTTCCGTGAATGTGGACACACTCACATTTACTTGTACATTTAAAATAGCATTTTTGATATAAACAAGATTATGGAGAGTTCCAAACAAAAACAAAAAAAAACATTTTTTTTTTGAGCTCTCCATAAATCTCTCTTTTTTATATCAAAAATGCTATTTTAAATGTACAAATAAATATGGGTGTGTCCACATTCTATGGTAATGCATAATATTTGAGAATACGATTTTTCATAGTAAAACTTTTTTCACTAAAGTAATCCAAAATTGATCCAAGAACGGAAAAGATTCCTTGATTCGAGGCAAATCAATTGATCGATTGATAAATTTATATTAATAAAATTCATAACATGTCGTTTTGCCACAACCTTAATTTGTTTATTTTCAAGTTATTCTTTACGATTCAATCAAAAAATACGCATCGTATGTCACGCTCTTATGTCACGCTTTTTCTCAATGTCGATTGGGTGATTTGAAAAACTCATAGAAAAGACTATTGCCAATTTCACACGTATATAATTGAAAATTCAGTTTCAGTTGAAGGGCGATAAAAAATAACGTCACATTTGTGTGCATAATAAAACTGACAAAAATTTGAGAATAATTATAATAATACACTTCATTGAAGATTGAGGAAGTTATGCTCATTTATAATATTTGAAACATTTGTTACAAACAGAAAAACTTTTTTTCAGCTACATAATTCAAAGTTGACGCATGAATAGAATTTTTTTTATCATAAATTTTCAATAAGAATAATACTGAAAATTTTTGTAAAGAAATCATAATTCTGGGAAAGGGATAGGGTGCGACTGAACTTTTTCGTTCCCTTTTCCATCTCGAAAAATGATCATTTCGAATACAAAATTTGATTTGTCTGATTTCTCTTCGTATTTAAATTTTTTTTTGTATTATTTTGTAATTTCGTATTTTTTGTGAATTTACATTTCTGAATTGATCATTAAAGATTCATCTCTTTGTTGGCAATGTCACTATTTATTTAAACGTCTTTTTTTTGTGCAAAAGTATCTTTTTGTGCAAAATTCATCTATTTCTTCGAAAATCAATATTTCCATGTTAGACAATTGAACTATTTTACAAAAAAATGGTCTCTTTTTGAAAAAATTCGTCTTTTTTGGCTAAAAATGCAACTAGTAAAAATTATTTTTTGTTTGGTTGAGGATTCAGCTATTTTGTTAAAAATTTATGTTTTTTGGCATGAATTCAGCTGTTCTTTTCAAATTTTAAATCAAAATCCTTATTAGTTAGAATACCATTAATGGTATCTAAATAATATATTCATAATTTAATAATAATAATCAATGGAACAGAGGTATTCAGGACTTGCAAATACAAATATTTAATGTTCTCCGTTTAAGATAATACCATATTCCTTTGAAAATTTAAAAAGTCTAATTTTTGAAAATGCTGATAAGTTTTTACATTCGTTTTATGATGAAAAAAATTTTTTTCATAATCTTGATTTAAATTTAATACTAAATTTTCATTTAGTAAATTAAGCAATGTAAAATACACTATACATATATATGTTATTTATGGAAATAGTTTAAATCTTGAAAATTAAATTTCAGCATCTTAGCGATTAAGTCTTTTTAATTTTTGTAGATTCTTAAGAACTTGAGAGTTTCAGCTCAAAACAATTTTACAATAATTTCCAGAGGCCGAAAAGATTTTAAAGAATTTTATGCAGATATCTAAAAAAGTATACTTTTTGCTTTACTAATTACATTTAAAAATTTAAAAATAGTGTGAGAAGTTTTGTTGCAACTTTTGAAATAAAAAGGTTTTCAACTTATTTTAATATTTTATTATAATTATACCATTAAGCCATATCAAAAATTGTATTTTTCCAACAATTCTTTTTTTTTTTAAAGTTTAACTACTCCATTTTTTGTCGAAAAATTTTTTTAGAAGTTTATTTTTTTGTTCGAAAATTCGTCTGTTTGGTTGAAAATCTAACTATTTCGTTGAAAATTTATTTCATTAGGTCAAAAAACGTATTTCTGTAACTTAAAATTTAACTATTCTATTTTTTGTTGATAATTTATCCTTTTTACATGAAATTTCATCAATTTTGTTGAAAATTTGTTTTGCTTGGTAGAAAATTCTTCTTCTGGGTTGAAGATTCAAATATTTGATTAAAAATTTATTTTCTTGATTGTGGATGCATGATTCTAGTTAAGAGTTCAGTTCTTTGATTAAAAATGTAAAAGAAAAAATTATTGAGAATTCTTTCCTTTTTCTCATTAATTTTTTTTACTAAAAATGTAGGTATTTCATTTTTGTTATAAAGTTGATCTTGTTCCGTTTAAAATTCACTTATTTTGTTGAATAATCGTATTTTTTAGTCTAAAATTCAATTATTTCGGTAGAAAATCTATATTTTGTTGTTGTGAATTCAACTTATTTTGAAATTCGTCTTCATGACTTGGAAGATCAACATTTTCGATGAGATTTGTCTTTTTTGTTGATTGAACTATCTTTCTTGGTTAAAAATTCAATTCTTTTTTTGAAAATTCGTAATTTTTCGTTTAATTTAACCTCTTTTTTTTAAATTCATTTTTTTATCAAAGAGTTATCATTTTGAATGAGAATGTAACTATTTTATTGAAAATTTCCTTTTTCTTGTTTGAAAATTAATTATCATAATTGAAAATCTAATAAAAAAGTTGTACACGAATAGGTCTTCAATTTTTGTCTTGAATTACGTGTGTGAATTTCCCAAAATTCCTTCCTTCGAGATTTTCCAATTACCCAATCGGCATTGTGGAAAAGAAAACAACTTATTATAAACTTTTGAAATTTCCATAAATTTTAAGTGTTTATTTTTAATGTCATTATTTACAATTATTGAAACTGAAAATACGCATCTAGCTTAAAGTGGTTTAAAGAAAATTTGTAGACATAATTTAGGCGAAAAATGTTGTTAAACAAAATGTTATTGTGGCTTGGTTGAACAATTGTTGTCTTTTTATTTTTTTTTTTAATTTATGATGATATCTTTTACGATTAAAACAAAAAATACGCGTCCTATCAACAAATTATTATTGATGTTGCTGCTCTTTTTTGGATGGGTAACATTTGTCAATTCATTTTTTTTAGTAGTTTGTGTCGTTTGTCCAAAAATGAAAACTTTATTTTTCAATGTTGCTTTAAATGTTCCACTTTTCAAACAAGGAGATAAATTTTCAACCCGAAGGATAAATTTTTAACCAAAAAGATTAATTTTCTACCAAAAAAGTTTTATTTATAGTAAAATTTTCAAAATTATCAAACAAATATTCACAATTTGGAAGGAATTTTCAACCTAATAGTTCAATTCTCAACCAAATAATTCAATTTTAAACGCAAGAAAACAAATTTTCAACCAAACATGGAATAATAAAATTTCCAGTTGAAAAAACTAATTTTCACTAAAAAAAATTTAAACAAAATAGTTAAATTCATAAAAAGGAGATTTTCAACTAAAATGATGGATCATCAACCAAAAAGATTAATTTCGAACAAAGTAGTTTCACATTCTACTAAGTAGTTGAAGTTCCAACCGAAAAAGATGAATTCTAGAATAAAATATAATAGTTGATATTTCAACCAACAAGATTTTAATTTTATCTAAAAACAGCTGATTTCCACCAAAAAAATACGAATTTTCAACAAAATAGTTCAATCCTAAAAAAAAATCACGCGGCCTATTAAGAAGTTATCGCTAACAAATTTATAGATCTTTTTTGATCGCACCTTTTTTGTTGATTGTGTCTATTTTTTTCGTATCTTGTGTGCTTTGTCTAAAACGCAATTTTTCTATTTTTAAGCCTTCGATGGCACACTTCCCGACGCGTAGCGTAGCTGGCATACTGGGGTCTTTTCGACCCCAAGTGGAAAAGCCCGTGTGGAAATTTTGTCATGGCGCTAGCTGGGCCCAAAATGGGAAAAACTTGGCCCCAAATTGGGGATTTAGACAGGACCAAACCACAAATGAAACGCCTAACCCGGCTGGATCCTAACTCACCGACCGACTTGGCCCCAACTTGGCTTTATTTATTTTTCTGGTCTCAACCAACATTAAAATTAAAAATCGTTTTTTGAAATAGATAAATGAGTAAAAGCATTTATAATGGTAAAATTGTTTATTTAAAATAAAAACTTAAAGTAGCTGAACAGGTTAGGACAAATTTTACTCCAGAACCGGATTATTCGACGACCTCATTTTTCGCTTGCCATCCCAATCTTTTGAATTTGTAAAGACCGTTCCAAGATGGGAAAAGACCTCATCCTCAGTGGTCTGATATTTTTCACAAACGACGCCTGTAAAATGAAAAAATTGGAAATTTTAAATTAAAGTTCAAGTTAAATTATAATTATAGTTCTTCTAGAAAATGATCCTGAATTAGAATTAATCAGTATGTAATGACTTGAATGCATTTTTCGGAGCAGATATAATAACGTTCTTTGCACTTTTTTTACATTTAAAAATAATTGGCTACAGTGATTCCAGATACATTGATTTAAACCGTAAGTATTTTTAATTGAATTTAGTTTTCAAATATTCCAAAGAAAGTACCAATGACTCCAGTAAGAATTTGAAAATTCAATACTCTAGCAATTAAAATGGCAACTTCAAGGTATAATCTAACTTATAAATTTGATTTTTAGGTAATCTACATTTTATACATTTTTTAAAAATATTTTTTATCTTTGAAGGATCAGTTTACTGGTCAGCAACTTTTCTGTAAACAATATTTCAGAAAGTGTAATTCTGTAAAATAATGTATAGTTTATTGAATAACCAAGGAGTTATTAAATTTATTTTAATTAAAATTTCGTAGTCTTATGAATTTGCAAATTATTTATTCTTTTATAAAAATACAATATTCATATTTTATTTTGAGGTTTGACTTTATTGCTTCATAAGAATAAACTATTGATGATTTATTTACTTACTTTCGTTTTCGTTCTGGAATCTTGGATTGTGGGAAATTGCTCGATGCCTCCGTACGCGACGAGTGCTTTTCACTTTCGGCATTTTTGATAATTTGAATCAGACTTCAATAATTAAGACGGACGAAATCACAAAAACACTCGCCAACATAACCCCAAACCAAGCTAATTGTCAGTTACTGTGTCCAAGATAGGTTCAAGATGGAGCCCGACTGAAAACAGATGCACAGCCAAGTTGATGGCGCTGCAATCAAGAACTGTGAAACGGACTTGGTTCGAGCTAGATTCAAGATATTAACCCTGTTGTAGCCATGAAATAATTTTCCAAGTTGGGGCCAAACTTGTAATTGGGCAAACATTTGGCAATTTCCACACGGGAGGCTTCCCGCAAAGAGCCAATTCATTATTTTGAGTAGCTGAATTTTTTACACACTCTTGGAGAGTTATTTCAAAGAATGCTGTTGGTTATTTGGTTCAAAATTTATTTTAAATATGATAAAAAGATTGTAAAAGTGAAATAATAGTGAAAAGTGACATTTTTTCAGGAAAATTTGGGAGTCGCTTGAAAGGAACAAAGATGTAGAAGGTGCGTGGGCTTTATTGCGGGATACCATTGTTGAAACTGCGATTGAAGTATGTGGTATGGCGAGGGTAGGAAAAAAGTCTGGCGATGCGTGGTGGAACGATGAAATTGCGGCAGCCCAACAAGAAAAGAAAGAAGCGTACAAAAGAACGTTGAACATGACAGGTCTTAGCGATGAGGAGAGAAATAGACTCAAAAATGATTACAGACACAAAAAGAGGAAAATTAAACGTCTAGTCAAAGAGAGTAAAGAGAAAACCAGAACAGAAGAAGAGAACAAAATAAAAAACTGCTTTGAAGGAATTATAAAACTATTATTTAAAGAGATGAAGGGAAGTAAAAGTACAGAGTTTTTTAGCATGAGAAACAGCAAAGGTGAAATGCTATATGATATAGACGGGATAGTAGACGCTTTAAAAGATTCTTTTAAAGAACTATTAGGAGGTGAAGATATAGGGCAACAAAACTACGACATTGAACATAATGCATTAGAAAACCCAATTGAAAAAGTCAGTGTCACTGAGGTCAGAGATATAATTAAGAACTTGAAAAACGGTAAGGCTGCTGGTTTAGACAGTATTAGCGCTGAAATGCTTAAATACGGTGGCGAGTATATACCTCACAGGTTGTGCGAATTGATAAATTTATGTTTCGAGACAGGAGAAGTCCCAGACGATTGGAGAAAGGCGATTATTGTACCAATATATAAAAAGGGAGATAAAAGCAACTGCAGTAATTACAGAGGTATCAGCCTACTAAGTACCGTAAGTAAAATATACTCAAAAATACTTATTCGTAGGGTAATGGAAATTACAGAAGAGAAGATATGGGAAGTCCAAAGTGGATTTATGCCAGGAAGATCATGTACAGACCAGATATTTAGCCTAAGACTGATCACAGAAAAAAGCTTGAGAGTAGGAAAGAAAGTTTTCTGTGCATTTATTGACCTAGAAAAAGCTTTCGACACGGTAAATAGAAGTAAACTTTGGGAAGTCCTTAAAGAGTATGGAGTAAATGGAGGGCTCCTACAAGCAATAAAAACAATATATACGGGTAGTAAAGCAAGTGTAAGGGTAAATGGGAAACTGAGTGACTGGTTCGATATTATGCAAGGCGTGAAACAAGGATGCGTTATGTCCTCGTGGCTATTTATCATATTCATGGATAAGTGTCTTAGAACTGCCCTCTTCGACGAAAAAGGTGTAGATCTCGAAACCGTCAAGGTACGTGGGTTGGCTTTCGCGGATGACAAGATTGTTATGGCAGAATCAGTGGAAGACTTGCAAAGAATGTTGAATAAACTTAATACAAGCATGAAGAACATGGACCTCAAAATTAACGTGAATAAAACGAAAGTCATGGTTTTTGAGGGAAAAAGTGAGAAAACAATATGCAACATTGTCCTAAATGATGTGAGATTAGAACAAGTTGACAAGTACGTATATCTAGGTAGTCTATTCACTAGTGACGGAAAAATAGATGGGGAATTAGATAGGCGCATAAATAAGGGTAAGCAGGTTATCGGTAGAGCAGGATCCATCCTCACGAATAAAAACATATCAAAAAAAGCTAAAATGGCCATACATAATTCCATATTCGTACCAACTGTACTATACGGTAGCGAGGCATGGACCTGTCAAGAAAAAGACAGGAGTAAAATCAACGCGATCGGCATGAAACCTCTGCGCATAATATGCGGGAAAACACTGATGGATAAAGTACGAAACGAGACAATCCTCAAAGAATGTGGTACAGGAGACACGCTAGTTGACATATGGGAAAGAAATCAGTTAAGATGGTTCGGACATCTTGAAAGAATGAAAAATGAACGACTGACGAAGCAAGTATATAAAGGTAAAGTAAATGGCAGAATGCCCAGAGGTAGACCGCCGAAAGAATGGTTAGAATCTGTAAATGAGACATTGATCCGAAGAGACATAAGAAGTCATAGGAACAGAAGAGCTTGCATGAAGAAATGCATGGACGTAAATGAAGCTAGAGTAGTATGCCAGGACAGAAATATGTGGCGACAAATAGTTTATAAGCAGAGTGACAATAGAGTGAATGATGCCGGAAACAAAGACCTTGGATACTAATGGGCCCAAGTGGGGAACCATACATAACAATTCTGTGAGGCTCCTCACTTGGGGTGATCGCTAGAGAGATTGATCAACAACCTGGGTCGGAGCAGTGTTGCGGAGTGAACGTGTTATTTGAATAAATAACACGAAAACTCCAGATCAATCTAAAATATCTATACCATAACACATATACCTATATACCTATCTACCCTATACCATATAACGACCTACCTCACACCTATATACATATCCCACTACTTTCCAACCGAGCAAGTCACGCCTACCCCGAAAGGGAAATGGCTTAATGGTATAATAATGCCATTTTCCATTTACCATTAGTACCATTTTTGAATCTTGAAGGGACTTGAATAAGTTTCAACGAGCCTGGAGGTCTTTTCGACCCCAGTGTGCCAGCGAAGGGTTAATTAAGTTTTCTATCGTGTATCATTTGACCGGAAAATAGAATTTTTCATCATTTTTTGTGCAGTCAAAATTTGAGTTTTCGATTTTTCAAGAAAATTTGAAAAGATGTTGCGATAATCTTGTAGGGTGTTTAAAATTATACGTTTGTCTTTCCTCAAAATTTTTTCATATCGTCCGTTGTTTCGCTTAAAATGTTCATTTTTGTTTGTTTTTTGGAATTTCGTAAATTCTATAACTCCGGTAATTTTGTTTGTTATAAAAAAAAAGTCATCGGGATGAATCGTTCATCTTTTTGAGTACTACTCATAACCGTACATAGAATTTTTAAATCTCAAAAAAAGTGGTCTCAACAATTTTGAAAGTGTGCTCACTTTTTGAATTTTCATCCAAAATGGCTGGCTAACGAACTTGACCTTCATTTTAGGGCACTTGAAGAGCATATCAAAGCCTAAGCCAATATATCATTTCTTTCGAAAGTTATCGTGCTAACAATCTAACAATCTAACAATCTACAGACAAACATTCAGTCAAACATACAAACATACAAACATAAAAACAGACAAACAGACAAACAGACAAACAGACAAACAGACAAACAGACAAACAGACAGACATACACATTCGTGAAAACCTTTTTTTTCAGGGTTCAGGGGGTCTCAAAACGTAAACCTTTGACAAAAATGGGGGGGGGGGGGGG
>CAKNXH010000552.1:64735-90658 GCA_932178445.1 Andricus quercusramuli
AGGTCAAACGGATATTTTATTTCAAACTTCTAAGACGCAACTGATATAAATTCTAAATTTTGACGATAATAGCACTGAGTACAATTCCAATATCAATCACCGTTTATAGAATTCTGTTAAAAAGTATGAAGATCCATGCCAGAATTCTACTTATCACAACTGAAATTTTTCTTTATTTTTGGGGTAAGTAACAATAGAATAATATACATTAAAAATTAAATATAAAATATCACAAACTACATGCACCCAAAGTTAAAAATTGTGAAATTTTAATCTGCAATCCGAAATACTGAAAATTATCAAAACATTCCCATCTAAAATAGTGACGATAAAAAACGCTTTGATTTCTGATCCATGTATTACTTTCCGTTTTCAATTCCAAATTTTGAAAATTTCGGGACGGCTAAAAAGTCAAAAATAAAATGTTCCTATCCTGAGCAATTCCATGTAAAATCATCTAAGAAATTTCAGCTATTGTTAGTAATTTTGATGAAAATTCTAGTATCTTTTCTCTAAGGTGATGAAAGAAAAATCCTACAGTAATTTTTGAAAAAGTCAAAACACTTAGGAGATATTCCAAATTGAAAATTGTTGTCCTTTTTTTTCTTGAACTTTCATATTTGGTGATTTTGATGGAATCAAGACCTAATTTCCTCTGAAAAACAACATATTTTGTCCCCGAGAGATTCTGTGACTTCAAGTATAGAATCTGCCTGATTTGAAATCGATGGAATTGATTTGGAAAGGAAAGCTTCAATATTCGAACAATGTGAAAATTACAGTGCTTATTCCAACTAAATCATTTTTAAATATTTCAAAAAAAAAAGACATTTGATGGAACTAAAGTCCGAGGTTTCATTAGGAGTTTAAACCTTTTTCGGGCTGCCTCGTCGAGAGCCGCCACAAGCAATTCACTTTTCAGCCTCTTCAGCATAATCTGCCGTTTGTTGGCTACCTTGCCCCATGAGTGCTTTTCTCCAAAAAAATTTCACACAAAAAAAGTATTTCAAATATCGAAAACCCAACCATTCCAACATGTTACAAAGGTAAATCACGAAAATGTTCCTTCTGCTAGTAATTTTTCACAAATGACGCTGATTTTTGCAAACTGCGACAGTCACGACACTCAACTTTCGGCAAGTGCAGCGGACTAACTTAACCGACCTTATATTACGAAGGCGCGCGATTTCAATTAACGCTGTGGGAATAAGAAGAAATTGGATGCCTCGCCCCACTGTCTGCCTCGCCCCACTGTCTGCCTCGCCTCACTGTCTGCCTCGCCCCACTGGTCGCCTCGCCCCACTGGTCGCCTCGCCCTGTTCAACTCTATGTAGTGGAGAACACCCTACATTATGAATAATCCTGCAGTAGATAATCATTAATTAAAAATACTAATACTAATAATGAAGGGTTTTCTACTGTAAGATCATTATCTACTGTAGGGTGGTCTCCCCTACCGATATAAAAATTTTCAAATTTCAAATTTGATTTCTTAAATTTAGGGGGGGGGGGGGGCTATCGCCCCTCTCTACATCCGCGCTTGTTTGATACTCGCTCATCAGTTCTGTTTTTCTCCTTACAGAATTGAATGCTGTGAATAATTTGTACCATCAACTTCCAACTGGGTATATCCACCATGGGAACCACCAATTTGCGTTTTGGTCTGATCATGAAAATGTTGTGTGGCAAGTTCGCCTTGTTCCTCAAGATTATATTGCAGATAACAACCTCATTGAACTACCACCCGGGATTAAAATTGAATATGTTAAACATCCTGCTGATCCTCGCGTAGACTTTGTGGCGATCAAGGATGCTCAGGGAGGCTATTTGGGAGCTGAAATTGGGACGATATCTCCGGCACTAACAAGTTAATAAATTTATTTATTTATTTAACAATAAGATTTTATCGCGAGGGGGAAACAACTCTGGTAAACCACTAGATCACTCGGTCATCTGAACTGGTAATCCGGGGTAATCTTAGTAATCCGGTTAATCCAGTGTAAGCTGTCGTAATTCGAAGTAATCCACTCTTAAACCGGAGTAATTTACTTGTAATTCAAAGTTATTGACTCGTAATCCAGAGTAATACAGTTGTAATCCAGTTCTATTATGGAGTAATCCAATTCCTATCTGGAGTAATCCACCTGTAAAAATTCGACTTTCGATTTTTGGTGATGAAACCCCCCTATTTTGTTCGTTTTCCGGAAAAAGAAATTCCGTAATTTTTTATTTTTTTTTTATTCAACGTTAACCCGTGCCCCCGGACTGTTGAAATTAACATGGGGTTTTAAATGGGAAAAGCTCGATTTTCAAAAAAATGGAAAAAAGAAGTACTTGTTATACATTTTTTGTCAATTAAAGCATTGTCACCTCTTGAGGAGTGTTTAAGAAATAATTTCCACCTACTAGCTTTGAATTTGGACACACCTGAACCCCTTTAATTGTGCCCGGAAAATGCCCCAAAAAATGCAAAATAGCAGTTTTCTATCAAATTCATGCTAAAAACGGTATTTTAAAAAAAATGTCAACATGAATTATTTTTAATCGATAAGTGACGAGTTTTAAAGGATATTTTGAATAATTTTAAATTGTTTGAACAATTAGTATTTGTTTAAACAATTTTTTCCCTCTGTAAATCGTGAAAAGTTATATTATCTTTTGGAATAAATCGTACAAAGTTGATGAATGTCAAGAGTAGTAGTTCTTGTTTAACTTATTTGGTAATTATTTGAACAATTTTCATTTGTTTAAACAATTTTTTCTCCCTAAAATCGTAAAAAGTTATTATTTTTTGAAAATAATGACACAATTAAAGAATTTTGAGAGTAATACATCTTTGAAGGATGTTTGCTAATTATTTAAACAATTTTGATTTGTTTAAACAATTGTTTCCCCCCATGAAGCGTGAAAAATTATTACTTTCTACAATTAATGACACAATTAAAGGAATTTAAGAGTAATATTTTTTTTCTACATAATATTTAGCAATTTTTAAAATAATTTTTATTTGTGTAAACAATTTTTGTTTGTTTAAAAATTTATTTCTGTGCAAATCGAGAAAATTCATTCTTTTCAGCAATGAATGACACAATTAACGAATTTTAAGAATAATATCTTAAGCAAAAAAATATTATGAAAAAAATTAAACAATTAATAATCATTAATAATCATTAATATAAACCATTTTTGCAGTCTGTTATGAGTAGTTATTTTTTCAGATCATAATCGTTAAAAATCTGAAAAAATAACTACTCATAACAGACTGTAAAAATGGTTTATATTAATGAGTATTAATGATTATTAATGATTATTAATAGTTTAAATAATTCCAAAATATCTTGAGCAAAAAAATATTATACTTAAAATTCGTTAATTATGTCATTAATTGCAGAAAAGAATTAATTTTCTCGATTTGCAGAGAAAAACATTTTTAAACAAACAAAAATTGTTTAAACAAATAAAAATTATTTTTAAAATTGCTGAATATTCTATAGAAAAAAATATTACTCTCAAATTCCTTTAATTATGACATTAATTCCAGAAAGTAATATTTTTTCACGCTTTACAGGGGGAAAAAATTGTTTAAACAAATCAAAATACTTTAAATAATTACCAAACATCCTTCAAAAATGTATTGCTTTCAACATTCTTTAATTGTGTCATTATTTTCAGAAAATAATAACTTTTTACGATTTTATGGAGAAAAAATTGTTTAAACAAATGAAAATTGTTTGAATAATTAGCAAATGAGTTAAATAAGAAATACTACTCTTGACATTCATCAACTTTCTACGATTTATTCCGAAAGATAATAACTTTTCACGATTTACAGGGGGAAAAAAATTGTTTAAACAAATACTTATTGTTTAAACAATTTCAAATTATCAAAAATATACTTTAAAACTCATCACTTATCGATTAAAAATAATCCATGTTGTAAATGTTTTCAAAAATACTGTCTTTAGCATGAATTTGATAGAAAACTGCTATTTTAAATTTTTTGGGGCATTTTCCGGGCACAATTAAAGGGGTTCAGGTGTGTAAAAATTAAAAGCTATTGGGTGGAAATTATTCCTTAAATACTCCTCAAAAGGTTACAATACTTTAATTGACAAAAAATGTAGAAAAAGTACTTCTTTTTTCCATTTTTTTTGAAAATCCAGCTTTTCCCATTTAAAACCCCATGCTAATTCCAAAAGCCCGGGGGCACGGGTTAACGTTGAATAAAAAAATAATAAAAAATTACGGAATTTCTTTTTCCGGAAAACGAACCAAATGGGGGGGTTTTATCACCAAAAATCGAAAGTCGAATTTTCGGACCACCCTAATGTATATATCACCCAAGGCAATCCTACTTGGAAATCAGATAATTTGAAGTAATTCATGTAATCCAAGTGAATAACTGTAATCCAGATAGTTCTTAGTAATTTACAGAGGTCATGCAAATAGCTTTCAACGATTTTATTAAAAAATTTTCGTCGTCCTTTCTGCTGCAAATAAGATTCCTTAACTTGAAATTTAACTGTTTCATGTTTTGTTAAAAAATGACCTTTTTTCGATAAAAATTCATTTTTTTTTTCATTTGTCTTTTTTCGGTAGAAAATCAATCTTCTTTGTTGAACATTCGTTTTTTGGTTGAAAATTCCACTATTTATTTAAAAGTCTTGTATTTTTGTGAAGATTAATTTTATAGAAAATTAATCTTTATGACCGAAAATTCTAAAAATTGGTTGGAAGTTAAAGAACTTTGTTGTAAATTCATTTTTTGGTTGGAGATTCATCATTTCAGTTAAAAATTCATCCCTTATTTTGAAAATTTACCTATCTTAGTTAAAGATTAATTAAAAGCATAACATGAACAAAAATGTAATTTCATGTGCAAAAAATTAGAATCATACAAGTACGATTATAAGAATTACGTCGGAATTCACTTGTGGGGGTTGTGATGAAAAATTTTTTTTGTTCAAAACTAAGGAATAAAATCAATATAAAAAAAATATTGATATTAGACCAGTAGACAAAGAAGAATTAACATCAAATATTTGAGGCATTTATCTCGTCAAAACCATAACATGAAAAATATATTCATAATTTTAGTTGAAAATTTAACTATTTTGTTGAAAATACTTTTTTTTTTGCTAAAATTAAAATTCTTGATTTGAAAATGTAACTATTCCATTTTTAAAATTTTATATTCTCTCAGTTGAGTTTCTTTGGCTCAAATTTGGTCTTTTTTTAGTTGAAAATTGAACAATTTGGTTGAGAATTAGCTGTGTTAGAAATGCATCTATTTTGTTGAAAAATTCTCTTTTTCAGTAGAAAATTAATCTTCTAAATTAAAAACTCACTTTTCTGGTTCAAAATTCAACTACTTCATAGAAAGTTAACCTACGTTGTTAAAAACTCACTTTTTCTTTAAAGATTCATCAGTGTAATTGAAAATTGATATTTTTATCTGAAAAATGAACTATTTTGATAAAAATTGATGTATTTTCTTAAGAAACAAATTTTTGGTAGAAAACTATTTTTTTACTGAAAATTCAACAACTTGGTTGAAAGTTGAAGCACTTTGTTGAAAATTAATTTTTATATTGGAAATGCATCATATTACTTGAAAATTTCATTTCTTTGGATACAAATTCAACTATTTTGCTGAAAACAGTTTAATTTTTCAAAAGAAAAAGAAACAATTTCATTTTTTGTTGGAAATATATTTACTTCAGTTGAGACTCAACTATTTGGCTGAAAATTGATTTTTTTTTAGTTGAAAATTAAACTATTTGGTAGGAATAGTTGTTTCCCTCTTGATTCTTGGTGTACGCATGAATCAAGAAACTTCACATTGTCCCTTTTTTCTTGATTTTTCGCTTAAATGTTAACTGAATTTATAGAACCTAATATGAAAATACAATTTTTGTTTGAAAAGTCTACTATTATATTTTTGGTACGGAATTTATCTCGTTTGGTTAAAATTCGACTATTTAGTTGAACATTTAATTATTCCATTAAAAATGCAACTATTTGGTTAAAAATTCGTCTTTTGGTAGAAAATTAATCCTTTATGCTAGAAACGTCATCTTTTTTGGTTAAAAATGAACTTTATTGTTGAAAATTTAAGTATCTTCGAAAAAATTGGTTTTTGGATGGAAAATTTAACTATGTGGGGCGTTATTTCTCAAGTGTACCCACTCAAAAAGTCGAAGTTGTCTGATCTAAGTTAAACTTAGGCAAAGTGTTGTGCTATTGGATAGTAGTATATGGGGAAAAAATTTTGCCATTCGGATAAGTATTGACCGAGGGGGAGGGGGTAAAAGTTTTCAGATTTTCGTGGATATCGTCTATTTCGGCAATTTTTAACTCTTCTGATAGCGATGAAAAAAATTTTGACCGGTACAGTTTCGATAGGGATTTTCACGCCCTTTTGATTGGTGCTGCGCATTTTATTGAAAAATAAATATTTGACCTTCAAAAATGAAGTTCAAAAATAAATTTCACTTTTTTTTGGAAAAACGATAGGTTTTTTTGGTTTTTTTTGGTCTTAAAAGAAAGCCCAGGTTTTTTCCTATAAGACCATGTAGATTAGAAAGTGGGATTCAAATTTTTAATGTATGAAAATAAGTGTCGAGTACTCAGGTACGCTCGTGACACTGGCGCTAGAGCCCCGCAGCGCACCGTGGTGCCTTTATGGTATTGTTTTTTTTTCAAAAGTAATAATGTATGCCAGTATATTTGAACGCTCTCTGCATTTTGCAGGGTTGAGACTGCCATTATATAAATGCCTGCATTAAGGCTCTTTCACACCTTCCGTCAATCGGTCGTCGACCAACCAATATATCGGAATATCCATTCACACCTTCGGTAAATTTAGTTAAATGTAGTAATATTTTAGTTACCTTCTGAAACTCACTGAAAGATTACTAAAATGTTACTAACTTTCACTGAATTTTCCGAAGGTGTGAATGGATATTTCGTTATGTTGGTCGGTCGACGATCGATTGACGGAAGGTGTAAAAGAGCCTTTACGTTCACTGATGAATTTTGAAAAAATTTTGAATTTTGGAAAATCTAGTTATTGAATGAGAGGTCGGGTCGAAAAAGTGGTTTTATGGATTAAGTAGAATTGAAGCTTGGAGATTTTTTTTGCTGATGTCTGGTCTTCTATCTGCCTTTCGTTTTTTTAGTGACAGTTGTTTTCACTTTTTTTTCCAATTTTCGTTTCTTCTCTTTTGGGAAGTAGTCGCATTCCATGGCTGAAGGAAATCTCTTCAATTGAAGTCTCCCAATCTTCAGTAGGTAGGAATGCATGGTACTGCAAAGTCCCTTTGATTGTGACTGCAGCATCGAATCTGTTTTCAGATCTTTAGCAGTGGCTTCGTGATCTTCCTTGCTACTGAAAATGATTTCAGTTTCCTTGCAGTACTTCTTTGCCCACTGAAATAGAGATGAAGCATCTAGAATGCGATCTTCAGCGGAACACTGTAGGCTAAACCTTGCTTCCTTTCGTTCAACATTCGCCCCTATGCCATCACATGCACCCTTACCATGAGCCATGAGCGGTAGGATGGTAATGCCACTCAGCTGGGATTCCGAAATCTGCCTTGTGAGCTAGGATATTAGCAAAATTGCTCTTGTTCTTAAAATGCTGACCTGCTCCATCTGAGACGTAGTACACCTTTTGGACTGAAAAATTTGCCTTAAGATAATTTAGAATTATTTTCTGGTACTCATAAACGGCAACAGTGTCATGACTCAAATTGTCTGATATGATTGCCATGCTTTTGTGCTTGAGTTCTCCATCTTTTACATAATAAATAACTACTGTGAATATTGTGGCCTGATCATTATTCCAGTGAAATCCTTGCGCCGAGTTTTGGAGCACAAACTTAAAGTTCTCAGCGAAATCAAATGAGATAACGAATTCACCATTTTTCAAAGTTATCTTCAGATTTTTGAAAAATAATGACTGCTCTGTAGCAAGGAAATGATGCGTTCTTAGCTTCAGCAACGCTTCACAAAGCTCATTCACAAATTCATCAACATTCAGCATTAGCGTCTTTAAAGTACATCTGTCAGTCTGCAGCCAAGAATCAAATTTGATTTCTTCCAAATCCTCCTCCTCGAAAGCTTCAATCTTCTAATTGGCAGGAACTTGTCGCATCTGGGCACACAGTTCACTTCAAACAATCGCGATAACCATTTAAAATTAACTCTGAATCGTTCTTTATATATTGCATGTTTATTTCTTTTAGCATTAACTTCACGTTTTCATGGTGAACACAAACGCATACTGTGTGGGTACCGCTACTCCCTGCCAAAACGCAATGTTTCGCTCTGAGTGGTGTGATTTTCGTGAAGCCTATTTTAATATCTTCATGTTCTGACTGGAATTCTGCATACAATTCATTTAAATTGCACAAAATCAATCTTTTCTGAACGAGAACTTTCTTGTCACTCACTCAAACAGAAACACAATCCTTCATTCTAGGCATTAAGCGCCTCATGTCGTCACGCTCATAAAATTTGGATACGAGGTCTTCAGTTTCATGACTCAAAGGCCTTCCTCTTTTTGGCGTAGGCAGAGTTAAAATCCCATTGTTAGCAACTAACTTTTTCGCATTTTCAGCTTGTCGCTCGGATGTCTCGAATTCGACCATTAGTTGTCTGTGACTCCAAGACATTGGAGCAAGTGTGAGAAGTTGAATTTTCAATCCATAAAACCACCTTTTCGACCCGACCTCTTATTCAATAACTAGATTTTCCAAAATTCAAAATTTTCTCAAAATTCATCAGTTAACGTAATACAGGCATTTAAATAATGGCAGTCTCAACCCTTCAAAATGCAGAGAGCGTTCAAATATACTGGCATATATTATTACTTTTGAAAAAAAAACAATATCATGAAGGCACCACGGTGCGCTGCGGGGCTCTAGCGCCAGTGTCAAGAGCGTACTGGAGTACTCGACGCTTATTTTCATACATTAACAATTTGAATCCCACTTTCTAACCTACATGGTCTTATAGGAAAAAACCTGGGCTTTCCTTTAAGACCAGAAAAAAACCAAAAAAACCTATCGTATTTCCAAAAAAAGTGAAATTCATTTTTGAACTTCATTTTTGAAGGTCAAATATTTATTTTTCGATAAAATGCGTAGCACCAATCGAAAGGGCGTGAAAAACCCTATCGAAACTGTACTAGACAAAAATTTTTTCATTGCTATTAGAAGAGCTAAAAATTGCCGAAGTAGACGATATCCACGAAAATCCCAAAAATTGTACCCCCTCCCCCTCGGTCAATACTTATCCGAATAACAAAATTTTTTCCCCATATACTACCATCCAATAGCACAACACTTTGCCTAAGTTTAACTTAGATCAGACAACTTCGACTTTTTGAGTGGGTACACTTGAGAAATAACGCCCCATGTAGTTAAAAATTCATTTTTTGTTGTAATTGTTTTAGGAAAAAATTATTAAAGTTGAAAAAGTAAAAAAAATACTGTCCTTTGAATTTTATATAAAACTGATATTTTGCATTTTTTGGGGCATTTTCTGGGCACAATACAAGGTGATTGGTAGAATTGAAATTTAAAAATAGGTAAAAATTATTCCTAGAAAAACATATGGAATTTTCAAGTAACTTTTAATTGAAAATAATGCTTGAAAACATTTTTTTTATAATAGACTTTCAAACAATTAAAAATAAAAAATTTTCATTTTCAGCGCTACCAAATACTAAAATCGATTACAAATTGGGAGATAGAGTCTGGCACTTCGTAGGGTTGAAAGCAGATGGTAAAATTTACAGCGTTCGCTTTTCATCTCAAAATTATGTACCATTTTCTCCATTTCGCACACATCGGCATTTTAAAACTTATGAATGTTCTCATCTTGGTACGTTGTTTTTGATCTACGAAATAGGTGGAATAGTTTTGGGAGCTCAGAAGTGGCATTGATCTACGGCAGGATAATATTTATTGCAAGAACGTGAATCTTCACACAAGATGAACAATACCAATATATGAAAATTATTTAATATTTTTCTGATATATGTGTCTTCATGAATAAAAATATGCTTAACTGAAAAATGCACTGACTTATCCTTTATATAAAATCTCTTAACGATATTGCCGTTTTCGATTCTGACGATTTTCGAGAGTAACGGTGGTAACGTTTGCTTGCTGTAGGCCGCTCATATTCAACAGTAGTGTTTGGATTGTAGTATAGTTGATTGGCTGTAGTAGGCGCCTGTATTTTAATTCCCAATGAGGGCGCGAACTAGAACCAATAAGCGCCATTCAGTCGAAGCATGCGCATGTCGAGGTGGTTTTTAAACTTTTTAGGCAAACAAGAAATTTTCAAATTAATCATTTTTACGCTCTGTAACTGTGGTTTCTATTATAATTTAATCATAGTTATGATATTAAATATCATTTGTGAAACTCGTGTACGTTTCGGTTCTACTTTTCCTATACGATTGATCAATCTCCATTTTCTGATAGTGACACATTCGAATAATTATTTTTTTTCGATTTGAATAGAAGTATGTCAGATATCTGTCTATGTCTACAGAAAGAATTTCAGTAGATTCCAAGGAATTTGTTATTTATTTTGCTATTTTAAAGGAATTTTAAAAGAATTTGAAAATAACCCAAAGCATTTGAAAGAGATGTCAATAATTGCAATGAATGCCAAAAGATTTTAAAGGGTTTGAAATATTTTAGGATATTTTAACAGATTGCAAGGAATTTTCAACTGATTTTAGTAATTTAATTGATTCAAAAGGATTTTTGGAGGAATTTTTCAAGATTAGGATAATTTTAGGGTATTTCAAAAGAATACAAGGGATTTCCAAGAGATTTCAACAATTTGAAGGAATTTCAAAGAAATTTAAAGGATTTGACAACTTTTAGAGGTTTCTTGAAAAAGTTTCAAATTATTTTTAAAGAATCAAAGAATTTCAATAATTTGAAAGAGTTTCAAAGAATTGGAAATATTTTAGCTTAACAAATTTCAAGGAATTCCAAAATATTGTGGAGGATTTTAAATATCTTAGTCAATTTTGAAAGATCCTAGGATTTTTTAAATTGATTTCAGTAATTTAATGTTACTCATAGGATTTGAATTATTTTAGCGTATTTTGAAAGATCTAAAGCATTTTCATGAGCTTCAAAATGTTTCAATTGATTTCCAAAGGTTTTAAAGGAATTGAAAACTTTAAGAGTATATCAAAAGATTCTAAGGAATATTCAATTGGTTTCAGAGGATTTGAAATATTTTAGAGTATTTGAAAAGATTCTAAAACATTTTCAAAAGATTTGAAAAAATTGGCATGGGGTATTGTATCAAAGCGTTTTCGAAAATTTGGAAAATATAGATCGATTTAATAAGACCTATGCCAGGTTTTAGGGTGTAATAAAAGATTCCAAAGAATTTTCAATTTATTTTGGTAACCTGATAGGATTTGAAATGATTGAAAATATTATAAAGTACTTTTAAAGTCTTTAATAAACTTCCGAGATATTATTAATTTTTTGAGGAATTTTGAAGGCTTTGCATGACTTTATTTCCATGTTTTAAATTTTAACTTCAATTTTTTGAAGTTTTATGAATTGAATTTTTCGGAATGCTTTCAAATCCGAAAGAACATTCCAATGTTTTTAGTAGGGCAATTTCTCTGCAAATTCAGGCCTCGCGCTCAACACACTATTGACACTATTTAACACTTTTTTCAAGCGATGACGCTGTTTTGCTATTATTTTGAAAAAGTATACTAAAGACACTATTTTGAATTCAAAATTACAAATTTATCAACCGGAATAGATTTTTTTTTAAATAAAAAATTGACAGATTTTCACAGAAGGAAAACAAAATATTTTTTGAAAAGTATTTGTTTAATTTAGATTTCAATAAGAAAGATACTGTAACGTTTATAAAAGCCTGAAAAGTTCTATCGACAGGATAATTTTCTTCTTATAATAAAAGAATTTAATCATTTTTGCGTAAACAACACATACGATAAAAATTTTCATGTATAAAAAAGTTGTACTAAAATAAATTTTACTTTTTCCTAATAACGTGCATCATTTATGATAAAAATTAGAAAATTAATTTTACATGAAAAAAATTCAGCTACATCTCTCAATGCATGATAAAATATTCGTGGCTAATGGATTACTATAGAGTATAAAAGGCAATAATTGCCGAGCAAATAGACAACTTCAAAATTTGTTATCATATTTCTCAAAAACTGAAAGATTGGTGATTACTGTCATTATTCTATGTATCATTCATTCTTTTAAACTTTGTAAAACTTATATAATAATGAAAATTAATATTATTCCTAGTAGTCATCAATTTGAAAATACTCATATACGTGTTCTAACGAATAATTCACAATTTATATTAGAAATAACATTTCTTTTAATTTATAAAATGAAAAAACGTATTACGGCAGTATAATTTACAATTGATCTCAATGGTACGTTTTTATTTAAACAATTTTATTCATGATTTTTCATTTGATTTTATAAATAATTTTTAACAACGTTTATTTTTTAGCTTGAAATTATTAAAATTTGTGTACAATGTACATTTTAGGTTCATTTTATTAAACATAATAATTTGAAAATCGGGTTGGCCGTTTTAATAACATAAAAAAATTCCGTCTTTTCCCGTTTTTTTCCCGGTTCTCAAAGATTTTTCACGGTCAATGAGAGTAAAAAATTGTAACTCTATAGCCAAAAATGTGTCCATTTGAAGTAATAAAAACTGAACTGCAAATCATTTTCAGCAATTTTAGGCTAGAAATATTACAAATTGAACGATTGCGTTTTTGTTATCAACCGGACACTTCATAA
The DNA here is from genome assembly GCA_932178445.1 of Andricus quercusramuli. Classification (NCBI taxonomy): domain Eukaryota; kingdom Metazoa; phylum Arthropoda; class Insecta; order Hymenoptera; family Cynipidae; genus Andricus; species Andricus quercusramuli. Next base: position 77,593 of record CAKNXH010000552.1, read on the forward strand.
ATCAGTAGTGAAAATATTTTTATTTTAAATAGTTTAAAAATCCTTGAAAGGCTTCAAAATTTAATTTCAAAATCTTGAAAGATCTACACGTTGTTTTACATTTTTTCTCAAATTATGAATTAATTTTCAAATTTTTTCAGACCGAAACATCTTTCAAAATGATTAGAATTCTTGCTAAAATTTCGTTAGAATCCTGCAAAATAAAAAATATGTCCTTAAAATCTTCCAGATTCATTTTTGACAATTTGAGAAATCTCATTAAATCTTTTTATATATTCTCTTCAAATTAGTTTTTCAAAATAAAACGTCATTTTCAATTTTCCTAGGAATCTTAAGAAAATGTTATTAGACCGTGGGCTATTTGTACTGCAATTTCAGTACGAATAGCCAAATTTCGTCGGTGTACGTAGAAATTTGTATGAATTATTTGATATAATTTTAAATTTTAAATTGAAACTAAATTCAACTCACTTCAATTTTCAATTACTGATTTCAAATGAATAGTCAAAAATGTATAAATATTAAGCAATTTTTTATTTTTCTTATTAAAAAATTTCAAATTCTGAAGTTTCAACTTTTGGACTAAAACAATACTGTTAAATTGGATAAAAGTCTTTAAGTATGAATATATTGTTTTGAAGTTATTTTACAATTTTAAATAGTTTATAAAGTTCCAATCATGCGTTTGCATTTGTTTAACTACTAAGACTTTCCAATTTAAACCGTTTAATCTCTAACGTTAAAATTTGGAAATTCTTAAATTTTGAAATAATTTCGAATCATCTTGTAAAATTAATTATTATTCACTTTTTAACCCCTAATGCACAGTTCAATTCTAAAAATCATTATAATTCATATTCACAGTTGATCAATAAAAAAGATATTTTATTCAAAATTTTCGATTTCAAATGCTTCTAAGTTAAAAATTTTAAGTCTTTAAAACTGCATTTTCAAATTCTTTTAATGAAAAATGTACGCTTAGAAATTAAAATTTAAAATGGAAAATTTTTAAGTGGAAGATTTTTGAATTACGCATTGTAAACTGAATTATATAATTGAAACAGAAAACAATTCAATTAATTATTTTAAAAACTGTTGAAATCAAACTTAGACCGACTTTTTTTCGAAAGCTTTCCTAAGACTTCTATCAAATTGTAAATTAGACCTAGGGGTGGTTTGAAAAAGAATTTCCAAATAAATGTCAAAAATTACAATTTTCAAAGTATCAGAGTCCGCAAAAAATGTTAAATTGCATTTATGACTATTGATATCACTTCCGACAACTCTCATGATGAACGCCAATCACTCCGAAGTTTTTAAATTAGACAAATTAGAATTTGAAAGTTCGTCTTTTTTCGTAGAAAATAATATTCTTCGTAAAAAATTGAATTATTTCTCTTGTTTCGTATTATTTGGTTAAAAATTGATGTAATTTGTTAAGAATTCATCTTTTTCTTGTTAAAAATTAATTAATTTTTTTGGTTGAATTATCTACTATTTGGTGAGAAATGTATGCACTTTGTTAAAAAATCCTTTTTTTTTGTAAAAAATAATCTTCTTTGTTGTAAATTCAACTATTTAATTACAAATGTATGTATTTCGTTGAAAATTCGTCTTTTTTAGTAGAAAATTAATCTTCTTGGTTGAAAGTTCAACTATTTGGTTGAAAATTGATGCAATTTGTTGAACACTCGTCTTTTTGGTAGAAAATGAATTTTTGTTTGTTAAAAATTCAACTATTTGGTTACAGTTACCGGAAAATTTTCTTCGTGTGAATTCATCTGGCTACTAGGATTCCGCTGTAGCCGGATTAACTTTCTGGAGTGAATTAATCCGGCCACTGGCAGTCCGATGGTTCAGAACATTGACAGTAATTTGCAGAACGTGAATACAGTCGCAGAAACACCTTGTACAAGGCAAAAGCGTGGTAGATTTTAAGCCACCTCCGAAGGAGATACTGAAATATTAGGACCAGCCAAAAAAGGGCGTGAAGTTAGGCATATCAATGTAAAGCATGCAAGTATTTTTTCAGTTGTACTATTTACAAAAATTATTGTGTTAAATTGTTTTAAATTATTGTATTTTTGTCGTACAGTCCGTTCGTAGATACTTAGACTGTGGCAGTTTTCCCGACGGAAGTGATAGTAAGTGTGACTTCTTTCTGTGTAGTGTTGGGTAGTTACAGGTACTTTTGTGATTGAAGAATAAAGAATGATTGTAAGAATGAAGAGAGTAGTCAGTCTTTAATTACGCTTAATGATTCTTTTGTCAATGGAGGAAGTTTGGAAATAACAGTAGATGCAACTACTCCTTCGTCGCCGAAGGACATCAGTAATAGATGGAAATTTACCGCGTGATCACGTTCAAGTATTTATAGAAGACATGAAAGAATTCCTTGAGGAAATATTTTTACTTGCGGAGCCAGCAATGTTCAAGTCGTTCAATGATAAGGACACTGGAAATGATTTTACGAATCATATAGATGTTATTTTACAAACTGTGATAGTGCCGTTCGAATCGCTAACAACGGAATATAAGCGCTCCAAAGTTTTTATCGATAATGGATACCTCGCATATCCAGAATCATTCACTGTAGATGATGTTGTCGAAAACAGAAGGGCGGATAGTTAAGCGAATAGTGCCAGTCACTGCTCAGTTGATTCCCCTGAGAGAAACATTACGCACTTTTTCAGCTTGTCTGGTGTGTATGAATTAGACATGGAGCATGTAGGCAGGCTGCAAAAAGAGCCAGATGTTTTGAGTAACTTCATTCAGGAAGAATATATGAAATCGAAAAAGCATCGTCTCTATCGAGATAAAGTAGTTCTTCCACTGCTCATATTCCACGACGATTTTGAAGCTAATAATCCTCAAGGTTCCCACAAATGTATCCAAAAGGTTGGTGGTACATATTGTATTAAACCATGCCTTCCTCCAGAATTCCAAACCATTTTAGAAAATATTTTTGTCGTTCTTCTATCTCATGCTTCTGACAAGAAAATCCACGAAAACTCGATGGTTGTTCGTATTCTCATTGAAGAAATTAATCATCTTCAAAATCATGGAGTAGAGGTGGAAACTGAACGTGAAACGAAGAAAATTTATTTTTCACTCGGGGGTGTTCTGGGTGATAACCTAGGCATGAATGGAGCGCTGTGTTAACTTGGGAGTTTCAGTGCCAAATATTTTTGTCGTTGGTGTAAAACGCTGAAGGAACTAACCTACACTGATTGCTTTGAGAGGAAGGAAAATTTAAGATCCATTGATTTGTATGAAAATGAAGTTCTCTTGGAGCCGGCAGAAACTGGCATTGTTGAGTTTTCTGTATGGAATGAGGTCGATGACTTTCATGTATATGACAATTGTATGGCGGACATTATACACGATGGTCCGAAGGAAGCTTTTGCTCACGAGATGGCACATGCTACCTACCACGCAGTTAAAAAAGCTGCAAAGAAAGTTGATCTAGCAGTTTTTAATGAGAGGATCTCTACTTTGCAATACAGGTTTTTTAACCTCACTTGTCGTAAGATTGTTGATATTGCGATGACAACATAAATTCAGAGAGAATGTGCAGATTTATTAGACGTTCTTGTTTCTGAGCATCACGAAATGTATGTTAGATTATTTAAGGACACGCTGAAACCAAAATACCACCACATGCTGCATTATGGGAAAATCATAATCACATCTGGACCGATTTTTCATTTCAGTGCCTTCACGTTTGAATCCAAAAACCGAGTTATAAAGACATGTGCTGAAGCTGCGTGTTCTCGGGAAAACATTACTTTCACCATGTACCTAAAAGAGCAACTTCAGTTAGCTTAGAGGTCTGCCAGTAAAAGAGGGTTTCCTCCAAGACTGGAATTAGGTCGAGCTTCCATTTTGTCCCCTTGGCTAGATTATAAGGGTACAAGATATTGTGTTGGAATATGTGTTGCTGTAAAATTGGATGAATCCAGAGGCCTGTCGTTTCTTGGTGAAACTGACCGAATTTTTTGTAATGAGAGTGGAAATTTGTGTTTCTTGTATAATGAAGTTTATACTATAGAATTTGAAGCAAATTTACATGCGTATCAGGTTACAACAACTGGAAACTCGAAATGTATTGTAAAAGAAAATTTTTTGATATCACGTCCAGTTATATGTGTGAGAATGCCAGATCATTATATGTATGTTGCTTTCAGGTATGCTGCATGAATGATGGAATATTGTTTGCAGTATATGAGATACTTCGTGAAAACGTGAAAGTAAATTGGTTACTTGGTTACGTGCCTGGCGATAACTAATACATTTGCATAATTTGAATTTTAATCATGAATAAAAATTGTCTCTAATCAAATATCATGGAAAGTGATCACAATTGAGTTTTCCTGTATCTGCTTTAATCGGCTAAGCACTTTGTGGAAATAAGATTTGTGTTTTAAATTCGATTATAATAAGCATTTTTAATTTTCATTTTGGCTAAAGGTGACGATTACTAGTGCATTTACCCCATAAACCAATATTGGGCAGCACTCCACATTGCTAGAATGCCTGTCCAGGAGTGAAGAAAAGGCAGAAAATAACCCTCACGTGCATAGGAGGATGTACATTTTTTGTACGCAGGTGGGAGTAAAGACAGGTGCGGGAGAATTTTGAATATTAACATTTTTTGTGTTCTTTAGTTAAAGTGATAAGACTCTGGTATACGTCTTTTAAAAAGTTATTGTCTGATCTTTTGTTAACAGTATTGTTATGCCTGATGATATGGAAAATTTCCTTCAATGTCGTTTTATTATAATAACGTTATTTACTTATAGTCAGAGCTTTTTTAAAGTCAAAATTGTGGTCATAGGTATGTGGGTGTTGTACTAAAGCGGTGCCTCTAGAGTCATTTTCACAATAATTGTTGTGTTCTCTTAGCCTATCTTTAAAATAACGCTCGGTTTGTCAATGTATTTCTTATAAAAATGTGTTGGATAATCATTTAATCTGAGAGTGTGTTCAACAATTTTTGAATTTTGGTTTCTGAACCTTATATCGGATAATGATTGGCCCTGTTTACCAAATTATTTATCATCGAGATTTTATCTTTGAGAGCTATGTTAGAATTGAAATTTATATATCTGCCAGACCAGGTATCCTTTCTATGCCAATTGGTGATAATAGTATTGTTAAAATTAATTAATGTGATGTCTCAAAAGTAATTTTTTTATTATTTTCTATTTCAATGGGGAATTGAATGCGTGGGTGGTAAGCATTGAACTTATCAAGTAGGGTAAGGAGGGGCAGCGTCGACCAGTTAACAGTAAATGATTTTTTTAAAGTTAGTAATATGTGTAATTGATCCATTTTTTTTCATTTCGAGTCCTACATTATTGTATATCATATTCTCATAATCATTAGTTACATTGATGAAACAATGATTTAATAATTCAATTATTTCCAAGAAGCTGCATTTCGTTGGCTTTGCCCAAGACTGGAGGGCAAAGCCAACCGCAGCTTTTTATGAAAATCAAAACATCTGAAGATGGCGAAACATGATGGTTCGCCTCTGTAGTATTTTGTGTACTGAAAAAATTACCTTTAAACATATCCAGCAAAAACAATAAGTTATTTTTAATAAAAATAGTGATAGCTGTGATATAACCTCTTGTTTATTAAGTTTTTTATGAGTGGTGTTATCAAGAAGTAAAACGTTACATTTATCTATATAATCCGAAGTTTTTAAAATTACAAAAATGTTGCCTTTATCGGCTCTGGTTATTGGGATGTCTTGATTTTGTTTTAAAAAAGTTTCCTTTCTTTCATCAAGAGATACTATTTCAGATTTGATATCCCTATTATAATTATTATTGAGCATTTGTTGCAAGCTATTTGAAATTCTAGACCTTAAGTCTGTTCCTTTCTCACAAGTTATGATATCCATTTTATCTTCAATACAAGCTAATGTTTCTTCGACTGCCTCGCTTTTGTTCTTTGGATTAATACAAAATTTATCACCAAGGCTCAGATATCAACCTATATCATGTGGGATATCCTTGTCTGTTGAATTAATTAACCACACATCATTGAGTTTCTTATCAAGATTTTGACTATAAAATTGTGTTTAAGCCACTTGAACTTGTTAATGGAATCGTTTATCAAAGTTTTTCTGCAATTATCAATAATCTTATTTTGTCATGTGGAAAAGTTCCTAATGTTATTGTCTTTATTGAATTGACCTATGCGTAGAGGATGTGAGAAGAATATTTTTGGATAAGAGTTTATAATATGTGCAGGTAGGTAACCTTGTGCACGGCATCGAAGTAAAAAACGGTTTTGGTTTTTAAGTCTTACTAGTCTTTCCTTACTCTTGGTCCATGTTCTCAGTTGGATAATCGTCTCCTGTCCATAATTATTTTGCAAAGAAGTAAAAAATCCGTCTCTTCTATTGATTTCAGTTCTGTAGGTTTAGAATAATTTTGGAGAAAAATAAACATAATTCTGCGAATTAAAATTACACCCTTTTTCGACTAGGTTAGAATGAAGCTCATTCAGTCTGTCCATGAGGCCCTGAGATAAATTTGCAAGAAGGTTATGCATAAAGAAAAAAGTCAAAATTAAAGTGCATATGAAAATACTCGTAGAATTTATATTCGCGAAAAAGCAATAGTCTGAGAGATTCTCTACAGACTCGAAAAATCGTTAAATGCTTGAATAGAACCACAAGGATCTATTTAAAAGGAGAAAAAAATAAAAAGGCTAGAAAATATTCTAACATCTTTAAAATTTCTTTCCCAGAGAGAAGTATGGGACAGGGCAAGAGAACTGAAATCTCCAGCTACTCCCAAGCTACTCTCTTTTAGATCCTTGCGGCTCGCCCGCAAGTCTTCAACTCCACGTTTTCTGTTGTGTAGCGGGTTTTATACAGCGTTTCTTCCTCCCACTATTCGCGTTGGAGATGCTAGTGGGAGGCTGTGGAGTCTGCGCTCTAGATATTCTCCCGAGTGATGCAACTTTTCGTGCAGTTCTCTCAGAAGAATATCGGTTTGCCTATTCTCAGGATGAATATGTAACGCGCAGGTTACAATATATATAATAGGAAACTTTTAAAAGTAATACATTTGAACTTCAACTGCTGAAAATTAAATAATTCCAAACTTCGTTGAGAATTTAAAACATTCTTAAATTAAAATCTTTGAACTTAGTCTTTAAAAATTATTAATTTTCGAATTGTGCATCACGGTTATTAAAGTTCAATATTTAATTTTGAAACAGCTTGATATAAATTAACCAATAACAAATTACATGAACTTAACATTCGTAATAAACACAAAAAATGATGACACAATTAGATTCGAGAGCTGCCCTTATGATTCATGCACCCTAGGGTGGTTCAAAAAATATTTAAAAAATTATATAGTCAAATATTTCTGAATATTGAGGAATTGTTATTTTTTTAATTACAAATTTTAAAAATGAATTGGTTGAAAATTAAATATTTTAGAATGTAACAATATTTGGATAGGATTCAAAATTTAAAGAAACGTATCATTATGAATTCAATCGTTTGACGTTATTTTCGAATTAAAAATAGTTTGTCAAGTTTCAATCAGAAGTTTACATTTATTTGACTACTAAGACTTTCGATTTCAAACAGTTCAATGTTTAACGTTACAATCTATAAATTCTTTAATTTTTGGAAAAAATAAAAAATTTTCTTGTCAAATCAATTGTTGTTCAATTTTTGATATTCAAGCTACAGTTCAATTTTGAAAGCAATTATTTAATTTATATTTAAAGATCAACCTCAGAAGTTTTTCATCGAAAATCTAGAATTTGAAACGCCTCCTTAAACTCTCCTACTACCCCCCCCCCCCATTACCCCCACTTTCACTATTTCTCCACCCTATTTTTCCCTACTTCCACTACCCTTTTTCCCTTAATTCCCAATAATTGTTTCAGAAGATTTCCTCTTTCAATTCAAAATTATTATTTTTTGTGGCAAATTTACCGTTCAAGGTCAAAATTATAATTATTTTGGAAAATTCCTCTTTCTAAATGTGAATCAGAATTTTCTTTCGAAAAGTATTTCATCAAGTTCAGAATTACACATTATACTGCTACGCAACATTTTCTGTTCCGTCTCGGAATTATCATTTTTCTCAAAAATTATCAGTTCCGAGTCAGAATTATACTTTATTTTCAAATCCGCATATACCTCAGAATATTTTTCGGGAAAAATTCCCTGAACGAACTCAAAATTATCATTCTTTTCGAAAATTCGTTGTTCAGCGTCAGAACTATAATAATTTTTTCAGAAAATTCCTTTTGTACAATGTACAATTTTAGATGAATACTAATTTAAAAGTTTGAGTTGAACTCGTTTCCTAAAAAATTGGATGAAAATGAAAATAAAAAAACAAAATATTATGATACTTTCGCTGTTCAGCAACCTTCAGATTTTATCATGGATAAGTCAGAGTGTGTTTCAGCAGAGCATGTTTTTATTCATGAATAAATATATATCAGAAAAATATTAAACAATTTTCATATATTTTGTATTGCTTATATTGTGTAAAAATTCAAGTTCGTGTAATTAATATTATGATGGACAAGGTTCATGCAATAGTTGAGCTCCCAAAACTTTTTCATTTATTAAGTGGACCAAAATCCACATACCATCTTGAAAAAAACAATGAGTTTTAAAAAAGGGATGATCGCTAAAGGAGGAAAACGGTACATAATTTGCAGATAGAAGGCGAACTTCGTGAGCAACTCCTGTTGCATGATATTTCCAAACCCCTATTCGACAGCCTGCATAAATGAAACGGTAAGTTGGTCGTGTCTCTGAAAATGAAAAAATTTCCATTTCGAATTACCTTAGAGTCTGTAATAAAAAAATAGTTGTTGAGAATCATTTCAAATTAAAAGTTTCCTTAAAACAGTTCACAAAATTAATTTTTACCAAAAAAAAGTAATTTTCAACTAGATGAATTTAACCAAAAAAGACGAATTTGTAATTAAACAGTTGAAGCATTTACCAAGAAGATAAATTTCCAATAGAGAAGATTAATTTTGTAACCAAAAAGACGAATTTTTAACAAAATAGTTATATTCTCAATAAAAGAGATCTATTACAACTAAAATGATGGATCTTAAAAAAAATTAATATCCAGTATAAGAGTTCAGCATTGAACGCAAAAGATTATCTTGAACCAAGAACAGATTTTTTTTATGTAATGGAATGGCTAAATTCTCAAAAAAAGACATAAATCTTTTAAAAAAAGGTAATTTTCTATGTAATAGTTAAACTTTTAAATAAAAAAAATAAATTTCCAGGTAGATATCAGAATTGACAAAGCTCTTTAACTCTCAACCAATTTCCTGAATTTTCACACAGAAAGATTAATTTTCTACAAACAATTTTGTTCACAAAAGTACAAGAATCGGTTTACTACATATTAGAACTGCATTACATTCGTATTGGTCTGAATTACAAGACAATTACATTGAATTACAAGTGAATTACTCTGGCTTAAAAGTGGATTACTTCGAATTACGACCGATTACACTGGATTAATCAGATTACTTAGATCACCGCCGATTACAAGTTTGTATCAGCAAAAGGTTCAGCGGTTCACCAGATTTTTGCCCCCCCCCCCTCGCCAGAAATCTTATTGCCAAATGAATTATTTCGTGAACCTGGTAGGTTAAAAGATATCCTCCCAGCCTCAGCTCCCAAAAATTCTCCATCAGATGCTTTGATCACCACAAATTGTGCGCCAGATTTATCAACATAGTCAATGCTTATATCCTGTGGTAGGCTATTCAAGAGGCGAGATGCAATAAAATCTATAGGCTGAAGGCGAACTTTGTGAACAAAAGTTCCATCACGAGCATCCCACACTGCAAATCTTCTGAGCTGATAAGTGATAGTCCTAGTTTGTGGATATGCGAGAAAGGAATGTTGATTGTGGTTCATTATCACAGCATTTGATTCTGTAAAGAGAAAACAAAAAAGGTTAACGATCATAAAAAAGGGGCAGATCCAGAAAGGGAGAACCTCTCCCCCTCATTATGTGTTGACAAAATACGGGTGATATCTGACGCAAGAAAGAGAATACAGAAGAGGAAGAGATGGATCAGGGGGAATCAATAGTTTCTCGCTGGCCTATCGCGTTTCTTCAGCGATCTCCCGGTTTGTTTCAAAAATCCACCCAAGCCCAACGAGGAGGAGACTTTTTGGAGAGAGGTACTCAAGATCCCGAAAACACTGTAGTTGAAAGAACATACTGATAATATCATCCGCTCCAAGGAGTTTTGCGACAACCTCATGACATCTGAGGAAGAATGTCCATCAATCACGGCCGAAGAGGTGAAAAAAGCGCTTATGTGTACGAAGAATTTTTTCTCTTCAAACCAGATGGTATCAAGAACTTCTGGCGGAAGAAGTTTACTTCTACATACCAACATCTAGCCCGCATATTCACCACACATTCAAAATCGTGAACACCCATTCCGCAGTGACTGGTGTTAGGGCGCACTATACTCCTACCGAAAAAAGGCAACTTGTCAAACCCCGAGAATTACATGCCAATAACTTATTTGAAGATATTAGATTATAAGATCTTATAAGCTGATAAGATCTTCTCAGCCCTTCTTAACAACAAGATTTTCGAAAAATTGAGCCTGTGTGGAGAGAGATGTAACAACAACGTGGCTTGAAAAAAGGTGCAGCAGGCTACCGAGAGAACCTGCTAATTGACAAGTGCGTCTACAAAGACGCAGCAGCCCATCAGCGCGTCCTGTCAATGGCCTGGATTGGCTACCGGAAAACTTTCGATTCAACCTATAATAGATTTCTCAGCCTTCTATTTGAAAACTTGAAGGTTCATCCACATATAGTGAGATGCATAGAGAGGTTGAAGCCCTTTTGGAGAACTAGATTTCCTATCTCATCTGGAAATGTTCGTGTGACAACGAACAACGTCACCTTCCAGAAGGGCGTCTTTGAGGGCGATACCATGAACCATTTGCTTTTTTGCATCACACTTGTACCTCTATCTCTCGCACTACGAAATTCTCCTGGATACCTCAATGGCGACACTAACCATCGCAAACATGACGTCACTCATGTGTTTTATATATAGATGACCTGAAGGTCTATGCTTCTGGTAAAAGCAAACTTCAGAGTGCTTCAAATTACGTCAGGAACTACGCAGGAGAGATTGGTATGGCTTCGGATTGTACAAGTGTATCAGAATTTATCTGGAAAAAGTAAAGATTATTGATGTTCCCAAAGACCCTGAGCTTGTGTATATAAGTGTTATTAGATACCTTGACACTGGAGAGACCTATACATACCTGGACGTGCCTAAAAGCCGCATTTAGGACGTAACGTTAGTGAAAGAGTCTCTACGAAGCAGATTCAAGCATCTTCTTTAGCAGATTTCTTCTTGAAATCTGTCGGCGTTGAACAAGGTATCTGCGACTAACATGCTTGCCTTCCGGGTTCTACTCTACTCGTTGGGGATGGCTCAATGGACGAAGAACGCATATGCATAAGAGCTTGCATAAAGATTCTTCCGTTCCGCGACTATACATCTCACGCCGTCAAGGTGGTCGGGAAACCCGGGATGATTGGCAAAGGAGCGTTCCTCTACAAAGCCGCGGAGCAGGCGGCCGAGACCTTCGGCCTGAATTTAAACATCAGAACTGGAGAAAGTGCGTTAATTCATCTAGATGATTCACTTTCAAAAGCCGGGGTAAAGAAAGTAGAGGTAAAAAAGTTCCACCAACAGCTACTTGACAAAAAAATGCACACCAAATTTTTCAGAAACGTAGAAGAACAGTCCTTGTTGAAGGAGCAAACTTTTGATTTCCTCACATCATCAGGGCTTAATTCAGGTACAGAGGGTTTCATTTTCACATATTAGGATTAACATATTAGGTCTTTTCCAACTTAGTATACCATGACCGCATTCTGTGTCAAGAAGTTCACAGCGATAGGTGCAGAGCGTGCTATACACACGCTGAGTACCTAGGACACATACTATCCGAGTGTCCTAATCACGCGGGAACGACGTATCTCTACAGATATAATGTTGCCCTTAGTGTGCTTTATTACCATCTTTGTCGCTCCTACGGTGTTGGCCGCGACCCTGCCCTGCAGAACGCTTATGGGAGATAGAGTCAGTTGTCCAAAACGAGAAGTTCCAAATTTTCGGGAACTACGATTTTCGGACAGCAATCTACGTTGCACACTCGATGCCTGACATCGTTCTCCAAGACTTCGAGAAACGAACTATATTCGTAATCGAATTCTCGGCACCGGCCGACTACAACATCATTGCCAAGGTGACGAAAAAGGAGGAAGAGGTATCAAGATCTCGAAAGGGAGCTGAATCGACTGTAGCCAAATATTCGGTCAAGAGTATTCAGTAAATTTAGAAAATTTAAAATATTCAAGGAAGTCAGGAAATTCAGTATATTCAAGACAGAATAAAGGATTTTTGAAAATTTAGAGCTTTTCAGAGATTTTAGAGCATTAAGAAATTTTGCAGAATTCTCAAAATTCAGAGTATCAAAGGAATTGGAAAAATTTCAGAGGTTTCAGAGCATCCAAGGAATTCCATGAATTCATGAAATTGCAGAAATTGAGAGAAATCACAGAATTCGGGTAATACAGAAAATTCTAGGAATGACAGGAATTCAGAGAATTCGAAGAATTTCGGAAAATTTACTGTATTCAGAAAAAGGCATATATTCAAGGACTTCAGGATATTCAAGACATTCAAGGACTTTAGATTATTATACCATTAAGCCTTTTCCCTTCCGGGGTAGGCGTGACTTGCTCGGTTGGAAAGTAGTGAAATAGGTATATAGGTATGAGGTTGATCGGTATATGGGTATAGGGTGGATGGGTATGTAGGTGTTATGTATAGATGTTTTAGATTGATTTGGAGTTCTCGTGTTATTTACATAAATGACACGTTCACTCCACAACACTGCTCCGACCCAGGTTGCTGATCAATCTCCCTAGCGATCACCCCAAGTGAGGAGCCTCACAAAATTATTATGTATGGTTCCCCACCTGGGC
>CAKNXH010000553.1:3772-46518 GCA_932178445.1 Andricus quercusramuli
ATGTCACACTTGGTAAAGACCATTTAGAAATCCTAGACCAATGTAATGTAGTATTTAGTTAATGAAATGTTGTAAAACGTATGTTGGACAAACCAAACGGCCTCTAAAAATTCAAAGAAAAGAACATCTTGACAGTATAAAACTTAACCGAAAATACCATAGTCATTAGCAAACACTTAACTGAATACCGCAATGGTGAAATTTCCTTTATCGATTGGGACAAAATTGAAATTTTACATCAAGAACATATCTACTATAAAAGATGTTTTTTCAGAAATATTTTACATAAAAAAGGAAGGTAACAAAAGGCTAACAATATTACTGACCTCGAACATTACAATCCGGCGTATGTATCTTAGATTTTCTTTCATAGCCTTTATGTCTTACATGAAAAAATGATAGAATTGCAAACAAATTAAATTTCTCTATAATAACAATGATAACCTTCCATGTTCTCAATGCATCAGTCAAAACATTAGCCCCAATATCCCGGCTTTTTGTAAGATTGTTTTTTTAAAGTTGCCCTATGCACCGTGCCTCCTCCCACTGCGACATATATGTAGTTTTCAGCTGGTTTGCCTTGTGGGAACCACTTTTTTTCATGTTTTGATTTGTACGCTTTGAAAGAGCCAGTTACATAAAATTCGGTTTTTCCCTTGAACACTATGTGCATCTGAACGCTCTTTGGAGTGTGACGAGCAGCAACATGTGTTCCTAAAGGTCTTATCGGGTTGAAATTATTTCCATAATAGCGGTCCGGCATTCGTATATAATATGCTAAAGCACCTAAAGCATCGCCAGGATATATTTGTGAGTCCTCAGGTTGTAACCAGAAGGGTATGTGACGTGCCGTAGCGATCTGTCCATCAGCAGTACATCCATCGTTCATTACTATAACAAGCTGGTTTTCAGGAAAATCGGGAATCACTCCATCTGCAAATAATTTTATGAGAAAAATTTTACATTTATGAAGTTTTTCTACAACAGTGAACTGAACATGTGACAATTTTGAACAATCACTGGTCGAAAAGAATGAACTATGTATTCATGAAATTGAAAATGTTTCTTTGGTTTCTTTGGTGGCGGCGCTAGAAGGACGCACTCTCATCGCCGCCACCTATGGAAACTCACTAAAAATTATAATATTGAAATAAACGATGAGAGGAGATTTTTTTGATTCTTTTTCTTGCTTTCCGAAAACATATAATACGTGTCTCAGAAAACTACCCCTAAGACATACATACCTACCTCTCGTGATCAAAAAAGTTCTAAAAGTGTAAAAACAACCTTAAACTACGTAAAGATGATTCAGAACGCTAAATTCATTATTTAACGATTGAAAATTTTGCCCTTTTATAAATTTTGGTAGAAAATTTGTCTCTTTTGCTTCAAAATTCTACATTAAGGGTAACAAAATTTGTTCTCTCTTGATTCCAAAGTACTTTTTGCTTGAGAATTCAACTATTGTTGAAAATTAATTTCTTTGGTTGAAAGTTTAACTACCATGTTGTTGAAAATTCGTTTTTATTATTTGACATTTTTTCCAACTGAAGATTTAACTTTTCCATTTTTGGTTAAAGAATCATATGTTTCCTTGAAAATTCTTTTTTTTGGGTTAAAAAATAATTTTTTTCAGCTAAAAATTAACCTTTTCTATTTCTGGTTGAAAGATCCTGAATTTTCAGGAAAATTCTTCTTTTTTTGTTACAGAGTTTTTTTTAACTACATTAAAAATTAATTTGAATACCTATTCAATTTTTTGGTTTAAAATTAATTTTTTTATGTTGAGAACTGAACTATTTGGTTAAAAATTCGTCTTTTCTGGTAAAATACTAATCTTTTTGGTTAAAAATTCATCTATTTGTTTAAGAATGCACTTTTTTATACTACGAATTTTAATTTCTCATTTTTGGTTGAAAAATCATTTATTTTCATGAAAATTCTACTTTTACAGTACAGAATCAACCTTCTTGGTTGAAAATTGATCTCTTTGGCTGCATTAATTATTTGAAAATTTTTTCTGTATGAATAATAATAGTATATTATTATATTTACCAATAAAATTGAAGAGGATCGCTAATGCGAAGATCAGACAATTAATACCGTAGATTTTCATCTTTGGTCTGCGATTAATGGAATATAATTTTCAATATTTAAAGAAAACGCACCTTCTTGATTTGGGAATTTTCTTATTTTACTTGTTGCCTTTGGATGGAAACTGAAGAAAATGTGTCTCATATATTGCACAAATAATAGAAATAATGCTAAAACATTTTAATAGCGTTGGAATAGATTTGAATATTTTTGCTATTACTCATACGTTTTTTAGAAGTAAACAGTTTTATTTCACGTTAAATTTTACTGCACAACTGCAAAGAATTTCGTCGCAGAAATGTTGAAAATAATCAAATTCTCGACTAGAAGAGAGATCAAGAATTTTAGAAAAACAAATTAATGTTGTACATTTTTTTATCACGCATACATTTTTGAGAAGTGAACAGTTTTAATTCAATTAATAGTGTAAGGCGTATTATTCATACAATGGCTGAAAAACGTATTGTTTTTTAACAAAAAATAAGAAAACAGTGGATTTTTAATTAACTTAACTCAACAATAGTCTACGCCTATCAACATCTATACATAAAATAATAAATCTTGAACCAAAAAAAAAAAATGAATTTTTTCTAAGTAGATACATTTTCAATCAGAAAATGTTTTACTCTTCAAACAAAAACAATCGAATTCATGAAAAAAGATGACTTTTCAACCAAATTTTTATACATTTAAGCCAAAAATACAAATTTTCTATAAAACAGTTGAACTTTAAATTCAAAAATATGAATTTCTATCACATAGTTAAATCTTTAACCTAAAAAGAAGAATTTTCAACAAAATAGTTAAATTTTCAACCAGAAAATATAAATTTTTAATGAAAATATGATAGTTGAAATTTCTAACGGAAGCTTATTAAAACTATGATCAAAAACCATTGATTTCAATAACTAATTTAATCTTCTACTTGAAAGGACGAATTTTTAACAAAATAGTTACATTTTCAACCAAAAAAGTTGAAGTCCAAAAAAAAATGTTATAGTTGATTTTTAAACCAAAGAAGACGATTTTTCAAGCAAAGTATTAGAATGCTAAACTAAGACAGATAATCAACCAAAACATTCACGACTAAAAATTAGTGATTGTGAATTCTCTTTTGTTGAAGCTCCTTCGGTTGCAATGTAGACATTCTCTTCACGCGTCTCGTGGGGTAAAAAGGTCAAAAGCAACTGTTCCGATCTAATTTAGGCAACAAAAATTTGTTATTGAACATTTTATTGTACCTTGTGTCTTTTTTGCAAAAAATTTGAGCTATTTACTTTAAATGTCATTTTTCACGATTACAACAAAAACTACCCGTCTTATCAAGAAGAATTCAAAACAAATTTATCGATGTTTTTTGGTAAACAACTTGTGTTTAATCATTTTTTTCGTATCTTGTGTTATTTTTTCAAAAGTTTTAATTTTTTTAAATGTTATTTTTCACGATTAAAACAAAAACTACCCGTTATATGGAAAAATGGTTAAAAAAATATTTTTAGATATTTTTTGGATAAACAATTTTTACTGAATCACTTTCTTTCTTATCTCGAAGAGGTTTTACTGAAAAATGGAATTTTTTATAATTGATAGCATTTTTCGCGTTTAAAACAAAAAATCTTTGTCTTATAAAAAAATAGTAAAAAAGAAATTTGTTCATCTTTTTAATCTGAACAACTTTTCTCTTTAAGATTTTTTTCATATCTCGTATAATATTTTTGGTCCGAGGCCACGAACCTCTAAAAATGCAAACTTCTAAAATTATTCAGAGAGAATATGATCAAAAATAATAATAAATTGTTTAAACAATGATTTTTGTTAATTCGAAATGATCATTACCTCACTCTAATTGAAAAGTAGACCAGAAATGGAAATTTACCAAAAAACTGCAATTTTCTAGCATCATTCTGGAAGAATCTTATTATAATTAATATTAAATTGTTTAAACAACTACCTCTGTAAATTGCTAAAAATAATAATAAATTTTTGGAACAATTTACATAAACATTCAATTATTAGTAGAAAGTAGTATTTCCTTTAGTTTGAACAATTCGTTAGCTCGCGAAACACAATTTTTCACTTATGGTGTTTTTTAGGGAACCTATATAAAACAGACTTATGGGGTGGTATTTAAAAATTAATTATTCATTAGCATTCTGTAGCTTATTGTGTATAGAATTTTTGAGTTTTCCTCGATTTTTTTTTCACTAAAAATTTATCTGTTCTAGTTGAATATTCCATCTTTTTAGTTGAAAAGTCATCTGTTTAGTTGAACATTAATTTTGTTGATTGAAAATTTAACTAATTAATTTTTGGTTGACAATTCATCTTTTGTAATTGAAAATTTATGTAGCTTGCTAAAAATTTTTCTTTTTGGTAGAAATTGATCTTTTTGGTTAAAAATGCATCGTTTTTGTTTAAAATTCAACTATTCCAGTTGAAGATTCATCACTCAAGCTAAAAATGTATCAGCTTGGTAGAAAAGCCGGAAGTCGAGATTTTATTAGAAAAAATGCAAGGTATTCCGTCGTCGCAATTATAAAAATGATCAAAGTGAAAATTGCGAACGAGACTCGAAATTTTATAAGAACAAATTAATACGTTTTTTGCACATTTTGAATAGTTTAAAAATATGAAAATGTTCTTTGAAACTTTTCATTCACGGCATGAGGAATTAAAAAACAATTTCTGTTACGCATACGTTTTTTAGAAGTGAACTGTTTTATTGTGTATTAAATTTTGTTGAAAATGTGCAAAGAATTTCGTCACTGAAATTTTAAAAATTATCAAACTGACGACTTCGATAGGTATTGGTATGCACATGTTTCAAGTCAAATTATTAATATAGTAAGAACCTTAAAGCCTGTCCCTCGATTTTTGTCATTTCAGACGTCATTACCGTACGTCTTTTTTTCTAGTAAAATATTGTAGTTACAGTTGAGTACTAAATACAGCAATATAAAGCGTATCGTTTAATACAAGATTCTACCAAATTGAGCTTGAAATATTAACTCCTTTTTTTGTGAATCTGATATTAAAACTGAAAGGTGTATTTTGACAACAAAAACGTCATTCTCGTACGTGCGTTAATAACCAGTTTCAGAGTGAAAAAAGATATATAAAAACCATTCTGTTACTTGCTCAATGGTGTTTGCTTTCATAAGTAGGTAACTTTTTATGATCAAAATCTGTTATTTTTTTATAAATATTAAAAAAGGCTAAAATTCATAATTTTTCTCGCATCATTACCGTACGGTACAATATAACAATTCTATACGGGTTCTACTGGGAGCCTCTGTTATTTTCATAGATGGCAGTTACATTTAGTCGGACCCTGTGGTGGGTTTTCAATCTATTATATATATATATATATATATATATATTGGTGTGTTCTCAATATATAATATATATATACACACACATATATATACACACACACACATACATATATATATATATATATATATACAACATACATGCATACGTTATAATTGATTTTAAGATATCAAAGTAGTCTTATTTGCTCACCTTTCAGTTTCCAATATCAAAATTTGAAATTTTATCAAAAAGTGTGATGAAATGATTCTAATTTTAAATCCAATATGGTTTTCTACATTTTTATGATTTCAATTTTTGAAATTTCCTAGATTTCCTCAGGTTTATCCTTGAGTTTATCAGTTTTTAAACAGAGTGGGTTGGAAACATAGGGAATGGAAATATACGCATATAGAAGTGAGTATAGCATGTTGAAAATTAGTTTTATTTGCTTACATTGTACACTAACAAAATTTTAGGTTGAATGAGTTTGTCTCTTTTATTTTAGTAAACAAATAACAATCAATTTTGAGGATGATGACCGTGCAGAAATACTTTTTTATTCATTTCACAGTTCTTTTTAGTTACGAAGCGTAGCTTCACTTCCTTTTCATTTGGACCACCTCTAATCAGTTCAATCTGGCCTCCAAGAGTAGGGCGTTGAAAATCATCTATCACATAAACCTGAGAAATTGTTTCGCCATCGTTGGTATGGAAAGTAAACTCACCAGAAGCACGTTTTCCTTTTGATGGATTTCGCGGTATCGATACTTCTGCTTCAAGAGCCAAGTGATCACGATTGCTCAAACCCATTCCTGCTAATCCTGCTCTTAACGTTCCGGGTCCATGGGTTACATGTGGGGTGCCCATAGGTACTACTTTGTTTCCGCGTTCGGCAGCTGATGATGTTGCAAACAATTTTATAATAATTAATAATGCGAAAATCCCCTTATACGGCGCCATTGGTATGGAAAGGTGTCTCAAGTAAAATTCACAGACTTTATAACTTGGCAATTCTTTTAAAATTTAGTTTTGAAACAAGCTGTTCTCGTGAATCAAGAAGCGACTATAATGAGACGATGATTGTGACAAATCTCGTAGAGAGTACTGCGAAGCAGTCGTTTATCATAGTTCAAACAGAGTTGATAAGACTCAAGGGAAACCAATACGAGGTAGATAGAAAAGTTTTTGAAGTTATACATTGACAAATGATGAACTCGCGGAGAAAATATTATATATCAAATTGAAGCTTTTATCCTGTATTTTATATTCGTTTAAAGCTTTGCAAATTCAGATTGATACACATGTTCTGGATTTTAAAGAAAGGAAACATTTCTAACATTCCTATTCAGACGAATTCACATGGAAACAACAACCCACAGATAGTTTAAGCGTTAATTAAAACAAATTTTATTTTTCAGAGTTAAAAGAAAAATGGTATGAAAACAAAAACTTGAAAAACGAATAAAAGCAGTGTAATTATTGATTTTTCGATTTAAATAAGAACAGAAGCAAGTGACTTCTTACATTATTTCTTCTAATTTTTGGTGGCTCAGTTCTGTCTAATTGAATTTGTAAAATTTTTCCAGAAATGAGTTAAATTTGACCAACTTTCATTTAGGGAGACCTTAAAGTATCAATGGAAAATGAGTAAAATACAGAATATAAAGAAATTTTAAAAATCTAAAACAGAACTATGTGGAAAAGTAGCGCATGAAGATCCTGAATATGTATAATTAGTTTCGAGTCCATTGATCGATTGTAATTTAAAGAGTCTAAGAAATTTTTATTTTCCTTGACTTTGTTCAAATAATGGGCAATGTTTTTTAAATCAAGCCAGCCGATATCATGTTTATCATTTCAATCATTTCACAATATGACCTTGTTATTGTTTCAACAGAGATAAAAATTGTACACCATCGCGTCGTTTTATTAAAGTTTTCTACTTTTCACGTTTTCTGTGCTTATAACTTTTCTAGAATTATTCAATAAAATCCTATAGTATATTATGCACATAGTATATTATACCCTTACACTCGCTTTACTACCTATATATATATAGGTATATAGGTATATATATATATATATATATATATATATATTGCTTTTATCGCTTGTAGGAGTCATCCATTGACTCCGTACTCTTTGAGGACTTCCTAAAGTTTACTTCTATTTACCTTGTCAAATGCTTTTTCTAGGTCAACAAATGCACAGAAAACTTTCTTTCCTACTCTCAAGCTTTTTTCCGTGATATGTCTTAAACTAAATATGTGATCTGTACATGATCTTCCTGGCATAAATCCACTTTGGACATCCCATATCTTTTCTTCTGTAATTATCATTACCCTACGAATAAGTATTTTTGACTATATTTTACTTACGGTACTTAGTAGGCTGATACCTCTGTAATCACGCAGTTATTTTTATCTTTCTTTCTTTTGTATATTGGTAAGATAATCGCTTTTCTTCAATCGTCTGGGACTTCTCCTGTCTCGATACATAAATTTATCAATTCGCACAACCTGTGAGGTACACTGAGAAACCCTTGTTTGTATTTCTTGTTAAAAATCACACTAGATTTCACTATCTGAACTTTGCAATGAGAGGCAAAAAGCAAATTTTAATAATATTTACTAACCTCAATAGTAACTCGTAGCTACTTAAAGAATTATAAAATATATTGGAATAAAAGTTAAAACAATTGCATTTATTGTAAAAGACATTTGAAGTATTTATTAACCTCTGTAGTAAAACTGCAAGTCTGCACTATTTACTAATTTTGGTAGGAGAAAATAGTAAATTTGTTGGATTTATCTGTAGAAGATAACAGTATTTACAAAGTGCTGTAGTAAAATGATGCGCAGGGACCGTGCGCACCGAATTACTAACTGGTTAGCAAAATCTGCTACAGTGGGAATAGTAAAAAAAATAAATACGTGTTGCTAACTTTAACACAAGCCTACCTACACACATGTTCTACATTTAACGCATAATTCACATTTATTTAAATTAAGAATTGACAACATTAGAAATTACATATATGTATATATTCTTAAAAGATAGTATTTTATATTATAAAGCTGAAACAGAAAAATCGGGTTAGAAGAAAACGAAGGCTGGCGGGAATCGAACACGCGTCTCCGGGACAGCAGTCGGGCGATGATCCATCTACCTATAAGACATTGTGGGACTCAGAATTAAAACTTCCATATGACCTAAATGATAGAAAGTTTATTGGTTCTAATTCATTTAATCCTTAATTGATTAATATTCATGATATTTTTATAATTTTAAACAACAACATTTTTAATGTAATTAAAATAAGTAAATTTTTTTTTTTTAATTATGTTTTTTGCGGATTTTGCATTGAAACATAAATTAGATGTCATTTTCGCAACCTAAAAATATGATCGGCGATCGACAAGCATCAGATGCACTCGGCCGCGCTCGGTCCAAGGCTCGATACTTTCTGCTAAATCAGTTAGTAATATTTAGGACCAAATTTAATAATTGGTATTAACCTTTGTTACAAAAAGTAGGAAATGTCCATAATTCACATCGTGTTCCTACAGACAATAGTAATTTCTTCTACATATTTAGTATATTATGTTATTTAAAATACTTATTACTTTTATTTTTTTTGTACAATTTATTAATTTCTCTACTAATTTTTCCTACATCGGATTTTACTACAGAGAATAGTAAGGATTGCTATTACCAAATAGGAAATCTTCTTATAAAAATAGTATAACTTATTATTGATATATTAAAATGTCAAAATTTAAGCATTTTGCCCCCATTTGCTATCCGTTTTAGTAATTTTTCTAACCTAAAGTTTCTCAGTGTATGTACTCGCCACCGTATTTAAGCATTTCAGCGCTAATACTGTCTACACCAGCAGCCTTACTGTTTTTCAAATTCTTAATTATATCTCTAACCTCAGTGACGTATACTTTTTCAGCTGGGTTTTCTAATGAATTATGTTCTATGTCGCAGTTCTGTTGCCCTATATCTTCACCTCCTAATAGTTCTTTAAAAGAGTCTTTTAAAGCGTCTACTATCCCCTCTATATCATATATCATTTTACCTTTGCTGTTTCTCATGCTGACAAACTCTGTACTTTCACTTTCCTTCAAACAGTTTGAATAATAGTTTCATAATTCCTTGAATACCGTATTGTATTTTCTTCTCTTCTTCTGTTCTGGTTTTCTCTTTACTCTCCTCGACTAGTCGTTTAACTTACCTCTTTTTTTTGTCTGTAATCATTTTTGAGCCTATTTCTCTCCTCGTCGCGAAGGCTTGTGATGTTAAGCGTTTTTTCGTGCGCTTCTTTCTTTCCTTTTTAGGCTGCCTCAATTTCATCATTCCACCATGCATCACCAGAATTTCTTCCTACAACTGCCGTACCACACACTTCAATCGCAGTTTCAACAATGGTATCCCGCAATAAAGCCCACGCGCCCTCTACATCCTTATTGCTTCTAAGCATAGGGGGTAGTTTTTAGGGGTTGGATTTTGTTGCACTAATTTGAACAAATTAAGACGAAAATAATACGCTCATATAAAGTTGATTTTGCACAGTGTCGCGGCTGGCGAAATATTTGGCTGACCCCGCCATAGTGTTTTTGCCGCATTGAGGGTAGTTTTTAGAGTTTGGATTTGATTCGACAAATTTGAACAAATTAAAACGAAAATAATACGCTCATATAAAGTTGATTTTTGATAATGTCGGGGCCAGCGAAACGTTTTGCTGGCCTCGCCATATTGTTTGCCGCATAGGGGGTAGTTTTTAGGGGTCGGATTTGGTTGCACAAATTTGAACAAATTAAGACGAAAATAATGCGCTCATGTAAAGTTGATTTTGGATAATGTCGGGGCCAGCGAAACGTTTTGCTGGCCCCACCATATTGTTTGCTGCAAAGGGGGTAGTTTTCAGGGGTTGTATTTTGTTGCACAAATTTGAACAAATGAAGACGAAAATAATACGCTCACATACAGTTTATTTTGGACAGTGTCGCGGCTGGCGGAATATTTTGCTGGTTCTGCCATTACTTGCTGCATAGGGGGTAGTTTTTGGGTGTTGAAGTTGGTTGCAGAAATTTGAACAAATTAAGACGAAAATAATATGCTCATTTGAAGTTGATTTTGGACAGTGTCGCGGCTGGCGAAATATTTGGCTGGCTCTGGCAAAATGTTTGCCGCATGGGGGGTAGTTTTTAGGGGTTGGATTTGGTTGTACAAATTTGGACAAATCAAGACGAAAATAATACGCTCATATAAACTTGATTTTGGATAATGTCGGGGCCAGCGAAACGTTTCGCTGGCCCCGCCAGTGTTTTTTTGAGTTACCAGGTACTTCCAGTGTTGCACAAATTCTAATTTTGGTTGAACAAATTTGTACAAATTCTGCACTAAATATTGGGCCCAAAAAAAGTTGAATTTGCGTGGGTGGTGGGGCCAACGAAATGGTCCTTCTCATCACTATTTACAAATATTCCTTTAGAGTTGGATCTCCAATAAATTGAAAAGAGATGGAATATCATGAAAAATTACATACAAATCTCATGAGACGAGTTTAAGAGAGGTTGTAACAAAGAGGCGTTAAAAATGATCTCTCGAAATGGAAATATTGATTTGTTTAGCGTTAATTTTGAATATACTTGGAGAAAGTTCCAAGGATGGCCGCGAGGTAAAATAAGGACGGTCATTGATCATATAGCTCCACTTTACACTCTACAAGTGCACTCAAAAAAAGACAATAAAATTAGTTTTTTTTTCATGCTGAGATCATCAGATATGATAATGGTAACTTGAAAATAAATTGATTTCGTAAAACTATATATTCAGGTAGACATAAAATGGGAATAATAACAAACTTCAACATTGTCAGGAAACTTCTTTATTATAACACTTATCTCGAAGAATTTGTTGAAAAACATATTGCAAAAAGATTAAAAGAAATAAAATTTAAACAGAATGGAATTTACAAATCAGAATATCAGTCATCAGCAGATAACAGAAGATAAAAAAAAGTAGTTTTCATAAATTTCAATGGTGACATCTCAGAGAATATAAAACGTTTATGGTTTAGACCCCTAGTGGAAAAATCATCTGGCAGTCTGATGTCTGATCTGGCCCAGATCTGGCGTCATCTAGACCGTCTAATCGTGACAGTCTAGTTCTGCCCAGATCTGGAACTGGTCAGCAATCCATAACACACAAATTTCTAAGTGTCAATCAGCCAAATTTTTTTTAACATTTTCGAAAAATTGCCAGGATGTATAAAATTATACAAAATGAGAAATTAACACTAGTAGAAATATATATTTTTTCTTATTGTCTTGACAGTCTAGTGTGGTCCAGGTCTGGGACCGGTCCGCAATCCATACCATACAAATTTCTAAGTCTCAATCAGCCTAATTTTTCAAAAAAATTTCCGAAAAATTGCCAGGATGTCTAAAATTATACAAAATGAGAAATAAACACTATTAAAAATAAATTTTTTTTTCTTATTGTCTTGACAGTCTAGTCTGGACCAGATCTGGGACTGGTCCACAATATCATACCATAAAAATTTCTAAGTGCCAATCAGCCAATTTTTTTTAACATTTCCGAAAAATTGCCAGGATGTCTAAAATTATACAGAATAAGAAATAAACACTATTCAAAGTCAATTTTTTTTTCTTATTGTCTTGACAGTCTAGTCTGGCCCAGATCTGGGACTGGTCCGCAATCCATACCGTAAAAATTTCTAAGTGTCAATCAGCCAATTTTTTAAACATTTTCGAAAAATTGCCAGGATGTCTAAAAGTATACAAAATAGGAAATAAACACTATTCAAAATCGATTTTTTTTTGTTATTGTCCTGACCGTCTAGTCTTGCCCAGATCTGGGACTCGTCAGCAATTCATAAAATAAAAATTTCTTTAAAATTTTCTCACCATTTTCGAAAAATGTTTAGGGTATCTACACTTACACAAAATACAAAACTAACACCATTTAAATAAGTTCCTGTTTTTAGTTACATCAATTTTAAACCACCGATGAATTAATGACGCCATCGGCAATGGATGGATTGCATCACCTAAAAAACATTTATTTTTGACATTTCTGTGACAGTTGTCACATTACTCCATATTCTCACTCAGCAATGAAGGGGCTTTATAATAAATAACACAGTTTTGGATCGCAAATGTTATTCATAGGTCGTGTACAGTTGAGAGTTTATTGGAGCAAGACGATTTTGCCTTCCGCGACTGTTCCAGGTGACTTGTATGGATATATGAGGTAAATGGAGAACTTTTGTCGTGTGCCCCAATGGCATGAAAGCGTATTCAAAAGTCGTTACAGAAGTCGCCACCTTAGATACAAATGCATTTCAAAATTATTTCACAGATCGCAACTCGTGTAATAGTGTAGTGGTTAAGGTAATCGACTTGCGTGCTCAGGTTTATGCGTTCAAATCCCCCCCGTTGCGTGCGAAATTTTAATTGTCTTATAAGCGTTGTAACTTACAAATATCGATTAATTATAAGTATATCCGAAAATATATCTCAGAATTAACCGTTTGTTTATTTATTAATTATTTTTTAGTCATTTTTTTACAATTTATAGAGCCGTCCAAACTATAGTCTGCAGCGTTAACATAAGTTAATATTCAGTTGCCTATAGTTGTAAAATTTACTGAACTGACGTCTTGTCCATATACTTACTTGGAAGATCAGTAGATTTAACTTAGTTTTCAGTAATATATAGGGTTCTTTTTTCTGCGTATACTCACTAAATAGCGGCAGACCAGCGGCTGACTAGCGGCTGGCTAGACCGTCTAGCCACAAACTTTGCAAAAGTGTTACAGGTCTGGCCAGCCCCAGACCAGACTGTCTGATCTGCGCCAGATCAGAGTCTAGACGGTCTAGTCTGGGACTGATCAACGCCAGAAGATTTTTCCACTAGGGACATCCTAGATCAATATGATGTAGTGTTTAGTCAATCAAATGTGGTGAAACGTATGTTGGACAAACCAAGTGGCCTCTAAGAATCCGGAGAAAAGAACATCTTGTCAATATAAAACTTAACCTAAAATACCATAGTCATTAGCAAACACTTAATTGAATACCACAACGGTGACATTGCCTTTATCGATTGAGACTCTAAAATAAGTTTGTTAGGAAAGGTATATATAAAAAAAGAAGGTTCTTAATGCATTAGTCAAAACATTAGCCCCAAATTCCGTGCTTTTTGTAAGATTGTTTTTTTAAAAATGCCCTATGCACCGTACCTCCTGGCACTGTGACATAAAAGTAATTCTCAGCTGGATTGCCTTTTGGGAACCAGCTTTTTTCATATTTTGGTTTGTACTCCTCGAAAGATTCAGTCATATAAAATTCGCTTTTTCCCTTAAATACTATGTGTATCTGAATGCTTTTTGGAATGTGACGAGAAGCAACATGTGTTCCTAAAGGTCTTACCGGATTGAAATTATCTCTATAATAGCGGTCTGGCAATCGTATATAATATGCTAAAGCATCGCCAGCATATAATTGTGACTCGTCGTCAGGTTGTAACCAGAAGGGTATGTGACTTGACGAAGTGATGGCTCCGTCAGCAGTACATCCATCCTTCATTGTTATAAGAAGCTGGTTTTCAGGAAAATCGGGAATCACTCCGTCTGCAAATAATTTTATAAGAAAAAATTTACATTTATAAAGTTTTCCTACACTAGTGAATTAAACATTTAACAATGTTGAAGTGGTTCTTCATTTATTCTGTAAAATGACTCAAGTGGAAGAATGAAGATTGTTCATCTCACATTTCAAAATCTTTCTCATATGCTACATGTATTACCCATAGCATAAAAACTTCAGAATTATTGAAAAGTACTATCATGTGTCAAGGTTGCGTGGTAGAGGTAGCAAAAAGAAAATGTAAAACAGTTGTCTTTATCTTTTAAGTTGCTGCCTCATTTATAAAGATGTAAGCAAATATTTAAAAAATTGAAGTCGCCATTGAAAGGCATGATAAAATTTCACCGATGAACAGCGCTCGAAAAATAAAAAATAAAAAGCGCTTCTGTCGGATGCAGCATCAAGAGAACTTCTACTTTTCAAGATTGCCTGAAACTGTATTCACGAGTTTACGCCTTAAGGTGCTTCAAACGAGTCGGTTTTTAGAAAAATACAAAATACGGCTACAAGGATGAATTGTTTGATGTAATAATTCCACCACATGATCTGAAGCCTTATACATTTGCACGACCAGAGCCCTTTTTTCGAAAAATGGTTTCGTTGTTGTTTTGTTTGGTAATTGAAAATATGCTGAATTTTCTGAGCCTGGAAACGGCAACGAGCCACCGGGAGTGAACCCATGGTGAACTGAAAACAGGCGCTCCACGTTTCAATAAGGGCACTACATATTTTTCTTAAAAAAAAAAAAAAAAACACAACAACAAGATCATTTTTCAAAAAAAAAGCTCTGGTCATGCACATGTATAAACCTTTAGATTATGTGGTAAAAATATCACATCAAACGATTCATCCTTGTACCCGTATTTTATATTATTTTATAAGCTGATAACATTTGGTTTTATTATTTTCTAATAAAAGCTATATAAGTGTATTGATAATAATAGTATATTATTATATTTACCAATAAAATTGAAGAAAATGGCTAAGGCGAAGAGCAGGCAATTAATACCATAAATCTTCATCTTCGGTCTGCGAAAAAGATCAAAATTATATATATAAAATTATAATGTATATATAATATATATACTGTATATTTTATTATTCACTCTATAGAAGTCTCGTCAATACAGTACAATGGAAATTAATTTTCAATACATATTTAAATAAAACGCACCTTTTTGATTTGGAAATTTTCTTATTTTACTTGCTGCTTTCGAATAGAAACTGAAGAAAATATGTCTTGTGTAGTGCAAAAACAACAGGAATAATGCTAGAACATTTTAATAGCGTTGGCATAGATTTGAAAAATTTTGCTATTACTCATACATTTTTTAGAAGTAAACAGTCTTATTTCACATTAAATTTTATTGTAAAACTGCGAAGAATTTCGTAGCGGAAATGTCAAAAATAATCAAATACTCGACTTGAACAGAGATTAGGAATTTTAGCAAAAGAAATTTATACATTTTTTGCACATTTTTTTATCACGCATATATTTTTGAGAAGTAAACAGTTTTAGTTTAATTAATAGTGTAAGGCGTATTATTTAAAAAATGGCTAAACAATTTATCATTTTTGAACATCACATAGTTAAACCTTGAACCTAAAAAAAAAGAATTTTCAACAAAATAGTTAAATTTTCAACCAGAAAATATAAATTTCCAACAAAAAATATAATAGTTGATGTTTCAACGATAGAAGACGATTTTCCAAACAAAGTATTAGAATTTTTTTTAAAGCATCAGTTAAAGCATCAGACCGGAAATCTGAAAGATCTGGTGTTCAAATCCCAGTGGAGGTAGAGAGATTTTTTTCAAAACTCAAAAAATTAATTATCAATATTCAACGAATATTGATTTTAGACCAGAGATAGACAAAAAATATTAGCATCATATAAAATTAATATTTCAATAGTCAACAACCTTAACATCAAAATTAATTTAAGTATTAGAATGTTTAACTAAGACAGATTAATAATCAACCAAAACATTCACAACTGAAAATTAGTGATTGTGAATTCTCTTTTGTTGAATCTCCTGCGTTTGCAATGTAGACATTTTCTTTACGTGCCTCGTGGGGAAAAAGGGTCAAAAGCAAATGCTTAGATCTAACTTAGGCAACAAAAATTTGTTATTGAATATTTCATTGTACCTTGTGTCTTTTCAACAAAAATTTGAGTCATTTATTTGTAATGTCATTTTTCACGATTAAAGCAAAAAATACGGTTCCTATAGAAAAATTGTTAACAAAAAATTTTTAGATCTTTTTTGGATAAACAATTTTTGCTGCATCATTTTTTTTCTTATCTTGAAGTGGTTTTACTGAAAACTGGAATTTTTTATCTTCGATAGCATTTTTCACGATTATAACAAAAAATATTTGTCTTATAAAAAAAATAGTAGAAAGAAAATTTGTTCATCTTTTTAAGATAAACAATTTTTCTGATTAAGATTTTTTTCATATCTGGTATAGATTCGAAATTTTAAAAAACAAATTAGTAAGTTTTTTGCACATTCTGAATAACTTAAAAATATGAAAATGTTTATTGAACATTTTATGACGCCAGGAGGAATTAAAGACCAAGTTTTAATAAACATATATTTTTTAGAAGTAAACAGTTTTATTGTATATTAAATTTTATTAGAAAAATGTAAAGTATTCCATCGCAAAAATTATATAAATTTTTAAACTCAAGATACATACAAGATATTCTAAAATATATTAGCACAAGCAATTAATTAAATAATCAAATAATACCAGAAACATAATTAATCATTAAATGAATTTATTTATCTATCAATTCCATACATTGAAATAATAATAATTTACATTTTTATTTCATCTTCTTAAATTTAACATGTCGTTTTATATTTGGATAAAATTCATATGGTTCAACAAGAAAGATTAACTTTCTACTCAAAAAAACGGTTTTCCAAAAAAAATACATGAATTCCTAACTAAATAGCTGAATTTTCAACTAAAAATATCAATTTCCAGCCAATTAGTTGAATTTTAAAATTAAAATGTCAGTTTTCAACCAAAAATAGAATAGTTATTATTTCGGTCAGAACATTAATTTACCACAAAATAAAGAAATAAATTTCTAACCAAAATAATATATTTTCAACTAAATTGATAAATCTTTCACTGGAATCGATGAATTTTTAACAAAAGAGTTTAACTTTGAACCAAATAGTAATGAGTTTTTAACTAGCATGATGACTTTGCAATTGGAATAGATGAATTTTAAACCAAAAAGATACATTTTTAACAGAAAAATTCAACTTTGAACCATCTTGTTTTATTTTCAACCAAAAAGATAAAATTTTGAACAAAAAGAATCATTTTCTACTAAAAGAAAAACTATTTTATAACAAAGTACCTGAATTTTCATCTGAAAATGTTTTTTAACCAAATTGTTGAATTTTCATGTAAAAATGATGAAGTTTCAACTAAAAATGGAACAGTTAAATTTTCATTAAAAAAATTAGTTTTAAACCAAGGTGATAAATTTTCAATTTAAGTGATGAATCTTAAGCTCAACTGTTGTATTTCCACCTAGAGTGAGGTAATAATTAATGCAAGTTTGCAAGTAAAATTGTTCCCATATTAACGCAGGATATTTGCGGTTTTTTCTGAAATTATGAACTTTGTGCCAACTTTTTACCTAAAGCTAGAATACTAGAAAGGTACGGTTTTTTCCCCGAAATTTTTAACTTCTTGACCGCATTCCACATCGTGACTTAATAACGTGCTTTATTTTGTTTATGAAAGCGGAAGTTTTGGATGAGATGATGTAAGAATGAAATTGTGAACACATTCTTCTTCTGCCATCCTTGTATCAGACTGCTTTTTCGAAAAACGTATCAAAAAAGTATTATAAAAAGATGAGTTTGTCGATCTTTACAAAAAAGCACTAATATTCATTTGTATCTTCACTTTGGATTTGCGCGATTGACGCCAAATATTTAGTGCAGAATATGTTAAAATTTGTTCAGCCAAAATTAGAATTTGTGCAACACCGGAAGTACCTGATAACTCAAAAAACACTGGCGGGGGCTAGCGAAACGTTTTGCTGGCCCTGCCATGATTTGGCTCAGTTCTGTCTAATCGAATTTGTAAAATTTTACTAGAAATGAGTTAAATTTGACCAACTTTCATGTAGGGAGATCTGAAAGTATCAATGGATAATAAGTAAAATACAGAACCTAAAGAAATGTTAAAAATCGAAAACAGAACTCTGTGGAAAAGTAAGCGCATCAAGATCCTGAAAATGTATAATTAGTTTCGAGTCCATTGATCGATTGTAATTTGAAGAGTCTGAGAAATTTTTATTTTCCTTGACTTTGTTCAAATAATCGGCAATGTTTTTTTAAATTAAGCCAGCCGAAATCATCTTTATCATTTCAGTCATTTCACAATATGACCTTGTTATTGTTTCAAGAGAGATAAGGATGGTACACCATCGCGTCGTTTTATTAAAGTTTTCTACTTTTCACGTTTTCCATGCTTATAACTTTTCTAAAATTATTATATACAATTCTATGGTATATTATACACCTAGGGGGAGAAAAAGTGCCTATCCCTTTGGCGCATACGATATTTTTTATAACAAGTGGATCATTTTACACATTTCTCGAAATACAATCATGAATGCAGTCCATATTAGATTTTAAATAAAGAAGCATCATATGTATGTTAACTTATTCCAAATTATCAAAAATTCAATTTAAAAAATTTCCGGAAATTTTTTTCAATTTACGGTAATTTTAGAGGTGATTTATCGTAACTTACCACAAATTGTCAAAAATTTAATTCAAAATGTCTATTTTTCGGAAATTTATGAAAACTTGTCAAAAATGCGCATAAATTTCCATTATTGTTTTTAGCAATTATCTCTTAGAATAAAGTTGAAAAGTCGCGGTCTTTTCCCAAATTTTTCAAGTTATTATCAACTTTTCAGTTGATTGTAATTTAAAACATTCATAATTTTTCAATCATTGATACGATTAAGCTAAAACATTCCATAAAACTTCTTTAGATCTTATTCAGCGCTTGAATGTCAAAATTTATGATTTTTGCGAAGTCTCAAAAAAAAATCAACAATTTTTTTGTTTATCAGAGTATTTCCGTTTTTCTTCTATAAAAAGTTTTAGGAAGACTCAAAAATGTAATTAAGTATTTACAGAATTGATAAATTCTCAAAATGGACTGAGTTAGCGCTGAGTTATAGGTGTTAGGTATAGATGTTTTAGATTGATCTAGAATTCTCGTGTTATTTATTTAAATGATACGTTTATTCCGCAACACTGCTCCGATCCAGGTTGCTGATCAATCTCTCTAGCGATCACCCCAAGTGAAGAGCCTCACAAAATTGTTATGTGTGGTTCCCCACTTGGGCCCATTAGTATCCAAGGTCTTTCTTTCAGGCGTCATTCACTCTATTGTTACTCTGTTTACAAACTATTTGTCGGCATACTTTTGTGTCCTGGCATACTAATCTAGCTTCCTTTACGTCCATGCATTTTTTCATGCAAACTCTCGTGTTTCTATGGCTTCTCATGTCTCTTCGGATTAGTATCTCATTCACAGATTCTAACCATTCTTTTGGTGGTCTACCTCTGGGCATGCTGCCATTTACTTTCCCTTTATACACTTGTTCAGTCAGTCGTTCATCATTCATTCTTTCAAGATGTCCGAACTATCTCAACTGATTTCTTTCCCATGTGTCCACTATTGCCTCTTTTGCACCACATTCTTTGAGGATTATCTCGTTTCGGACTTTGTCCATCAGTGTTTACCCGCATATTATGCGTAGAGGTTTCATACCGATCGCGTTAATTTTACTCCTGTCCTTCTCTTGACAGGTCCATCTCTCGTCACCGTATAGTACAGTTGGTACAAATATAGAATTATGTATGGCCATTTTAGCTTTATTGGATATGTTATTATTTCTGAGAATGGATCCTGCTCTACCGATAACCTGCTTAGCCTTATTTATGCGCCTATCTAACTCCCCTACGTACTTCTCAACTTGTTCCAATCTCTCATCGTTGAGGACAATGTTGCACATTGTTTTCTCACTTTTTCCCTCAAACACCATGATTTCCGTTTTATTTACGTTAATTTTGAGGCTCATGTTCTTCATGCTTGCATTAACTTTATTCAACATTCTTTGCAAGTCCTCGACTGATTCTGCCATAACAATCTTGTCATCTGCGAAAGCTAACCCAGGTACCTTCACTGTTTCGAGATCTACACCTTCTTCGTCGGAGAGGGCCGTTCTTAGATACTTATCCATAAATATGATAAATAGCAATGATGACATAACGCATCCTTGTTTCACGCCTTGCATAATATCGAACAAGTCACTCAGTTTCCCATTTACCCTTACACTCGCTTTACTATCTATATATATTGCTTTTATCGCTGGTGGGAGCCATCCATTGACTCCGTACTCTTTAAGGGCTTCCCAAAGTTTACTTCCATTTACCTTCTAAAATGCTTTTTCTAGGTCAACAAATGCACAGAAAACTTTCTTTCCTACTCTGAAGCTTTTTTCTGTGACCTGTCTCAAACTAAATATCTGATCTGTACATGATCTTCCTGGCATAAATCCACTTTGGACTTCCTATATCTTTTCTTCTGTAACTTTCATCACCATATTTAAGCATTTCAGCGCTAATACTGTCTACACCAGCAGCCTTACCGTTTTTCAAATTCTTAATTATATTTCTAACCTCAGTGACATAGACTTTTTCAACTGGGTTTTCTGACGCATTATGTTCTATGTCGCAGTTCTGTTGCCCTATATCTTCACCTCCTAATAGTTCTCCAAAAGAGTATTTTAAAGCGTCTACTATCCCGTCATATTGTATTTATCATATTGTATTTTCTTCTTTTCTTCTATTCTGATTTTATCTTTACTCTCTTTGACTAGTCGTTCAACTTTCCTCTTTTTGTGTCTGTAATCATTTTTGAGTCTATTTCTCTCCTTATCGCTAAGACATGTCATGTTCAGCGTTTTATTGTGCGCTTCTTTCTTTGCTTTTTGGGCTGCCGCAATTTCATCGTTCCACCACGCATCGCCAGACTTTCTTCCTACAACCGCCGTACCACACACTTCAATCGCAGTTTTAACAATGGTATCCCATAATAAAGCCCACGCGCCCTCTATATCTTTATTGCTTTCAAGCGGCTCCCAAATTGCCTTATCTATGCGTTCGTTTATCTTATTCTGAAAATCTAGTCGTACTTCCGGTTTCTGTAAATTTTCAACCTTGATTCGCGTTTGTTTCGTTTGTTTGGTTCTCTTTCTTTTCCATCCCCGCCCTAAGTTCATTTTGGAGACTGAAAGGTAATGATCAGTATCTGTAACTAGTTCTCTTAGTCTTTAATCCGCAATAACGAAGTCAATTATTGTGCGGTGTGACGCGGTCTTTTTCCTAAATAAATAAAAGATAGAATTTTGATCCCTTAAGGCCTCGCCCAAACAAAATTATAAATAAGACTTGGTTTACTATAGCCCGGGGCGCCAGCCTTCCTGAAGGCAGTCCTGAATAGCTCAAAATCCCCCAAAAAACCAAACAACAGTGATACGAACGATAATATAGAGTGGCAGACGATAAACGATTTGATCCAGAACCCTCGAAAAGGCGACGGCTAGTTCAGTCCTTGAAGTAGAGGGGAGGGTTCGAGAAATTATTCAGCAAGATTTTATTAGAATATAAAAAAAATTGATAATAGGTTTATTACTGAGAATTATGATGTTAACACTCTGATCAAAATTACGACAAAATAAAATGTAGTAACAACCGATAATAAGCAACAAGATATGCCTGGGGCTTTATATAAATAAAACAGAAAGAGGAAACTGACATATACAGTATAATCACCTGGAAGAGATACATTCAAACTTTCTAATTATCGATAACAAAAATAAATTATTAACTTAAGCAGGTCGGGACGCTAGTGGTAAATAAAAACTTGGGAGAAACGGTTACAAATTTAGGAACAATATCCCAAAATGTCGAGCATCTAGATATAAGGGGATCCAAACAATATCAAGGTCGGGAGGGTATGGGGAAAAATATGTCGAGAATAAAGCCACGAATGAAAAGGGAAGGGGCGAGTTCACAAAGCATTACGATATTATCACAGACAGTAAAAAAAACGACATAATTTATGCGAGAAAATATTAAATAATCCTGTAATAGACTTTACTGACTCAAAAGGCTGAATAGGGATTGATAATTAAAGTAAAGCACGTAGAAATTCTAATATGAATGTCTTAAGACTACAAAATACAATCAAACACGTCGGATCAACATCAGCACACAATCAGAGTACGGAATGCCCAAGCGATGATAATTTTTATAAAATTGAGGTCGGAATAAATCAAGAAGGGAGAGGTCGAGAAATTTTGTCGTTAAAGGGGTTACATTAAAAAAAAAGAGGTTAGATTTTATACTTTAATATAAGGGAAAGGGGGTATCGACATAGGTCAGTAAGCGGTTGGATTTGGCGCCCATAGCGAGCCAGACACCGGCACTCCAAATTGAATAGATTAGAAGGTTTACATAGTGCAAGATAAAATCACAAA
Source organism: Andricus quercusramuli (assembly GCA_932178445.1). Taxonomy (NCBI): domain Eukaryota; kingdom Metazoa; phylum Arthropoda; class Insecta; order Hymenoptera; family Cynipidae; genus Andricus; species Andricus quercusramuli. The sequence goes on from CAKNXH010000553.1 coordinate 26,465, forward strand.
ATTACCCATTAAATTACAGAGGTGAGTCAGCCAAGGAGATAATAAAAAATTAGAAAGAGATTCTATATGATAGCTTGGCGGAGCCCCTAGGAAGATAAAAAAATCCTACCTCGACAAATTCTGATACGATGCTCCGCTTCTCTGCCTACTCGACGCTTCGTTACAAAACTCTTATTCTGGCTCGTAGCTACAGACGCACCAAGACCAGGCTCGGTCAACTCTGTGGGAAATAAATGGCGAAATTCTGCGCCATCTGTGATGAGCCAGAGAACTACAGACGCGTGCATGTGTTGGTTTTTATATATGTATATGCCCCTTCCTTACATGTGTTGAATACTAGAATAATTCAACAAAAAATGAATTATAAAGACAAAATGAAGCAAATAAGGAACGAAAAATAGGAAATTAAAGATAATTATCATTTTATTTCCCATTTGACGTTTCTCATTCACTTAATTTTGCCTTTATTTGAAGGACTGCCGTACAGAACAACATAACCAACAAAATCGGATTTTTCAGGAGACTGAAATAATATTCTGTAAAATCGAAAGCACCATTTAGAGATAAAACAATACTTCACACCCAAGCTGGAGTGTTTCTCAATTGAGACCAAAAAAGAATGATTAAAAAAAAATTATCTACAAATTATCCGAGAAATAGCCATGTTGAAGTTTACAATTTCAAAGTGACAGGAACCTGAAATTGAAACAGGATCGGTTACGGATAACAATAAAAAGTGTAATTTTGTGTTCAAACAACAAATAAAAACCTTCTCCCGAGATATTGAGTTTATGAATTGGAAGAAAGTGAGTTAAATTAGAAAAATTTTACCAATTCCGCGTATATTTTTTGATTCACGGGTACTTTGACAGCCACAACCACAACAAAAACAATTTGCCGCGCACGCGCTTTTTACATCGCCCCACCCCTTGGTGTTGAAAGTCTGCGCCATCTGCGATGGGCCAAAGAACTAATATGGCACCCCTCAATGCCTCTCAGTCCCCGCGCCCATGTCCTAAAAATTCGCCATTTCCCTGTACAGAGTTGACCGAGCCTGACCAAGACGCACTGAGATGGCACTGAGCGTGCTAACAGTTCTCGTGCGCACGGGGACCGAGAGGCGTCAGAGTAGGGGAGAAGAGAGAGAAAAGGCGCGCGAAACCTGGCTATACGGATCCCTACGGTCTAGAGAGAGATCGACGATATCCGCTCCACGCTGGTCTGCCCCGCTGTCGTATCTTCTCTTCGCGTGCTTCCCTCCTTCCCGCTGATTGGCTATTTCCTTCGGCACAAATTCGTTGAAGTAGGAATCCGGACCACGGGATTCGAATCCTCTAAGGTGGGATTGGCGGATAGAACTTCGCGGCCAGCAGTTGTAGGGTGGTTTTCCACGCAACCCTCGGGAGATTTTGAGAAACACACAAACATTAGTATGGTATCTCCGATACTATAATTAAGCGGAGATGCCTGTCCACTGACGGACATTGTGGTCACCTCGCCCTGGGCTTATCCTTATTATAGATAAAGGGTAACCCTTACGGTAAATTTTAAAAGGAAAATTACCTGTTCCTGCAGTGAACTTCATGGTAATCTTGTAGAATACGCCCGTACCCGGAACTTGCCTACACGGAGAAACTCTGGCACGAGCGGTTAGTATTAAAATATTTTTTTTTTTCATAGCACTAGCCACAGTTGCCAACACACTGCCCACTCGCGAATTCACACGAGCCGCTCGTGTTTATGGCAACAGCAGCGCGAGCTTGGTAAGTGTTGCGATTGACCCGGTCCGTTCTTGGGATTGGCAACAATCTCTCGTGTTCATTTTCAATAGCGCGTGGGCGCGTAGTGTCAAATAGCTCTAACGTTTAGTGACAACCGCCCTGGTCTCTCGGCTCATTCGCCACAACTGTGATTTTTTTTCAAACTTCACTTATGCTGATCGAGAAGAACTAACCTGCATGCATGTCATGATTGATTATTCGTGAAGTTTAATATTAATCAATAAACGTGTGGCTAAGATCGGTTAGCAAGTGATTTTCTGTTTTCGTTCCAATATAATCATTATAGTTTCAATTTAGAAATGCAGCTTTTTATTGCAAGTGTTACTTCTCAGATTTTCTATGCTAATTTTGGTTCTTGGTAAAACTAATGAAATTGAATCAAATTTTATCAGATATGATTGATGGAATTATTTAAAAGATTAATTTTTATAATAAATTTGTCTATTTCATTGATTAAATTCTTATAATAATTCTACTTTGAAAGTTCTGTTCAAAAATATTTTCTTCAAATTGTGCCTATTTCATTAATTAACATAATTCTGATGAAAATTCTACTTTGAAAATTCTGTTCAAAAATATTTTCTTCAAATTGTATTGCGAAAATTAAAATTATCTGAGAACACAAAAAAAGTAAATTTATTACAAATTTTTCTATTAGTTAATATCACTGAACTTAATGATTTCTTTATCACTTTTTGAACTGTTGTTTTACCATGTATGAATCGCCTAAAAAAATTACCCAAATTATCAAGCCCTCAAAGTAAATTTGATCATGACACGTTTTCGGTTAGTAATTTCAGCAATTGGTAATGGGGCGAATGAGTCGAGCGACATGCACGGTTGTCACTAAACGTTAGAGTTATTTGACACCACGGGCTATTGAAAATTAACAGGAGAGATTGTTGCCAATCCCAAGAACAGGCCGGGCTAAACGCAATACTTACAGAGCTCGTGATGCTGTTGCCATCAGCACGAGCAGCTCGTGTGAATTATCGAGCGGTCAGTGCACTGAAAACTGTGGCTCGTGCCATTCCAAAAAACTTTATTTCGACACTAACCGCTCGTGCCAAAAGCATTGGCAGCTCTTGATGCGGTCGCTCCGTGTAGGATCTTGGACTATCGACAGTGGAAAATTACAGAAACCGAGAGCAACCTGAAGAAACTGTAGTGAAGGTCTCTGGACAGTAGAAGCCTCGCTAATAAGGAGGTGACAGCGGACCCTACTCGGTGACGCAACGAGATGGACCAACCCTTGAGTTTCCCAACTCAAGACCGCAAAAATCCTCACAATATTGCAAAAAAAAAAAATGAAATGAAAAGACAAAATCTTTCTTATCTAACTCAGACACATATATAGTCAAAACCATGTAGTGCCGAATCTACTCGAAGCGTCGAATATGTTGCTTCCCGGTTAAAATTTGAATTTTAAATTTAAATCTTGTGAGGTGCAAAACTGCAACATTACAGCGGTTATTTCTTTTACACCAGGTGTACGTGTGGATCATTTTATGTCGCAACCAAGTATTGGTGACAAATAGACCCTTTTCTAAGCATAAGCTAACTAATTTTTCCACGTTATAATTTTTTCCTGTTGGGTTCCCAAAATTACCTAGCACCCCTACTGTATCTGTACCCTCACGTTGGACGCCGACCCATCCGTCCATATCTCCTAGCAGAATTATTCTTTCACCTTGATCGCAAGTACTTATTGTATTATTTGAAGTGTCCCAGAAGGCGTCTTTGACTTCTCTCGGATCACTATCAACTCGGGAGTAGCACGCTACGATAATATAATAATAATAATAATTAATAATATCTCCTGATTGATGAATTTTCTCCTGATTCCTACCTTTATTCTAATCCACAGCAATCTGGGCGATACATATCCATGATCTTTGAGATGCTGTCTTGCTTTTTCATTAATAATTAAACCGACCCCTTGAAAAGCATGCGATTCTCTATCTACTCCTGACCATATTTCGAAACAACCTCTCAACACCCCATTTTCTATGTAGCTATATTCGCAACCCTTTTTCTTCGTCTCAGGTACACATAGAATATCTAGTTCCCTTACGTGCATAGTTTCTCGTAGTTGTCTTAACTTAAGATCATTCACTCCTCTAGCATTCCAAACACCCAGTCTCCATTCATCGCCTGAAACTCGACCTTTGCGTTTCCCGTGTTTGCATGCTTTTCGTCAATCAAAGTTTCAGTCCATCCCGAGACTACTTTATTGTTTGTATTATTCATGTTTAGATTGTACACCCAACCACCACCCGTATGCGCGAAATTTGTTTTGTGAGTCGAAATCATGTCCAAGTTAAGCAGTGATTTGTCGTATGGCGGAGAGACTAGTTGTAACGTCAGTCCCACCAAAACTTCTGTTGCTGGGAAGGGGGATGGGGGGGGGGGGGGATGAGGGCATGAGAAAGGAAACTGAGAGCCTCAATAGGTTGTTGATTTATGCTGAGAAGGTCACCAGCCTTCAGCAGCGTTGTATTAGGTAGGAGTTCAAATGTTCCCATCTGCCAATTCCCGGCAAACCTCGAAATGAGGAGCCAATAACTCGTTTTTTATTTAAATAGTTTTGAAATACCGTGTCATTTCTCAATTCTTTTAAATTCGATAAGGAGTTATATATAAACTTATATATAAAATTTCCTCCTGAGATTCAAAACGCCCAAAAAAATTCCCGGAAAACATTTTCAAATTCTTTCAGAGCATTGAATTAAAATGAAAAGCCGCTTTTCATATTTTAAAACAAAGAGAACTTTCAACTAAAATGAACGGAAATTTTGTTTTTGAATAGTTTAATTCATGACATATAAAGAGTATACCCCCCCCCCCCCACGAAAAGCAGTTCAATTTCATAATTTATAATCTTAAAATGTATTTATTTTAACAGTGAAGTTATGACTTAGCCTACTGTTTGAGTGGGATTCCGCCTTTGTCTTCAAAGATCGTCTTCACTTCTGAGAGTTAATAATAAAAAAACAAAAATATAATTGTTTAAAAAAATCATTATTTTCAATAACTATTTTCTTCTATGTTAATACTAGAAGAACGAAAGCCAGACTGTTGATGAGCAACACGAACGACTGAGGGCGCTGGCATTGTTTCATGCCGCGTTATGATTGGTCAGCATGAAATCATGAAACAGCGCGGGTAATTTCAAATTGTATGAAAACCTAAACAATTTAGGTGTAATACACTAAGAACAATGTTTTATTTGCACAACAAAATAATTTCAGTGGTATTTGTGCAATAAATTTTTTTCATGCTTCCACCGAATTTTGGTTTCCATAGCAAAACGTTTTGTTAAATCAACGTAATATTTTGTTGCACCAAAAGCATTTTTTGTTCAGTCAGAAAAAGTTTTGTTCAACCAAAAAATAATTTTTTTGTACAGTGTGCAGCGCCAGCCCTAGGCCAATTCAATTTAAGCCCCAACAAAATGTCCTATATATAGGTGCTTTTATTATGTGAGTTTTAATAATTATTAATTCGGAGCAGCAAATATAATTGCACGTTTATATCGGAGTATATCTAGCCTTATATAGAAGCAACATATTTTATTAACTTGTCCAAGCGCGGATCCCTGGTGGGGCGATTGGGGTGATCGCCCCCACCAAAGGCTCTTGAATTGCAAGTTTGATTCATGTTTTTGACTTGAATCTTCTTTTACTTTCATACTTATGCCCTACCTTTGTTATAAACATTTCTTATTCAATTATTTTCTTCATTTGTTCATTGTATAGTAGCAGAAAATATAACCCATGCACGCAGCTATTACAAAGTAGCCCTTTCATAACTTTTCGAATCGCCCCCACCAAGTTCAGTTTCTGGATCCGACCGTGTGCCGGTCATTTTTATGATTTCAATTTTTGAAATTTCCTAGATTTCCTAAGGTATATCCTTGAGTTTATCATTTTTTAAACGGAGTAGATTGGAAATATACTAGAGAAGTAAGTTGAGGATGTTGAAAATTAGTTTTATTTGCTTACATTGTACAGCGACAAAATTTTAGGTTGAATGAGTTCGTCTCTTTCATTTTAGGAAACAAATAACAATTAATTATGACGATGATAACCGTACAGAAATACTCTTTTATGCATTTCGCAGTTCTTTTTGGTTACGAAGCGTAGCGTCACTTCCTTTTCATTTGGACCGCCACTAATCAGTTCAATCTGGCCTCCACGAGTAAGTCGTTGAAAATCATCCATCACATGAACCTGAGAAATTGTTTCGCCATCGTTGGTATGGAAAGTAAACTCACCAGAAGCACGTTTTCCTTTTAATGTACTTCGCGGTATGGATACTGGTGCTTCAAGAGCCACGTGCTCACGACTGCTCGAACCCATTCCTGCTAATCCTGCTCTTAACGTGCCGCGTCCATGGATTACACGTGGGGTTCCCACAGGTACTATTTCGTTGCTGCGTTTGGTAGCTGATGATGTTGCAAACAATTTTATAATAATTAATAATGCGAAAATCTTCTTATACGGCGCCATTGGTATGGAAAGATGTCTCAAGTAAAATTCACAGACTTTATAACTTGGCAATTCTTTTAAAATTTAGTTTTGAAACAAACTGTTCTCGTGAATCAAGAAGCGACTATAATAACAAGATGATTGTGACTAATCTCTTAGAGAGTACTGCGAAGTAGTCGCTTATCATAGTTCAAACAGAGTTGATAAGACTCAAGGGAACCAATACGAGGTAGATAGAAAAGTTTTTGCAGTTATACATTGACAAATGATGAACTCGCGGAGAAAATATTATATACCAAATTGAAGCTTTTATCCTGTATTTTATATTTTTTTAAGGCTTTGCAAATTCGGATTGAGACCCATGTTCTGGATTTTAAAGAAAGGAAACATTACTAACATTCCTAGCTAGACGAATTCACGTGGAAACAACAAATCACAAATATTTTAAGCGTCAATTAAATCAAATTTCATTTTTCAGTATTTAAAAACAAATGGTATGAAAACAAACACTTGAAAAACAAATGAAAGCAGTGTAATTATTGATTTTTCGATTTAAATAAGAACAGAAGCAAGTGACTTCTTACATTATTTCTTCTAATGTTTGGTGGCTCAGTTTTGTCTGATCTAATTTGTAAAATATTACTAGCAATGAGTTAAATTTGACCAACTTTCATTTAGGGAGAACCTAGAGTATCAATGGGAAATAAGTAAAATACAGAACCTAAAGAAATGTAAAAAATCGAAAACAGAACTCTGTGGAAAAGTAGCGCATGAAGATCCTGAAAATGTACAATTAGTTTCGAGTGCATTGATCGATTGTAATTTAAAGAGTCTAAGAAATTTTTATTTTCCTTGACTTTGTTCAAATAATAGGCAATGTTTTTTAAATGAAGCCAGCGGATATCATGTTTATCATTTTAGTCATTTCACAATATGACCTCGTTATTGTTTCAACAGAGATAAGAATTGTACACCATCGCGTCGTTTTATTAAAGTTTTCTGCTTTTCACGTTTTCTGTGCTTATAAATTTTCTAAAATCATTACATATAATCCTATAGTATACTATGCACCTAGGGGGAGAAAAAGTGCCTCTCCCTTTGGCGCATACGATATTTTTTATAAATCTTAGACTAATCTTTCGTTTAATATCATGGCATACACTTTGTACGCCGTATTAAGGAGAGTAATCGGTCTATAGTTTTTCAGATCTTATATTACTTCTTTCTTGAATATCGGCGTAATAATCCCTTTCCTCCAGTTATTAGGAAAGCCTTCCCCATTCCACACTCTTTTTATCAGTTAAAAAAATGTTCTTTTACCATCCCCCTCTAAATACGCCCATACTTCATTCGGTATTTCATCTTCTTCTGGTGCTGTCTTCCTTTTCAATTTCTTAATTTGGTCGTTAATTTCTTCGTCGCTAAGGTCGGATTCGTCTTCCTGTAGTTTATTCCTTTTTCCTTGAGTTGTTGTGTGAGTTTTCTGGTATCTGTTGGCCACACTGGTTCGCTCTGACAAACTCTGTTTTCAACATACACCCCATTGGTTGATGATCTGATTCTATTCTATCCATCATTTAGAATTCTTCTATCATATTCAAACCTTCATAGTTAGTTATAGTGTAATCAATTACTGATGACCCCCTTCACCTTTTCTTACCCAAGTTGCCCACGTACGTAAATTCTCCTCTATTATCACCTTCTATATTGTCGTTTAATATACACTATCCTTTACCATCCACTAACTTCATTAGCTGATCTTCTTCTGTATTGGATACTTTGTCTTTGGATGCTCTATGGCTTCTTCCTCTTCTGGTCCTCTGTAAATTGCTCCTTTTGTACCCGTTCTTGCATTGAAGTCTCCTCCAATTAGTAAGTTTTCATTCCCCTTATCCTCAATTTCTTCATCCAATCTAGCCAATTTCATCCAATCCTTAATCTTGTCTTTGCAGTATATTGTCCATATGTTCCATGTTTTGTTTCCTAGAGTGATTTTGCTGCCCCGTAATTATGCCTCCACTTGCTCTTCCTTTCTTGTTCTCTCTCGTAGCAAATTGGCATACCCACTTAAACCCCTTAGGTAACAGTTGCCTGAATCTCGCCCAATCTTTCTCCTCAATCCAAGTTTCTGTTAATCCGACCTAATCAAAACTTTCTACAAATTTCCAGAAGACCTTATATTTGTTCCTGATGATTTGTCCCTCTGATTTATCTAAACTTGGTTAACCCTCAATTTTTGGTATCCCATCTTTACCTCTTTACCCTGTTCTCTTTCAGTCTTGGCTATGTCTACTATTTCTTTTTGCATCCTCCTTTCTTCTCTGGTGAGTTCATGATCGATAAAAATCATCTTACCACTTAATACTTTTTTCCTTTCCATGATTGATAGCTTTTCTCCCAGCTACCTACTTTCGCTATTATTGTTTTCTTTTCACTAAATCCTACAGCTGTGGCCCAGAGAATTTCCACTTGTGTGTCTAGTTCTTTTTTAAAGAACGCCTTTACCTCTGCTTTTTCGTCAGTACCTTCTATGTGTAGTTCTCTTATCACCACATTGTTTTTCCTTTCCCTTTTCTCCTGAGCTTCAATGGCTCTTTTTATTTCCCAAAAGTCTCTATTGTATGTGTACTCCACCTTTCCCTTATTGACAACTGATTCCCCTACTTACATTGAGCAATTTTCCTTTATTACTTCATTTTCAATATCCACTACTTTTGCGTTAATTGCCTCCTCTATAATCTGGTTATTCTCTTTGGTCCCTAAGATGGAGTTAATTCCAACCAGAGATCTGTTTCAACTATTTTACGTCTTTGATCTGTTCTTTCTTTTTCCCATTCTTCTGTTTTCCTTTTCAATTCTTCGTTTAACTGTCTTATCTCTTTTTCGCGATTCTCCTTTTCCTTCTCTAATTGTAATTTGATTTGACTGTTCTCAAATTTTGTTTCTTGCAGGTGTTTTCAGAGATATTGTATAGCTGATTTCCAATTCCCACCCTCTAACACTGAGTTTGGTAAATCGAATTTGTTTTTCTCATTTTCTAAAGTTTCCTCTTCTTGTTTTGCCTGATCTGTACCTAATGCATTTATTGCATTTGGACTTGCATTATGTATCGTTGATGTCCCTGTTTTTTTCCGAAACTTTGAATATCTCATCTATCTTTTTGCTATTTTGAGCTTCTCTCAGTAATTTTTCTTCTTTTGGTGGTCTTCCTCTACCCCGTTTTTTCGTCTCGTCTGTCTTTTCCAGGTTAGTTTCAGTCGGTTCAGTTTTGTCAGTTTTGTGTCTATCGATATCGGTCTTTTTATCACACTTTGCGCCATCTGTTGCTATTAAACCTAACTTCGTGACCAGTTCCTTGTCTCCCTCGTTTTCTGCCATCTTAATTTTTTTTCGATCTAACCTATAAATTTTAACCCCTCACATATATCGCCAATAATGAAAAACAAATTCCTTGTTAAACGTCACTTTTTAATCTCACTTATCAGCCTACCGTTATTGCTCTTAATAATGAACACTCACACTTCCACCCCACCTAACCAAGTCCACGGGTTTTAAAATTGTGATAGGTAAAATATCTACTGGAATGGAAGCTTCTAATGTGTCCCCTAAGGGTTTACATTGTTCTTGTATCTCTTCCCTATTCCTTCATACACCCCCCACACACTTACTTGGTGGTGGAAGGGGGACCTACAGTTTAAGGTGGGTTCCGAACCACCAAGAGCAACAGCCTTAAGTACTTAGAGAACCTTTTTCTCTAGAGGTACCGGTCCCACGACTCTCCGGAGATGAACAAACTCCCTTGCTAGGCAAGTGTTCACCGCATGGGCCACCGAGACTCTTCCAGAGTGCGAGGCGGGAATCGAACCCGCAAGCCGACGGAGTGGGTTCAAAGCCTACGCCTTAACCCCCACGACCATCGTCCCACTTCTAAAATATTTACTGATAATTAGATATTTTTATAAAATTTTCATTCAATTTATGATCTTTTTGAGCAATTATCTCTTAGAATAGAGCCAGAACGTCGCAGTTTTTCCCCGAATTTTTTAAAGTCTCAAAAAATAATTAATAACTTTTTTATTTATCAACATAGTTCCGTTTTTCTTCCTTAAACAGTTTCAGAAGACTTAGAAATGTAATTAAGTATTCACATAATTGATGAATTCTTAAAATGGACTGAGTTAGCGTATTGAAATTCTCTAAAAGTATCAGTCCTTAAAATTAAAATTCGAATAATTTTAAAAATCGACTTTCAGGACAATACACTTCTCAGGCTGAATCCACGCGTATCCCCTTTTGATCTGGAGATGTCCAAATATTCCTTGTGATTTGGCTCTTAATGTAATTGAAAAGAGATGGAATACCAATAAAATTAACACACAAATCCTTCGAGACGAATTTAAAGAAGATATTAAGTTTTTAATGGAGTTAACCTATTTTAAGTTTGAGAACTCTTCTCATAAATAAACATAAAGAAACACGATTGCTTCTTTAATTTCAGGAAAATTTACCTAAGGATTTCTAAAAATATTTATTGCATTTTTTTCAGCACTCAATAGTATTTTAAAAATCGGTTTTTTATAGTAAAACTTTTTGCACTAACATAATTCAAAATTGATGCAAGAATGGAAAAGATTTCTTGATTCGATGCAAATCGATTGATCTATAATAATAATACACTTAATTGAAGATTAGGGAAGTTATGCTCATTTATAATATCTGAATCATCAATTTTAAGCAGAAAAACTTTTTTCATCGACATAATTCAAAGTTGATGCATGAATAGAAAAGACTTTTTGATGATAAATTCTCGAATAGAGTAATTCTGACAATTTCTGTAAAGAAATCATAGAGCTGGGAAAGGCGTATGGTGCGACAGAACTTTTCCTTTCCCTTTTCCAGCTTGAAAAATTATCATTCCGAATACAAGATTTGATTTGTCTAATTTGTCTTTGTATTTAAAACATTTTTTGTATTATTTTGTAATTTTGTATTTTTGTAAATTTCTATTTTTAAATTGAGCAAAATGAAGACATTGGTTTGTCTATTAGTGAAAGATTAACTAATGCTTCCTCTATGAGGAAGCAAATACATTTGCTAACGGGAAGCAAAGTGCTCGTAAAAAGAGCACCATATAATTATAAATACAAACAAAGTGAAAACACTCGAGATCGAATTCACAGCTAGTTTCTGTGAGTGGTTGGAAGAAAGAAAAGAAAGAAACCGATGAGGAGAGAAATAGGCTCAAAAATGATTACAGACACAAAAATAAGAAAGTTAAACGACTAGCCAAGTAAAGTAAGGATAAAATCAGAACAGAAGAAGAAAAAAAATAAACGACTTTGAAGGATCAGTGAAACTATTATATAATCAGATGAAGGAAAGTAAAAGTACAGAGTTTGTCAGCATGAGAAACAGCAAAGGTGAAATGCTATATGATATAGACGGGATAGTACACGCTTTAAAATACTCTTCTAAACAATGGATTTATGCCAGGAAGATCATGTACATATCAGATATTTAGTTTAAGACAGATCACAGAAAAAAGCTTGAGAGTAGAAAAGGAAGTTTTCTGTGCATTTATTGACCTAGAAAAAGCATTTGACAAGGTAAATAGAAGTAAACTTTAGGAAGTCCTTGAAATTAACGCGATTGGAATGAAGCCTCTGCGCACAACATGCTGAAAAACACTGATGGACAAAGTCCGAAACGTGATGATCCTCAAAGAATGTGATGCAAGAGAGACAATAGTTGACACATGGGAAAGAAATCAGTTGAGATTGGAAATATACTAAAGAGGTAAGTTTGAGATATTGAAAATTAGTTTTATTTGCTTACATTCTACGCCAACAAAAATTTAGGTTGAATGAGTTTGTCTCTTCTATTTTAGTAAACGAATAACAATTAATTTAGACGATGACGACCGTACAGAATTACTTTTTTACGAATTTCGCAGTTCTTTTCACTTACGAATCTTAGCGTTACTTGCTTTTCATTTGGACCACCTCTAATCAGTTCAATCTGGCCTCCAGGAGTAGGGTCTTCAGCATCGTCTATCACATGAACCTGAGAAATTGTTTCGCCACCCCTGGTATGGAAAGTAAACTCACCAGAAGCACGTTCTCCGTATAATTCATGTGGCGGTAAGAATGCTCGTGATTCAAGAGCCACGTCATCATGGTTGTGAAAACCTATTCCTGCTAGCCCTGCTACTAACGTTCCGGGTCCATGGGTTACATGTAGGGTCCCCATAGGTACTACTTTGTTTCCGCGTCTAGCAGCTAATGATGTTGCAACCAATTTTATAATAATTAATAATGCAAAAATCGTCTTATATGGCGCCATTGGTATGGAAAAATGTCTCAAGTAAAAATCACCGACTTTACAGCTTGGAAATACTTTTAAAATTTAGTTTTGAAACAAACTGTTCTCGTGAATCAAGAAACGACTATAATAACTTGATGATTGTGACAAATCTCTTAGAGGCTACTGCGAAGCATTCGCTTATCATAGTTTAAACAGAGTTGATAAGAATCAAGGGAAACCTATACGAGGTAGATAGAAAAGTTTTTGAAGTTATACATTGACAAATGATGAACTCTCGGAGAAAACATTATATACCAAATTCAAGCTTTTATCCTGTATTTCATACTTTTTTAACGCGTTGCTATTTTATTCAGACGGTACTCTTCTGGCACGAAGTGAATATTCATATTTTAGGCTTTTGAGCACTTCCACGTCAAATCATCTGAAGAATTTCAGCTGTCGTTCGGATTGAGACCCAAATTCTGGATTTTAAACAAAAGAAACATTACTAACATTCCTATCTAGACGAATTTACATGGAAACAACAACACACAAATAGTTTAAGCGTTAATTAAAACAAATTTCATTTTCCAAAATTTCAAAAAAATGTTATGAAGACAAAAACTTGAAAAACAAATAAAAGCAATGTCATTATTGATTTTTCGATTTAAATAAGAACATAAGCAAGTGACTTCTTACACATTATTTAGCAGTCAGTAAGTAATACCATTTTTTCAATCAAATATTTTTTTTACAAAATTAAAATATATTTTTTTCAAATATTCTGTTGAGACTTAAATTAACATCTTAATAGGGTACAAAACCCTTCCTTGTAGGCGCTTGTTACCCATATGATAATTTCAGCAAAATTCATAATTTGTTGATAAATTTTATGATTTTATTCAACAAATTTAATAAACGAATGCATTATTCGGGCTAGCGCCATTCTAATAGAATATTATTAAGAAGGATAATAAATTATATAAACAATTAGGTTTGTTGAAATCAATATACTATCACCTCTCTGTAATTGAAATTTTTTTGAAAAAATCGCGACTTTTTATCTCCATTCCAAGTGAAAATCGCTAAAAACAGTGATAATTTAAAAAAAATCGGAATCTAATTATCAGTATAAAGTAGTATTTTATGTATTAGAAACAATTTGCATTCAAAAAACGCAAAAAAATCATAATTAGCGCCAAAAATTCGCAAACCCTTTTATTCATTTATGGGTTTCTTTGGGACCCTATAAAACAGACCTATGGGGGTGATATTTGAAAATTAATATTTTTTTCCGATTCTATGGCTAATTCTGAAGCGACATGTTGAGTTTCAGCTCGATTCAGCTAATATTGAGGATTCTGAATGAAATTTACAAAACCGTCTTTTTTCTTATGGGAAATAAGTGCTAAACTTCATGGGGCTTGCGCCACCTCGGAATATCATTTTTTTTCACAAAGATCGAAGATTTTTTAAATAATTATTTACGTTTGAAGTTTCTACTCGAGGAGTTACTATTAGCATTAACTGAAAAGTGCACAATTATTTACCACCAGAGTCCATTTTTTTTTATGATATCACCGTTGTATTTCATTAAAAGTGCAGAATTAAGAGACAAATTTTATTAATTAATAACTACATTTTATTAGAATGATAGACAATTTATTTGAAAATTAAAAAAGTTACATACCCAGAAAATAGACGTATTAAATTGCTTATAAATATATTTAAGAAAATGAATAAATGATTATTATACATCATAATAACAATAATTTCACTTCGCTCAAATAATTTAATTAATTAGTAAAAAAAGGAAAATAGTTTATTTCTAATTCATATTTTTCTAATTATCGTTAAAGAAAATAGTTACCGGTACCGATAATAAGATTTCTGGAAACGTTTTTAACAATTCAGATTTTAGAATGATTTATTTAGAACAGAATCAAAAAGATTTTAAGACGATTGACAAATTTTGCAGGAAAACTGAATATTTCAAAAGATATTTAGAACGTTTTTCGGTAGTAAGAAAAAAAATTTAGAATCTTTTCAAGAATTTTGAAAGAATACAAAAACTTTCTTCAAACTTCTTTGAAAATTACTTTCCAAATTTTAACAAACATTCGAATCAGTTCAAAAATTATGTATGATTTTTAGGAGTTTTGAAGAGATTAAAAATATTCTAAAACGTAAATAGTTTCTCGAGAATTTATAAAATATTTTTACATTTTTTAAAAACTTCAAACCTTCTGAAATACAAAATTCTCATTTTTCTTACATTTTTTGAAACAATCAGAAGGCCGTGTTCTTAAATTGAGACAGGCTACACCACGTTCATGATTTCACGTAAAATTATTTGATACATTTATGTGGTCGACAACCATAACATCAAAAAATATATAATTTTATTGTTTATTTTATTTATTTAGAAATAAAAATCAATATTGAAAAAATATTTATTTTAGGTCAGTAGACAAAAACAAATTTGCATCAAATTATTCCAAAGAGATTGCTTTTAACGAACTTGTTGAATTTTCAACAAAATAGATAAATTTTCAACGAAACTGTTGAATTTTCAAATACAAAAGATTATTTTTCGAGGGAACAGTTGAATTTTCAACTACAAAAGATAAATTTTCAACTAAAATTAGGAATCTTCAACTGTAATAGCAAAATTTTTAACAAAAGAGATGAATTTTCAACTAAAAGAAAGAATCTGGACCCAAAAAAGACTTTTCAACAAAATTGATGAATTTTCTACAAAGTCAATTAATTATTAACCAAAAAAGATCAGTTTTTAACAGAAAATTTTAATTTTAAGTCAAAAACATTTGAAGTGACGAATTTCCAACAAAATAGTTGAATCTTCAGCCAAAAAGACAAATTTTCATGAAAACAGTTGTCTTTTCAACCAAAAAGAATAAAGAAGGATTTTAACCAAGTAGTTAAATTTTCAACTGGAAATGGAATAGTTAAACTTTCACGTAATAAAAATAATTTGTAACCAAAAGAAAAAGAAATTTTCAAGAAAATAGTTGAAAACTACTTGGATTACCAATTTAAGTTAATCCGAACTACCTAGATTACTCTGGATTACAGGTTAATTACATGAATTACCATAATCACTTCGAATTACATACCTGGACTACAAGGAAAATCCTTTTAAAGCACTCAATATTTCCAAAGGTTAACTTAAAAATACGACATTATTGTAAACTGACCCTTGACGCATGGGACCCTTTGTTCTCAAAATCAGTCGCGCGAGTGTTTTTGAAGGAGCCGGTCGTGTCTCCCAAAATTGGGAAAGATTCCAAATAAAAAATTCTAAAATTTTATTATTTTCATAAACATAAAGTGTAAGCTAAAAATGGGAAAGAAAATAGAAAATATTGAAGCCTATTTTCAAAACGACTTTGGAGGAACCATGAAACAATTATTCAAAGAGATGAAGGGAAGTAAAAGTACAGAGTTTGTCAGCATGAGAAACAGCAAAGGCGAAATGCTATATGATATAGACGGGATAGTACTGGTATATGGTGCCGTTGTGGGGCATGGTGTCAATTACAAAAAACCCTGGCGTTTGTTGATTATCATCTTAGTTTTTTGCATAAAATGACTTCAGTTTTTTGGAAAAATAGTGATTTGACGACCTTTTTATATGAAAATACGTGTCAGAAGAGTTATTATGAAAAAACAGTTTTGACGGAAACAGATGGTAAAATCTTTGGCAGAAATTAAGCACTTATATTTTGAAGTTCTTGAAGCATGATAATATTAGATTCTAACAGGTGGAGTATTTTTTCAAACTTCTCATATCATAAATTGTTCTTATAAACGTTCTAAATATATTAGAATCAATAAAATCTTGCAACATGACATACGGGGCATGATGTCCGAAAAATTTTGTGGAGATGGTAACAGTGCTTGGTAACAGGTCGGTCATTTGATCGATAATGTAGAAAAACTCAGAAATTTAGTTATCTTGTGAATCTCTTAATTCTAATATTGTTTTAGCCGTTATGTCTGTTTTGTCTAACGAAATTGAGGTTGTTAATAATAAAGTTATACAGATGATGACGAAAATTGAAAAGTGATTTAAAGTTATATTTAATAGTGATATGGTAAGTACTTAGTTCACGGTTTATTCCTTAGAAAGAAACTATCATGTGAAATTCGTGATTATAACCTACAAATATGAAAATTATCGTTATAAAGGTTATAAATGTACTTCCATTCCTAATTATGATTTTCTATTAAAATATACTTGAAAAGATTCTCTTTACTTATCCACGCAATTTTGTGTTTCATCCTTTTGAAAGAGACTAGCATGTAAACTTTGTGGTTATAACCTAAAAATATTTAAACTTATCGCTATGAAGTTATTTCCATTCCTAATTATAATTTTTCATTTGAAGCACACTTCAAGCAATTCTCTTTATTAGGATGCCCCTAAATACATGAGTTGAACAATAACTCAATAAATAGGATTTCGAATATTATTGATAAATGCCTGTTTTGAATAATCGCACTTTTGGTACTCGTCGGTAAACAAAATATCTGTTGAAGACAATTGCAGATATTTACATGCTGAATGAAATTTTCAAGGAGTAAGAGGTTGTAACAAGGTTTTGCGACATACATTACTTTGATTGATAAGAAATCATATACTTAGTGTTGATCATGTCTCGAGTTACTTTTTTCGTTACATTATACTCTCAAGAATTATTATATTGTACATATTTTCTATTCTTCAACGTTCATATTCTGGAAATAAACCGACAGCAATATAAGGGTCACCATGCCCCATGGTATGGCGTACGCTGACCAAAATGCAAGACCAGCGAATTAATTAAATATCAAATAATGATGTAGTTAATAAACGTCTTTGAGCAATGACATATGTAACCTGATAACGTGAGATTTCCATCAAAAAATACAGACATCCGAAGTAGATTTCAATTATAATTTACGAAAGCATTCCATATAAAGCCCAGCAACATACCCCACTCTCCTCTATACACTTGCGAATACGTATTCAGTGTTGGAGAATTCTCTGAGTGCGCTGATTCACCATCTTACACTGTCAGGTGCAATTATATTCTTATGTAACACTCTATCAAATTGAAAATGGTTTTACCGCCAATTCTACTAAACTTATAAAAAGACTCTTAAATATAGAAAATTTATTGCCATAGAATCATAGATACATCTTCGGACGGAGGCCTTGGGAGCCTTTTGGTTTGCCTTCGAGTTATAAATCTCTCGGGTTCTTTTCAAGTCTTGGATTAGTCTTTACCTAAGACAAAATTAAGTCCAAATATTTTTACCCAGGATACATCCTTGGACGCTTCGCGACTGATGGTTCGGGATGTTCCGGGATCGTGCCGGGTTTTCCAGGATATATACTGGTATGCCTGTCCCAATCCTTTTCGTAATCTTGGTGTCGTAAAAGTACCCTATGCACCTTGCCTTCTGGCACTGCTATATATATGTAGTTGGTGGCTGGGTAATAGCCATATGGGAACCAGCTATCTTCATGCAGTGTATTGTTGTACGCTTGGAAAGGGCCAGCCATATAAAATTCGCTTGATTGCATGAATCGTATGTGTATTTAGACGCTCCTTAGAGTATGCCGAGTAGCATTATGTCGTTGGTAAAGGTCAATTGTCGGCTCGAAATTATTTCTATATTGGCGGCCCGGAATTCTCATATAATATGCTAAAACGTGGCCAGGCTGTAATTGTGAACGGACAGTTTCTAACCAGTGGGGTATGCTACGTGTAGAAGTGACAGGTCCAGCAGCAGTACATCCATCATGCATATTGTTATAGCAATGCGGTCTGGAGCGAATTCGGGAATGACTCCATCTGCACCTAATTTTGTAAGAAAAAATTGTCATGTATAAAGTTCTTCTACACTCGTAATTTAAACATAAGTATTTGATTAAAAACTCAACTATTTTGTGGAAAATTTATTCACTTTGTTGCAAATTCAAGGATTGAAGATTCATATTTTTTTGTTGAAAATCCACTATTATTGTCGAATTTTTTTAAAAGTGCATTGGGAGACAGAGTCTAGATTACATACATGCTCTATAATGACTCACACCTAGGTATAATAAACAGAATACTGGGAAATTAAGTTTAGGAGCATTACTATGATGAATAAAGGAGGCCAGGTTTTATAGAATTTAGATTATGGACTATTCGAAAGAAGCTGAACTCATCAAAGAAAGAATACAAATGAAAGTCTGATGAACCTTACAAGAAAATCTTACGGAAAATTCTGTAATAGTAGACAGTTTTAATATATTACAAAACATTGTAGCCTCGTCAGATATAACTTTGTATCAACCGAAATATTTTAATGTTAAAGCTGGGCACTTTAACAACTAACAATATTATAACTTTAAGCTTCTAAGTAAATATGTTTCCGAACATACATCGCATGTTTATCATATATTACATTTTTATCATATATATTAATTTTAATATTGTATTACACTTACGTTCAAAATGCAGCAATCCTGTGGACGCAAAGAGTACAATTTCAAGAAAAATCGTCATTTTTCTAAGTAGACAAAATGATAGAGAACAAAACTCTAATTTTTCAACAAGTTCGTAAGAGAACTGACATGGCTACTACATATGTTAACTTCTACCGCTTCTATCAAATAATAACGCTTTATTTATTCTTTAAAATGACTCAAGTGGAGAATGGAGATGGTTGATCTCACATTTTTAAATTTTCCTTATTTGCTAAATGTATTACACATAGTATAGAACCTTCAGAATTATTCAGAATGATAACACTTATTCTAGTTTGCATGTTAGAGGCATTAAAAAAAACCATGAAATACTTGTCTTCATATTATAAGTTGCTGTCTCGTTCATAAAGATGTGAGAAGATATTCAAAAAATTGAAGTCGCCATTTTTCATAATAAAATCACAAACGATTCACATCTGTAATTTGTCCATATTGATGTTATTAGGGTGTTTTAAGATTCCGGTTGCTTCTTTATGTTTTCTTGTAAAAATATTGTCCATTTTTGCGATGATGGTTGTTTTGTCAAATAAAATGATTTGTCATGTTTCGATATAATGCTCAGATAGTGCTGATTGCGTTAAATGTTTTAGCCTGACTTTACTCCCATGCTCCTTTACACGTTGGCTCACCCTCTCCCGGTTTCTCCAATATAGACTTTGTCCTATTTTCACAGGTTTTTCAAATATGGTTTGGATGTCGTGTTTGCTGAGAATTCTTCCTATTTGTTATGTGATTCCTTGGATGTAGAGTAGGATGATGGTCGCTTTTCTCTCTCTTTCTTCAGCAGGTTGTGTTGACTTTTTGTTTTGAGTGTTTTTTCTTATGGCGTTATCAATTTGTTTACTTGTGTAATCGATCTGTATTAGGATTTGTTCAACAGTTTGTAATTCTTTCTGTTTTGATTTGTAATCATAATTGCCTTACCGTAGGTGGCTC
>CAKNXH010000553.1:46528-60542 GCA_932178445.1 Andricus quercusramuli
TGGCTGATAATTTTAAAGTAGCTATGTTACGCGGTAACACTTTCTGTAAGTTATCTTTATCTGTTATGGGTTCCAATCGTGTGCAGAACAATGAATTTTGCCGACGTTTCGTGAACATTGCAGTTCACTTCTTCAGGGCTAATCTAAGACCTCAGTTTCAGGTTATATTGTTCTTACATATTCTCTCTACGATGTCTGTGGTTGACCGAAACGACCCACCGTGAAAACTGGTCGAAATTGATTGGACAATCAAATCCTTTTTTAAAAACCGGGAGGACAGAAAGCCAAGTCATATCCTCTATGTTTTCTTGGAAAAATACTGTATCTTTTCACGATTACGGTTTTTTTGTTAAATAAAATGATATGTCCTGTTTCGATATAATGCTCAGATAGTGCTGATTGTGTGAAATATTTTAGCCTGACTTCACTCCCATGTTCAATTACACGTTGGCTCACCGCCCTCCCGGTTTCTCTAATATAGACTTTGCCACAAAAACTAGGGATTTCATATACTCCCGGATCACTGAGAGGTGCCTTTTTATCTCATTGTTGTTTAGAAGTTGTCCTATTTTCACAGGTTTTTCAAATATGGTTTGGATGTCGTGTTTCTTGAAAATTCTTCCTATTTGTTATGTGATACCTTGGATGTAGGGTAGGATGATGGTCGCTTTTCTCTCTCCTTCTTTAGCAGGTTGTGTTGACTTCTTGTTTTGAGTGTTTTGTCTTATGGCATTATGAATTTGTTTGTTTGTGTAATCGATCTGTATTAGGATTTGTTTAACGTTTCGTAATATTTTTTGTAAGTTATCTTTCTCTGTTATGGGTTCCAATCGTGTGCAGAACTAAGAATTTTGCCGACGTTTCGCGAACATTGCAGTTCACTTCATCAGGGCTAACTCCCAATATCAGACCGGTTTCGGGCGTGGCTTGCCTTGGCCTTGGACCTAAATCGGAGGAATCCAAACGTGAACAGGTAGGGCTGCATGGGTAATTTCCGTTAGATTTGGAAGCATGACGCAACTTGATGCAAAAAACACGCTGAGAGTGCGGTCCATGAGCTGTTTGTCACGCTTGAGTGAACACATCTGAACTTCGTAAACCGGAGGGTCTTATATTGAAGGTGGAGTGTACTTTGAACGGGACACCCAGGTAAAAGCTAATAATTCACAATGTACCTGCTGAATTGCTTCCAATTGTATTTTATTGGCGGCTGCTTTAAATTGTCCGTCAATCGTTGTTTAGGGGCTGTCCGTGAACTACATTACCAATTGAAGGGGGAAGGGGGTGGCGCACCCTTTCCCCTATTCTCCTTTTCTAAAGAATTCACCTTTTTGCTTCTGTCTTTGAGAAACTTCCCCCTTTTCCCCTTCTTTCCCTCTTCTCGTTTTTTTCGCTTAAATGCGAACTGAATTAATAGAACACAATAAGAAAATTCAAATATTTTTCGTTAAAAGTTCATTCTTTTAAATTGGTAATTCTACTATTATATTTTTGGTACGGAGTTTATTTCGCTTGGTGAAAAAATTCAACTATTTGGTTGAAAATTCTTGTATTTTGTTGAAAACTTGTCTTTTTTGGTAGAGATAGTCTTCTTGGTTAGAAATTAATCTTTTTGGTCTTAATATTTATTTTTGTTTGTTAAAACTTTCATTCTCTTGTTGAAAGTTGAACTATTTTGTTGAAAATCGTTTCTTCTTCTTCTAAATTAATTTTTATACCTGAAAATTGAGTTATACCACTAATGCTTTGTTAAAAATGAATCTGTTTTGGTTATGGTTTTAACTACTTTGTTGAAAATTTGCATTTTTCAAATCATATTCAACTATTTTTATTTTTAAATAAAAATAGTTGAAATTCAAGAATTTTAAATAAGACTAAAATCAAATTCAAAAACACATTTAACGTCCAATAATCAAGTCAATATATATAATTCCTGAAAATAAAAGAAGAATTAACGATAAAATTTGGACAACCACCACAAAATGCTCCTATTGCAATTCCTAAAAAATAAAATTAAAAAATTTGTTTCTTTGGACAAAAATGAAAAAGAGGAAAGAAAAATGAGAATGAATATTTTTTGGTTGAAGTAAATCATTTTTTTGTTTTGAAGATTCATCACTGTAGTCAAAAATTCATGTCTTCGCTTGAAAATCTTAATATTTGATTGTTGACAATTAATTTTTTTAACTTAAAATGTAACTATCACATTTTTTGTTTTAAAATGTATATTTTTATTTTAAACTGACTCACGTATTTCGTTGAAAATTCTTCTTTATTGGTAGAAAATTAATCTTCTTGGTTAAGAATTCATCTTTTTAGTTAAAAATTTAACTAATTTTTCCATGCTTTTGTTAAAAATTCATTTCATTGTTCTGGAATATTCATCATTTTAGTTGGAAATTCATATTTTTTGGTTGGAAATTCAATTACTTTGTTGGAAGTTAAACTACTTGGGTAAAAATCCATTTTTGGAAGATTCATCATTTTAGTCAAAAATTCATATCTTTGGTTGAAAATGAAATATTTGGTTGAAAATTCGTTTTTTTTTAGTAAATGTGAGAAGTAACTTCTTTAAGTGCAAATTTAATTATTCCATTCTTGATTCAATATTTATATTTTTAATGTAAATTCATCTTTTCTAGTTGAAAAATCAACTTTTTAGTTGAAAATTCATGTTTTTGATTGCATTTCAATTTTTTTGGTTGGAAAATTTAGACCATTTGGTTTCATCTTGCAGGTTGAAAATTCAACTATTTTGATAAAGTCATCTTTGTTGGTTGGAAATTAATCTGTTTCGTTGAGAATTTAACTATTTTGTTGAAAATTCGTATTTTTTGCTTGAAAATTCAACATCTTGGTTCAAAATCGTTTTTTTTATTTACTCAATAGGTTGAAAATTAGTGTCGTTTCAAAAAAAAGTTTTAAGCGAAAATTTTGAAAATTTAAATCTTGGTTTTAAAAAATTTTTTAGTACAAAATTCAACTGTTTGGTTTGAAATTCATCTTCTTAACTTCGTCACTGAGGTAATTGTAACAATTTCACAATGTGGCCTTCTTATTGTTTTAATAGAGTTAAAATCTATTTTTTACGTTTTCCATCTTTATAACATTTTTTAAATTATTATATAGATTCCCGAATATTTTTTCATCAAGCAATTAGTTTTTCACTGTCGAATTAGGAAATATCTCGACTACACGAATTAGTAATTTTCTTCTAATCTTTAGTTAGTTGAAACTTCTCTATAGTGGATAATGTAACCTGCAGTGGATAATCATTAATTAAGAGCACAAATAAAAGAAAAATAATTAATTTTAATATTAATTTATAAACACGTATAGCGTCTTAATTATTATTTAAATATAAACTAATTATTTTACATATATTAGTATTTTTAATTAATGATTCTCCAGTCAGGATTGCATTATTCACTGTATGGAGGTTTCCCCTACATTGGGCTTTCGGGCAGCTGACTTCAAATTTATAAAAAAATTTTTTCTTAACAAAATGTTAACTTAAATATTTCACCAGTTTTAATTTACCAGTTGCCAATAAAAATCTGTTTTATCGACTTCGACCAAAATAGAAAACTGATCTCTTGGAAGTTATCAAGCGTTCAGAGTGAAAGTAGATTCAAGAGACTACTTACCAACGATCGGTAGAGGACAGAATAGTTCTGATTTTCACGTTTAGATGGTTAAAAAAATCGATTTAAAAAAAAAAAAAAAAGGGTTTAAATAATTGAATTTTTTTAGAGATTTGAACTTCAGAATCTGGATTTTCTGAGAATTTTCAGAAATATTTCCAGCCAATTTCGCAAAAAAAAAAATATTTTCGAAAAAAATAGTAATTCCATCTAAATAAATGAATTTTCAACTAAAAAACGATACATTTTTTATAGAAAGTGGGATAATTGAATTTTCAGTGAAAAAAAAAACTTTTTGCCTGAAAAAAAGAATAAAGAAATAGTTGAATTTTCAAGCAAAGAAATTGATTTTCAACTGAAATAATGAATCTTCATTGAAAAATTTATTTTTTAACCAAATCGTTTAATTCTCCATAAAAAGTACAAATTTTTAATAAGCAAAGATTTTTCAGTCAAGAAATAAAAAAAAGTTCATTTAAATTGTCAAACTTTCAAGCCAAAAGACGAATTTTCGATAAAACAGCTTAATTTTTAACGCAAAAATATGAATTTTCAACCGAGCAGTTGCATGCTGAACCAAAAAAGAGAAAACTTGAAGCCGTGATATGGTTTTCTACCAAAAAAGACAAATTTTTAATTAAAAAGGATTAATTTTCATCCAAAGAAATGAATTTTGAACTCAAATGATGAATCTTCAAACAAAAAATTAATTTTTCACAAAATCTTTGAATTTTCTATCGGAAATGACAAATTTTCAACAAAATACATGAACGATCAACTAAAAAAGCTCATTTTTCAACCAAAAATAAAATAGATGAAATGTTAGAAAAATGAATTATCAACCAAGAACATAAAATTTGTGTAAAAAAAGATCAATTTCCGACAAAAAATGGAATTAGTAACGTTTCAGTCGGAAAAAAACTGTCATTAAAAAAAATAATTGTTAACCAAAGTAATAAATTTTCAACCAAAAAGATACATTTTCAACCAAATACTTTAACTTTAAGGGAATTTTAAATTTCAAATGAAAAAGATAAAGTTTCAATAAAAATTTTATAGTAAAATTTTCAGTTGAAAAACTCAACTGAATACAAAATGATTTTCAATAAAATAGTTAAATTTTTAACAAAAAAAAAAAGTTGAGGAGATTTATCTCTTTGGTTGGGAATTCGTCTTTTTTATAGAAAATTCATCTTTTTTGTAGAAAATTAATCGTTTCTGTTAAAAATTTAACTGTTTAGTAAAAAATTAATCTTTTTTGGTTGAATTCAACTGTTTTTGAATTTAAAATTAAAATCTCTTGTCTCTGAAATAATTTTTTATTCATAAGTTGATAATGCTACTATTTTGTTGAAAAGTCATCTTTTTTGGTGAAAAATTCCACTACTCAAATAAAATTTGAACTACTTTATTAAAAATTTATTTTCTTTATTTGAAGATTCATCTCTTTGGTTACAAATTGAACTATTTTGTTGATAATTTATTTTTTTAACTGAAAATTTATATTTCAAATCAAATATTGATCTTTTCTGGTTGGAAATTCATGTATATTGTTGAAAATTTGTCTTTTCGGTAGAAAATTATTCTTCTTGGTTGAAAATTCTTCCTATTTGGATTAAGGATAGGAATATTTTGTTAAAAATTAGTCCTTTTTGGTTGAATCCAACTGATTTTGATTTAAAATGGAAATATTTTTTTTTTTACATATAAACTATTACATGTGTCGTTCAGATTTAATTTTTTTGGTTAAAAAATTTGTGTGTAAAATTAAACTATTTATTTGAAAATTTAACTATTTTGTTGGGAATTCGTTTTCTTTCGCTTACATTTTTTAAAAATAAATTATTCAAATTCAAATATTTGTTCGAAAATTTCTTTATTTGTTTAAACTTTTTATTGTGGTGCAAAATTAATTTTTTCGGTGAATAATTAACTTTTTGGTTGAAAATTTATGTATTTGTTGAAAATTAATCTTTTTTAGTAGAAATTTTTTCTCTTTTGGTTCAAAATTCATTTCTTTGCCCTCATATGAAGTTTTTTTTATTGAAAATTATCTTCTTTCAACAGAAAATTAAACTATTTCATGTTTGGTTGAACATCAATCTGCTTCAGTGAAAAATTCAACTTATGGTTTGAAAATGTTTATATTTTTTTGAAACTTTGCCTTTTGTGGTAAAATATTAATCTTCTTGATGACTTATTCACCCTTTTGATTGCAAATTTAATTATTAGGTTGAAAATTAAAATTTATCTTTGAAAATTTATGTATTTTGTTGAAAATTATTCTTCTTTCGTTGATAATTATTTTTTTCATTGAAAATCAATTTTTTAAATAAAAAATGTAACTGAAATTGTTGTCAAAATTTTTGGTTGATAAATATTCAATCATTTTTGTAGAAAATTCATTTGTTTGGTTGAAAGTTGGACTATTTCGTTGAAAATTTGTTTTATTCGCCTAAAAACTTATTTCTCCAACTGAAAATCAAACTATTCTATCTTTAGTTGAAAATTTACATTTTTTAGTCGAAAATTTTATTTATTTCGTTAAAAATTGTTTGTTTTTTTTTGTATAAAAGTAACCTCTTTGGTTGAAAACTTATGTATTTTGTTAAAAATTATTCTTTCTAGCAGAAAATTATTCTTTTGGTTGAAATTTTATTCCTTTGGTTGACAATTATTTTTTTTTTGCTTGAAAATTAATTTTTTTAAGGAAAAATTTTACTTTTTCAGTTCTTGCCGAAAAATTTTTTTTATTGATATTTCATTTTTTGGTTTGATATGCATCTGTTTGGTTAAAAATTGAACGGTTTCGTTGAGAATTTATTTTATTTCTTTAAAACGTATTTCTCTAACTTAAGATTAAAGTATTATTTTTTTTAATTTATCTTTTTTAGTTGAAAATTCATCTATTTTGTTGGAAATTTTTCTTTTTTGATAGCAATATAACCTTTTTGGTTGAAGATTCAACTATTGGGTTGGTAGAAATTTAATTTATTTGGTTGAAAAATAGTTTGTTTTTCATTAAAAAATCAATCTTTCAGCTTAAAGTTCAACTATTCAATTTTCTGTCGATGTTTCTTTTATAGAAATTTGATCTTTTTGGTTGAATTTGGATGAATTTTCAACCAAAGATATGAAATTTTGTTTAAATATTGGATTTCTCAATCCAAAAGATGAATTTTCTATCAACAAAATAAAATGAATTTTCAACTAAGCAGTTTTTTTCCAATGAGAGGAATAAATTCTTAAGAAAAAATAGAATAGTCCAATTTCTTACTAAACAGATAACTTTTTAACGAAAAAGATTACATTTCTATCAGAAAAAGTAAATTTTTCACAAAAAATCTAATAGTCAAAGTGAATTTTCAACTGAAATGATGAATCTTCAACTGAAAAAATTTTATTTTCAACGAAATACATGCATTTCAAACTAAAAAGATAAATTTTGTACCAAAAATAAATTAGGATAATTTTCAGTCAGTTAAATAAATTTTCAACCAAAGAAATTGATTTTTAACTAAAGAGGTGAAATTGAAACTAATGAGAGTACTCTTTTACAAAAAAAGACGGATTTTCAACAAATAGTTAAATTTTCACCGAAAACAGATAAATTTTCAACTAAAAATATAATAGAATAGTTAAATTTTCAGTAGAAAAATTAATTTTCAATCAAATTAAAGTAAATTTTCAACGAAATAGTATAATTTTCAACCAAGAAGATTAAATTTCAAAATTTTACTCAATCAGATGAATTTTTAACAAAGTACATAAATTTTTAACCACATATTGGAATTTTCGATGAAATTTTTAACCAAAAGAATGAAAAAATGAAAATTCACCAAGAAGATTAATTAATTAATTCAGCTAAATAGACGCATTTCCACAAAATAGTTGATTTATTAAATAAAAAAGATTAATTTGTAACCAAATAGTTGCATTTCAACCACAAAAAATTAAATTTCAAGCGGGAAGATTAATTTTCTACCAAAAAAGACGATTGTTTAACAAACTTGCAACGAAAAAAGTAAACTAATTTTCAATTTTAATATAAAATGAAAAAAAATACTTCAATTTTGATTTATTTTATTATTATTTTGAATAAAAAAAATTTGATTATTCAAGCTACACTTCATCAAAATTTCATGATCATACCTCTTTTACTTTTCGAGATATGGTGAACAGAAAAAGTTACACACACACACATACACACACACGGACATTTTCTACAAACTTTATTTTCGAGGTCTTGGGTTCGAATTATATAAAAATATGTCAGAAAAGTATATTCGAAAATCCAGGTCATTACAAACCTCCCTCTATGAGGAAGCAATTGTCTTTTGATAAAGACAAAAGTAAATCACCCGCCTACAATGAATACTGTTACAATCTCTAAAATTGCGCAAAACATGAATCGATGAAATTTTCATGAGCTGATAAAATTTGGGAATGATATAATTTGAAAAAAAAATGGAAAAAAAGGATTAGGAAAATCGGTCAATATTACCAAAACTCCCAACATAAATTGAACGGGCTAACCGATTTCTTTCTATCTTTTTTTAATCGTCTGGTCATTACGTAATGAACCTAATGCTGCGTATTAAAATTCAACTTCTCAATATTTCAATAATTATGAATTTCGTTCAACCGGCTCGAATCATGTAACGCTCTAACAATAGGAAGGTCGGGTGAGTTACGACTGACCCCTGGGTTCAAGTATCGTCGAAAAATGTCACGCTATAACATCCTGCTGTGCTCTTCAAGTTGGGAGCGCCTGTTTTCTGTTCATCGTGGATACTTTCCCGGTGGCGGATTACTCCATTCCAGGCGCATAAATGAAGCACATTTTCGATTGATAAAAAAAAAACAAGACAATTTTCAAAAAAAGGAGACAAACTTGTTGTGTATTATGCCACTGAGATTATGTGGTTGATATATTACATCGAACAATTCATTCTTGTAGGAGGAAACATATCAAATGTAATACATTGGCTAAAAATCAAGCCTGACGAAGCGCCTTAAAATTCAATTTCTTAATATTTCAATAATTATCAATTTCGTTCAACCGGCTCGAATCGTGCAACGCTCTAACAATAGGAAGGTCGGGTGAGTTACGACTAACCCCCTGGGTTCAAGCATCATCGAAAAATGTCACGCTATAACATCCTGACGTGCTCTTCAAGTTGGGAGCGCCTGTTTTCGGTTCATCGTGGATACTTGCCCCGTGGCGGGTTGATCGTTTCCAGGCGCATAAATAAAGCACATTTTCGATTGATTGAGAAAAAATGGAAAAAAGTTCATGAAAATCGGTCAATATTCTCAATTTCCAAGGTAATCTTAAATAAAATGCCCAAAACTCCCAACATAAATTGAACGTGTTGATCGATTTCTTTCAATCTTTTTTTATTCGTCTGGTCATTATGTAATGAACCTAATACAGCGTATTAAAATTCAATTTCCTAATATTTCAATCATTATCAATTTCGTTTAACCGGCTCGAATCGTGTAACGCTCTAACAATAGAAAGGTCGGGTGAGATACGACTGACTACCTGGGTTCAAGTTTCGGCGAAAAATTTCACGCTACAACATCCTGCTGTACTCTGAAATTGGGACCACCTGTTTCGGTTCATCGTGGATACTTTTTGGGTGGCGGGTTGCTCGTTTCCAGGCGCATAAATAAAGCACATTTTCG
Source organism: Andricus quercusramuli (assembly GCA_932178445.1). Taxonomy (NCBI): domain Eukaryota; kingdom Metazoa; phylum Arthropoda; class Insecta; order Hymenoptera; family Cynipidae; genus Andricus; species Andricus quercusramuli. The sequence goes on from CAKNXH010000553.1 coordinate 55,864, forward strand.
ATATATTGATTAAAAAAAAAAAATGTAAAAAAAAAGGATTAGGAAAATCGGTCAATATTCTCAATTTTGAAGGTAATCTTAAATAAAATGCAAAGTTACCAAAATTCCCAACATAAATTGAACAGGTTAACCGATTTTTTTCTATTTTTTTTAATCATCTGGTCGTTATGTAATGAACCTAGTGCAGCATATTAAAATTCAATTTCTTAATATTTCAATAATTATCAATTTCGTTCAACCGGCTCGAATCGTGTAACGCTCTAACAATAGGAAGGTCGGGTGAGTTACGACTGACACCCAGGGTTCAAGTATCATCGAAAAATTCCACGCTATAATATCCTGCTGTACTTTTTCGGTGGCGGATTGCTCGCTTCTAGGCGTATAAAGAAAGCACATTTTCGATTGACTACAAAAAATACATGGGCTAAAAATCAAGCCTGAGGAAGCGCCTTAAATGCTGAGCATATTCTCGGGAGCATTTGCTCAACATAAATTCTTGAGCATTTAAGAATTCTTAATAGAATTTTCTTTTAAATAAATGTTTAAAATCATGAAAAACAGCATTAGGCTTTAAGTGCAACACCCGCTATCCATGAACGATCAACTCACACTGTATTGCAGTATGATCGCGAGTAAAACATATTAAGTTTACAATTACGTTCAAACACAATGGAGGAGAGTCCAAAACAATTTTTAATAAACGCACAATCAGCAATTATAGGTCGAATATAATGTTCTGTATAATCTAAACCTCAACTCCACTGTGGCACTTAATTAGCAAACAACGGATAAAAAGAGGCAGAAGAAGCCATTTTTCAATTCGTGGAGGTAGAAAGTTTCTTTGCACATAAATTAAAAAAAAAAAGTATACCCGATAATATTTGATACATGTAGTATCGATTAAAATTAAAATTAATCTTAATTTCAAAAGGAATTTGAGATTAATCTGGATTACCTTTATATACCTTATTACTCAGGATTACCTAAGATTGAGATGAAATTTCAACTCAAATGAATAATTTTCAAACAAAAAATTGATTTTTAACAGAACACATTAATTTTTCAACAAACAGTTCAATTTTCAACAAAGTAGTTAAGTTTTCGACCAAAAATATGAATTTTCAAACAATAATCTTAATTTTCTACACGAGAAAAATAAATAAACAAAATACATGAATTTTCAACTGAGAAAAACAAATTTTCACCAAACATGAATTTGTAAAATTTTAAACCAAATAGATAAAATTTTGTTGAAATAATTGAATTTTCAAATAACAAGATTAATTTTCTACCAAAAATGACGAATTTTTAATAAAATACATGAGTTTTTAACAGAGTATTTGAATTTTCAACTAAAAAAGATCAATTTTTCACAAAAATAAAATAGTTAAATTTTCGGTTGAAAAATTAATTTTCATCCTAAAGAAAAACAACGGATTTTCAACAAAAAGTTAAATTTCAACCAAGAATATGCAATTTCATCTGAAATAAAGAATGTTCAAACATAAAATTACTTTTCAAAAAAATTTTAGAATCTTCAACAGAAAAAAAGTTTTTCAAAAAAGACCAATTCTTAACAAAACACATTAATTGTCAAAAAAATAGTTGAATTTTCAACAAAATAGTTAAGTTTTCAAACAGAAAAATGAATTTTCAAGCAAAAATCTTAATTTTCTGAAAAATCAACCAAATACAAGAATTGTCAACTAAGAAAAACACATTTTCACCCGAAATGAAATTGTTAAATTTTCAACCAAGTAGTTAAATTTTCAAACAGCAAGATTAATTTTCGAACTGAAAAGAGGAATTTTCAATAAGACAAAAGAGTTTTTAACGAAGTATTTGAATTTTCAACAAAAAATATCAATTTTTCACCAAAGTAGAATAGTTAAATTTTCAATACAAAAATAAATTTTCTACTAAAAAATAACGATTTTTTTTACAAAATAGTTTAACTTTCAATCAAAGAGATGCAATTTCAACTAAAATGAAGAATCTTTAAAAAAAAAATTACTTTTCAGAAGAATTGTAGAATCTTCAACAAAAAAAAAAGAATTTTCAAAAAACACAAATTTTTAACAAAACAAGCAAGAATTGTAATTTTCTAAACAAAAAAAATTCAACAAAATACATGAATTGTCAACTAAAAAAGACAAATTTTCACCAAAAATGAAATTGTTAAATTTTCAACCAAATAGTTGAATTTTCAAACAGCAAGATTAATTTTCAAGAGTTTTTAACGAAGTAAATATTTGAATTTTTAAAAAATATATCAATTTTTCACCAAAATAGAATAGTTAAATTTTCAGTGGAAAAATTAATTGTCAATCTGAAAAAACAACAAATTTTCAACAAAATAGTTAAATTTTCAACCAAAGATAAGAATTATCAATTCAAATAATTAGTATTCATCTGAAATAGTTAAATTTTCACTAGAAAATAAATTTTCAACTAAAAAAAGAACCATTTTTTCCACACACCAGTTAAATTTTCAATCAAAATAATGAATCTTCATATGAAATAGTTATATTTTGACTATAAAAATATATTTCCAACCAAAAAAGCAATGCTTTTTCCACAAAATAGTTAAATTTTTAATCAATGGGATAAAATTTTAACTAAAATCAAGAATCTTCAAACAAGAAAATAACTTTTTAACAAAATTGTTGTATCTTCAACAAACAAAAAAAAAAGAATTTCCAACAAAACAGAATTTCAACAAATCACATCAATTTTCAAGCAAATAGTTGAATTTTCGACAAAATAGTTCAGTTTTCAACCAAAAAGATGAATTCTCAATTAAGAAACTTAATTTTCTACAAAAAAAAAAGATAATAATAAATAAATAAACTTCAATAAAGTACATGAATTTTTAACTAAAAATCAATTTTCCATCAAAGTAGAATTGGGAAATTTTCAGTTAAAAAATTAATTTTCAAACATAAAAAGAAATTTCAACAAACTATTCAAATTTTCAACCAAAGAAATGAATTTTCAATTAAAATAATGAATTTTTATCCAAAATATTTCATTTTTCACTACAAAAATAAATTTTCAACTCAAAAAGCAAAGATTTTTTTCACAAAATAGTCAAGATTTCAATCAAAGAAATAAGATTTCAACTAAAATGAAGAATCTTCAAACAAACAAAAAAATCATTTTAACAAAATTTCTGTATTTTCAACTAAAATGAAGAATCTTCAAACAAACAGAAAAAGCATTTTAACAAAATTTCTGTATTTTCAACCAAAAAGACAAATTTTCAAAAAAGTCAAATTTTTAAGAAAACACATAATTTTCAACCAAAATAGAATAAGTGAATTTTCAGTTAAAAAATTAATTTTCAACCAGAAAAAGCAATTTCAAGAAACTATCCAAATTTTCAACAAAAAAATGAATTTTCAATTAAAATAATGAATCTTCATCTGAAATAGTTCAATTTTCACTACAGAAATCAATTTTAAACTAAAAAAGCAACGATTTTTTCCACAAAATGGTTAAGTTTCTAATCAAAGAAATAAGATTTCAACTAAAACGAAAAATCTTCCAAAAAGAGCCTTTCAACAAAATTTATGAATCTTCAACCAAAAAGACGCATTTTCAAAAAATACAAATTTGTAACAAAACACATAATTCTCAACCAAATAGTTGAATTTTTCACCAAATAGTTAATTTTTCAAAGGAAAAGAAGTTCCAAAAAATTGTCAGGATGTCTCAAATTACCAAAAATGAATAATTACCACTATAAAAATAATTGTTTTCTCTCATCCAGAGAGTCTAGTCTGGCCCAGATCTGGCGCTAGACAGCCTCAAAGAACATGAAAATGGCTAAGTATGAATCATCAAACTTTTCTCAATGCATATCAGAAAAATTTACAAGATATTTAAGACGATAGAAAAATGTATCTTTTTGAAACGATTATTTTTTTCATTCATTTCACGATTGACATTTTTTAATACAATCAGTTTAACATCTTTTTCTTGCAATAAAAAAATCACCAGAATAAGATTTTTATGATTATAAATAAATTTTATTAAACTATAAGATACTCGGGTTTGAGAAAATATTTAAAGCGTTTCCAGTGAATGAGTAATCCTCTTTAGTGTGCGGTCAGGGTTCACTTCTCGGTGCTTGCGAATTTTCTGAGAATGCTCTTTTCTAGCATATTTAAAAAAATCACGAAGACGAAACTTACATAAAAAATCATTTTAATCTCCCTCCGCCCCGGAGGGTGTTGTAAGATTTAATTACTCCCCCCCCCCCCCCAGAAAAAAAGTCATGCGATGAGAATGTAGGAATAAATTTTTTACAAATAATTTTTCTGATAAACTTTGATATTTAATTTAAAACTGAAGACATATGTTAATGCAGATGACTAATTTTGAAAATCAATGGACGAAGCAAATGTAAATATTTGACATAAAAAGTAAACTTCTCTCTGTATTTGATGAACACCTGTAAAAAATAGAAACGCGTGCAGGTTGAGAAAGTGAAGAGAAAATTTTTGGGCCGAGTAGAATTTAGTAGATAATTTAGATGGTTCTTATATTCAAGCAATTATGTAAAATAAGATAGGCGACAAACGCGCATTAAATAAAAGCAACCGTTTTATTGACATAGGCAAATCAAGTTCCTCTTACAAATACATAGTATACACACCTACAATAGGATGTAAAAC
>CAKNXH010000553.1:63863-145860 GCA_932178445.1 Andricus quercusramuli
ATTTTACCTTTTAATGCGGCATTTATTACTTATAATACAGTTGATTTCAGGAACATTTTTTATTTGAAGTTAGATAAAAACTTTGCAAAAAATAAGGACTCTACTATACGATCTCAAACGCGTGTTGTAATCTTTAATAATTCTGATGGTTCTATGGGTAATAAATTTAATAAATATGGAACATTTTCAGATGTGACATCAAGAATCTCCCGACTTCCACTCTATTTATTTTAATGAATAAATAATGAGTTATTAGATAGAAGTCACAAAAGATAGTATATATCATTTGTTGTCTCTCTTCATACGAAATTATTGAAAAATCATATTTCTGTTCTCTAGCATTATGCCTACTCAGGGAAAATGAAGATTTTCATTGAAATCTACTTCTCATGTTCGTCGGTTTGCTGCATTTTAAACGTAAGCTTAATATAATATTAAAATTAATATGTATGATAAATATTACGTATATGTTTTCAAACATTTTTTCTCAAAAGAGCTTTCAGTTTGTTGGTTCCTGAAATTGCCAGCTTTAAAATTGAAGTATTTTAATGATCCAACGTTATTTCTGACGATGCTTGAATTTATTCTAAATATATACAGTCAAACCTGGATTCAATGAAAATTTTGGGACTGACGGTAACATAAAATCCAGGTTCTCAGTCAGGGGCATATGAACCGTTTTCAGTGGATTTTAATGCGGGGTAAAAAGTAATTAAAAATTTTTTTTTTTAATACGGAGACAAGGGTAAACTAAATATTTAACGGAAATTACTGCTTTCACCAAAACACCGCACGTCAACACTTTAAGTGGGAAGCACGCACTTTTGCACATATAGCTCAGAATCATGACGCAGTTTTATAACCAGACATACGAAGAAGTTATATAATATATATATATAATAATATATATATAATAAATAAATAAATAAATATATATATATATATATATATATATATATATATATATACTGTCAACGAAAAAGAAAGTTTTCACCATTCTCATGTCAACACTTGACAGTTTGACATTATAAATGTGTGAAGGTATCAAGCCAGTTTCAATTCGAATAAAAAAGAATCTCGACCCGAAAAGGTGAATTTTCTACACGAAAATACGAATTAAAAGATATATAATTTTCAACCAAACACTTGCATTAACAACTAAACAGATGAGCTTTCCAAAAAAAAGACGAGTTTTCTCAAAAAAAGTTGATGATTAACCGAATAGTAAAATTTTCAAGCCAAAGAGACGAACTTTTCCTGAGACAGTTGAATTTTTAGCATGAAATCTACTTTTGAACCAAGGAAGATGAATTTTTAATCCAAAAGTATACATTTTTAAGAACATAGTTGAATTTTCGGCCAAAAATTATGACTTCAACAAAATAGTTAAATTTTCCAAAAATAATTAGATTTTTTACAGAATAGTTAAATTTCTGACCGAATAGTTGAATCTTCAAACAAAAATGAATAAAATTCAGTGACATATTTGAATTTTCAATACAAAAAGACAATTTTTTTAGAAGAAACTTGAATTTTCAACAACAAAATTCATTTTCAGCCAAGAGAGAAGAATCTCCATCCAAGAAAGATGACTTTTCTACCATTCAAGATGAATTTTCAACAAAAGAGTAAACTTTTTAAGCTGAAAAGTCGAATGTTTTGGAAAACAGTCGGACTTATTGATCGGAAGAGATGAATTTTAATAATAATAATAATTTTTCAAATAAATAAAAATGAATTTTTAATAAGATAGTTGAATTTGCAACCAAAAAGTTTAATTTTCCACAAACAAGATTAATATTCTACCCAAAAAGATCAATTTTCCACAAAATACATTAATTTTCTACCAAATAGGTGAATGTTTAACTTATACTTGATGCAGGATAAATTTTCAACCAAAAATCGAATAGTTAAATTTTCAGATAAAAATTCTGACAACAAAAATCACTTGGAGCAAAAAAAAACAAATTTTCAAAAAAATGGTTATATTCTCAACCAAAGATGAATTTTCGACCCAAGAATAAGATTTTCAACCAAAAAGTTTAATTTTTAAGCAAATTGTTTAATTTGATACCAAATTGTTGAATTTTCAATTTAAAAAAAATGCATTTTCGAAGAACAAGAATAATGTTCTACCAAAAAGACGAATTTTGAACAAAATATATGAATTTTCGAAATGTTATTTAATTTTAAATCCACAAGACGAATTTTATGTACAAAACAATTGAATTTTCAACCCAAGAATACGATTTTCAAAGAAAAATTTTATTTTTTAACTGAATAGTTTAATTTTCTACCAAATTGTTGACTTTTCAATAAAAAAAAATTAATTTTCCAAAGCAGAAGAATAATGTTCTACCGAAAAAGACGAATTTTAATTAGGACACATTAATTTTCAAAATATTATTTAATTCTAAATCCACATGGCGAATTATCTACAAAACAGTTGAATTTTCAACCCAAGATTACGATTTTCAACCAAAAAGTTTCATTTTTAACCAAATAGTTGAATTTTCAATTTAAAAATAAATGAATTTTCGACAAATCAGTAGACATTTTAACATAAAAGTTGAATTAAAAACAAATAGCTGAGTTTTCAACTATAATTATGAATCCTTAATAAAGAAAATTATTTTTTTTTTCACAAAGTGTGTAGTTCAACTTTAAGTCAAATAATCGAACTTTCTACCAAAAAAGATGAATTTCAACGAAGCATGTAACAGTTCATATTTCAACCAAACAATTGCATTTGTGACCAAAAAGGATAATTTTTTAACCGAGAAGATGAAGTTTCCCCCAAGATAGACGAATTTTCAACCAAAAAGTTGAACATTCAACTAAAAAAGATAAATTTTGAACCGAATAGTTAAATTTTTACCTGAAAAAGGTGAATTTTCAACCAAAAAGTATTTGGATTTTTGATAAATAAGATGACTTCTTAACATTATAGTTGCATTTTCAACAAAATAATTAAATTTATAAACAAATAATAGAATTTTCAAGCAAACGAGGTGAATTTCAGGCCAAAAATATAATAGTCGTCTTTTTAATAAAAAAAGATCTTTCACCCAAAAATATATTTTGATTTCCTCATTGTCTTGTTACCAACCTTAGTTTTCAGCTTTTGTTTTAGTTGAAAAACTATTGAAACCTATACATTTTAAAGAAGATGTGTCCATAAAATAATGGATTATGTTGATTCCATTTTTAACCCTATTGTCCTACTTTTTCTGAAGAGATTTAATTAAGATTATAAATATGTTGGTTTTGAAATTAAGCTATGTTGCGCAATATTGCGCAATATTATGCATTTCAATCGGAAACGGTTCAGACGGCCCTGAATGCTTACGTTTCGATTCCCTCAACTTATGGTTAAGGTTATTCGTAGGTAATCGCAAAAACTGGACTAAAACCGAGAGTTCGGTGTAGTATCTAGGTGACTTCTGAACAACTTCTACCACTCAGAGGAATTTCTGCTTGTGTTAGAAAGATGCTTCTTGACACAATTTTAATTTCCTTTCAAATTTAAGGTTAAAAGGATTTTCATTTGTTTCAAAAAGAATCTTTTTGCAGGAATAATTAGTCTATTGCAACAAACTTCACCTGGTCTTGCAGCTCAATAATTTTGCTTGTATAAAAAAGATATTTAAGTGATTCAAAATAAAGAAGGCAAAAGGACGCTGCTTTTGTTTCAAGTCAACTTTTTCCCTGAGTGACGGGTAAATTTGATCTGGAAGATCAGGCACCTAACGTTTCTCAGATGGCGATCATCTGGGATCTTCATCTCGATTTTTACTCAACCAATGTAGAATTTTCACCAACTTGTCCGAGCTTTAAAACATAACCCTGCAATGGAACCAGTTCAATTATAACACCCAGAAAGCTTTATCGAGGAACTAACAGGATATAGTCAAGAATATCCTGTAATCAAGATAGGAAGCTGATCATGAAACTGATCAGCTTTCGGACAATGCACCAGGTCAACAACGACTTAATCTTCGAGGAATTGTGGATAATTTAGGAACTGCTATCCAGGATCACAAAAATTGACGCTAAATTCAATCTAGATGGTTCCCCTACATCAGGTGTTGCACCAGATGTTTAACATACTATTCTACAGAAATTTCTCTATAGAAATTGATCACTACGGTCACCAACATCAATTTCAGATTCAGTAAAGATGGTCTCAGTACATGCATCACCTCCTTAAAATAATAATTCACAGGAATTCTTCTTATATTCAGGGTAGGACAAGTTTTCTCCAAATTATGTCCAGATGTTCCCCGTGCATCAGGCGTCTCACCAGATGTTTAGAATAAAACTTTGCAGGAAGGCTCCTAGGAATTGATCACTACAATTCCCAGCGTCAACTCCAGATTCAGTCGAGATGATCCCTGTGCATCAGGTGTCTCACCAGACCTTTAGAATAAAACTTTGCAGGAAGGCTCCTAGGAAATGATCACTACGGTAGCCAGCGTCAACTCCAGATTCAGTTAAGATGATCCTTATGCATGGGTTAATCCGTTAATGCATCAAGTCCTTAAAATAATAATTCGCAGGAAGTCTTCTAGAAGTTGATGACCAGGGTAAAAGAAAAGTTTGACCCCAATTATGTCTTGATGGTGTCCACGCATCAGGTGTCTCACCAGATCTTCAGAAGACTCCTAGGAAGACTTATAGGAAGACTTTAGGAAGACTCATAAGAATTGATATGCAGGGTCACAATCGTCGATCTCTCTAGTCAAGACGTTCCCTGTATATCAGGTGTCACACCAGGTTCTTAAAATAAAAATCTACAAGATGCTTCCTAGGAATTGATATAAAGTGTCACCAACGAGGTCACCAACGTCAACCTTGAGTTCAGTTCAATGGTCTTTGTGCGTTAAGGTCATTAAAATAAAAATCTTTCAAGAATTTATGACTAATATGATGATCCCTGAGCATCTGAACAATAGCTGATTGTCAGGGGAATTATCGGAACTGCGTTTAGATTTAATGCTGGTGATTCTGTGTAATGCTGATGATTCGTGTTGGGTTCAAGTATGTCAACGAAATCAAATGACGTGAATAAAAAACTAGCAGTGAAACTGAGAAAAGAAAAATTGAGAAATATCTGTTTCTAGAAGACTTTCTGGGGATTATTGTTTTAAGAAGCTAATGCATCGACCAATGCTCAAGAACCATCTAGACTAATTTGAAGTCAATTTTGGTGATCCTGGTTATGAATTCTTCGAAGACTTTCTGAAAAAGTTTCGTTTCCTTGATGGAAATAATTTTGTTGAGGGTTTTTATGTTTTGAACTGTTTAATTAATTATTAGCTGATTAATTCTTACCACAATATTGAATTAAATAAAGATTGAATTTAAATTGTTTTTAATTCAGAAACATAAATTGATCATTTACTTTGAGGTTATGTAATTGAATACTGGGTATAATTTGTATAATATAAGGTTATTTATATCTGAAATAACAATATTTCAATTATATTATTTCGAGCATTATTTTTAAAATGATCTTGATGTTGTGAAACGAGTGTCTGCATTCAATTTTCAAAATTATATGTGAATATGTATTAGTTTTTTTCTGAAATTAGTATGGAAGGTTACTCATATATTAAATTTTCAGAAATGATATTCAAAATTTTGTTCAAATGTGGAATAAGAATTATTCAAATGTTTGAATGAAAATTATATTTCAATGTTCTTCATGTTATGAATAGATAAATTAATTATTACCTGATTATTTTTTTCCACAATTTTAAATTACATGATGATTTAATTTTAATTTTTGCGAGGTTGTGAAATGAGTATCTGAATTTTGATTCCGAAATTATGTGCACATATGTTTTAGGTTTCTCCAGAATAATGTAAAAGGTTATTAATAATTCAAAATTTCAGAAAAATGTCAAGTAAAAATTATTCGAATGATTGAATGAAAATAATTCTCCAACGCTTTTTGTGTTATGAATAATTTTTTCCCAAAATTAAATAAAATTAATATTCAATTTCAATTTTTCTCTTACAATTATTTAATTTTTTATAATATTTATGATGTCGAATGAATATGTGACTACAATTTTCAAAATTATATCTACAATGTTCATGTCTTTTATTTTTTCAGAAAATTACTGTAAAAGGTTATTAATAATTAAAATTTTCAGAAATGAAATTTCAAGTTTAAAAAAAATATATAATGTGAAAATTATTCGAATTGTTTAATGAAAATCATTGTTCAAGGCTTTTTATTTTGTAAACTGACTGATTAATTATTAACTGATAGATTTTTTTCACAATTAAATATTCGTAAATATTTAATTTCAATTTTTTTTGATTAAGTAACATTAATTTATTATTCACTTCAAGGATTCTAATTGAATATTGGATATAATTTGTATAATAAAAGTTTATTTATATTTAAAATACCTCTATTCCAATTATGTAATTTTTGTAAGTTTTCGTGATGTTGTGAAATGAGTATCTAAATTCAATTTTAATAATAAGGTTTCAATTTTTTCTAAAATTAGTTTGAAAGGTTCATAACAATGAGAATTTGTTGGAAAATATAAAATAAACATTATTCAAATGTTTCAATGGGAATAATTAAAAATTGAAAGATTACAATTTTTTAAAGTAGAAAAGTTTTCAAATCAGAAGTTCAATTATTTTTATTTCAAGTTATTGCAAATGAATAATTGTTCAATTTTTATTCTTACATCAAAATTGTTTTGAAATCTTTTAAAACCTTCTCTTAAAAATATATTTTTGTTACTGAAAAATCACTTCAAATTTCCCCATAAACTTTTTATTTTACATTTTGGAATCTTTACAAAATTGAAAATATTTTTGAAAATTTTTAAAAACTACTCAATATCTTTCAAAATTATTCGATTTGTTCGTAAAACTTTTAATAAATTCAGCGAAATAAAAAAAATTTCCTCAAAATCTTCCAGAGTATTATTTTTACAGTTTTGGAAATCTTTTGAAAACTTTTTAAATATCCTCTTGAAATTAATTTTTCGAAATAAAAAATAATTTTCAATTTCTCAAGGAATCTTAATGAATTTTTCTATTATTTGGAAACCTTCCAGAATGCTTGAAAAGCTTCTACATTTTTCGTTTGAAATCTTCAAGAATCTACATTTGGTTTTACATTTTTTGAAATATTTTCAAGTTTTTAATTATTTTGGAAGTTGTTCAAAACTTCTGAATATTTCCTCAACATACTAGTCTTTTTCTGTTAATGAATACATTCTTATCTGTATTTGCACATAAAAATCCAACATTTTTAATACAAATTAAAACTTTTTTGAATTTGAATAATCAAAATAAATATTGTAATGTTTTAATTGTTTAGTTGTAAATATCTAATTTATAATTGTTCATCTTGAATGAACAGTCAAACATTGATGACTATTAAAAAAATGTTCTTTTTCTTGGTTAAAAATTTGCACTAACTACTAAGGTTTTGAAATTGAAACAGTTCAATTTTTAACGTCAACATCTGTAAATTGTTTATTTTTAACAGATTTAGAATCGCCTTTTAAAATCAAGCAATTATTGTTCAATTTTAAAAATCATTAATCAATTTATATTTAGAGTTGATCGAATTAAAACGTTTTTTGTCAAAAAATTTCAATTTCAAAAGCTATTAATCTTTTATTGTGTAAGTCTTGAAATCTGCATGTTGAAATTCTTTAATTGAAAATTTAACTTAAAAAATAAAGATCTAAGATGGAAAATTTTCATAGTAAAAGATTTCAGAATCACACATTTTAAACTGAATGATTTCATAATTGAAAAAGTTAGCAATTATACCTCCTTTGTCTGATTTCGTGATCATTAATTCAGGGTGATTTAAAAAAATGTTTGTTTAAATTAAATATACATACAATTCTTCAAAATTGGAAGATTATTTTTATCACTGACAAAATATGACGATTTTCAACTTCGCAAGTCTTCAACTGACTTTGCCATAACAACCTTCTCATCTGCGAACGCTAACCCACGTACCCTCACTGTCTCACTGTCTGTTTTATCGTTTAAAAAACATAAATAATACTGACCATTCATCAAAGTAGAATTAAATTCGACATTTGAATTTGATTTTTGACATATTAGTCACATAAATGGATTAAATTACTTTTTTTTATATCAAAATTTTTTTTAAAATTTCAACAGTAAGAAAAATGTAACATGTATGTGCATTATTTATTATTATTATTATTTATTATACCATTAAGCCTTTTCCCTTCCGGGGTAGGCGTGACTTGTTCGGTTGGAAGGTAGTGAAATAGGTATATAGGTATGAGGTTGATCGGTATATGGGTATAGGGTGGATGGGTATGTAGGTGTTATGTATAGATGTTTTAGATTGATCTGGAGTTCTCGTGTTATTTATATAAATGACACGTTCACTCCGCAACACTGCTCCGACCCAGGTTGCTGATCAATCTCTCTAGCGATCACCCCAAATGAGGAGCCTCACAAAATTATTATGTATGGTTCCCCACTTGGGCCCATTAGAATCCAAGGTCTTTGTTTCAGGCATCATTCACTCTATTGTCACTCTGTTTATAAACTATTTGTCGCCACATATTTCTGTCCCGGCATACTATTCTAGCTTCATTCACGTCCATGCATTTTTTCATGCAGGCTCTTGTATTTCTATGGCTTCTTATGTCTCTTCGTATTAGTGTCTCATTCACAGATTCTAACCATTCTTTCGGCGGTCTACCTCTGGGCATTTTGCCATTTACTTTACCTTTATACACTTGCTTGGTCAGTCGTTCATCTTTCATTCTTTCAAGATGTCCGAACCACCTTAGCTGATTTCTTTCCCATATGTCAACTAGTGTCTCCCCTGTACCACATTCTTCGAGGATTGTCTCGTTTCGTACTTTGTCCATCAGTGTTTTCCCGCATATTATGCGCAGAGGTTTCATGCCGATCGCGTTGATTTTTCTCCTGTCCTTTTCTTGACAGGTCCATGTCTCGCTACCGTATAGTACAGTCGGTACGAAACTAGAGTTATGTATGGCCATTTTAGCTTTTTTTGATATGTTTTCATTTGTGAGGATGGACCTTGCTCTACCGATAACCTGCTTACCCTTATTTATGCGCCTATCTAATTCCCCATCTATTTTTCCGTCGTTAGTGAATAGACTACCTAGATATACGTACTTGTCAACTTGTTCTAATTTCTCATCATTTAGGACTATGTTGCATATTGTTTTCTCACTTTTTCCCTCAAACACCATGACTTTCGTTTTATTCACGTTAATTTTGAGGTCCATGTTCTTCATGCTTGCATTAAGTTTATTCAACATTCTTTGCAAGTCTTCGACTGATTCTGCCATAACAATCTTGTCATCCGCGAAAGCCAACCCACGTACCTTGACGGTTTCGAGATCTACACCTTTTTCGTCGAAGAGGGCAGTTCTAAGCCACTTATCCATGAATATGATAAATAGCCACGAGGACATAACGCATCCTTGTTTCACGCCTTGCATAATATCGAACCAGTCACTCAGTTTCCCATTTACCCTTACACTTGCTTTACTACCCGTATATATTGTTTTTATTGCTTGTAGGAGCCCTCCATTCACTCCATACTCTTTAAGGACTTCCCAAAGTTTACTTCTATTTACCGTGTCGAATGCTTTTTCTAGATCGATAAATGCACAGAAGACTTTCTTTCCTACTCTCAAACTTTTTTCTGCGACCTGTCTTAGGCTAAATATCTGATCCGTACATGATCTTCCTGGCATAAATCCACTTTGGACTTCCCATATTTTCTCTTCTGTAATTTCCATTACCCTACGGATAAGTATTTTTGAGTATATTTTACTTACGGTACTTAGTAGGCTGATACCTCTGTAATTACTGCAGTTGCTTTTATCTCCTTTTTTTTGTATATTGGTACTATAATCGCTTTTCTCCAATCGTCTGGGACTTCTCCCGTTTCGATACATAAATTTATTAATTCGCACAACCTGTGAGGTATGTACTCGCCACCGTATTTAAGCATTTCAGCGCTAATATTGTCTATACCCGCAGCCTTACCGTTTTTCAAGTTCCTAATTATATCTCTGACCTCAGTGACACAGACTTTTTCAATTGGGTTTTCTAATGCATTATCTTCTATGTCGCAGTTTTGTTGTCCGATATTTTCACCTCCCAATAGTTCTTTGAAAGACTCTTTCAAAGCGTCTACTATTCCGTCTATATCATACAGCATTTCGCCTTTGCTGTTTCTCATGCTAGCAAACTCTGTACTTTTACTTTCCTTCAACTGTTTATATAATAGTTTCATAATTGCTTCAAAGCAGTTTATTATTTTATTCTCTTCTTCTGTTCTGATTTTCTCTTTACTCTCTTTGACTAGTCGTTTAACTTTCCTATTTTTGTGTCTGTAATCATTTTTAAGTCTAGTTCTCTCCTCATCGCTAAGACCTGTCATGTTCAGCGTTTTATTGTGCGCTTCTTTCTTTTCTTTTTGGGCTGCCGCAATTTCATCGTTCCACCACGCATCGCCAGACTTTCTTTCTACAACCGCTGTACCACATACTTCGGTCGCAGTTTTGACAATGACATCCCGTAATAAAGTCCACGCGCCCTCTATATCTTTATTGCTTATAAGCGCTTCCCACGTTGCCCTATCTATGCTTTCAGTTAACCTCCTTTTAAACTCTGTTTGCACTTCTTGTCTCTGTAAATTTTCAATTTTTATTCGTGTTTGTTTCGTTTTCTTTGTTTTCTTTGTTCTCCATCCCCGCCCTAAGTTTATTTTGCAGACTAAAAGGTAATGATCAGAATTGCATTCGGAACCCCTCATGACTCTTGTATCTTTAACTAGTTCTCTTAGTCTTTCATCTGCAATAACGAAGTCAATTATACTGCGGTTATTTCCTTTACACCAGGTGTAAGTATGGATCATTTTATGTCGAAACCAGGTATTTGTAATAAATAGGTCCTTCTCTAAGCATAAACTAACTAGCTTTTCCCCGTTATAATTTTTTCTTGTTGGATCTCCAAAATTACCTAGCACTCTTTCTGTATCTGTATCCTGACGTTGGACACCGACCCATCCGTTCATATCTCCTAGCAGAATTATTCTTTCACCTTGATCGCAAATACTTATTGTATCATTTAGAGTGTCCCAGAAGGCGTCCTTAACTTCCCTCGAATCGCTATCAACTGGTGCGTGGCACGCTATGATAAATAATCTTCTGATTCCTACCTTCATTCTAGCCCACAGCAATCTGGGTGATACAAAATTATGCTCTATGAGATGATGACTTGCTTTTTCACTCATAATTAAACCGACCCCTTGACTACGATGCGATTCGCTATCTACTCCTGACCATATTTCACAACCGCCTTTCAACACCCCATTTCCTATTTTTCTAAATTCGCAACCCTTTTTCTTTGTCTCAGGTACACAAAGAATATCTAGTTTTCTTACGTGCATAGTTTCTCGTAGTTCTCTTATCTTAAGATCATTCACTCCTCTAGCATTCCAAACACCCAGTCTCCATTCATCGCCCGAAACAAGACCTTTACGCTTACCGTGTGCATGCCTTTGGTCAATCCGAGTTTCAGTCCTTTCCGAGGCTACTTTATTGTTTGTATTATTCATGTTTAGATTGTACTCCCAACTATCACCTGTATGCGCGAGATTTGTTTTGCGAGTCGAAATCATGTCCGAATTAAGCAGTGACTTGTCTCATGGTGGAGTCAATCTGTAACGTCAGTCCCACCAAAACTTCTGTTACTGGGGGGCGGGGGGATAAGGACATGAGAAAGGAAACCGAGAGTCTCAATAGGTGGGTGATTTATGCTGAGAAGGTCACCAGCCTTAAGCAGCGTTTTATTAGATAGGAGTTGATATGCTCCCATTTGTCGATTGCCGGCCGACCTCTAAAACACGAGCCAATAACTTTTTTTTTTTTTAAATTAAAAGTTTCACTTTAGTTACGCGGTTATAAAATCTTTCATTGAATAAATCTGCACATATAAAAAGAGTTCATAGAAAAATAATGAAAATTTTAAAACTTCTTTTAAAATCTTTTGAAAATTTTCTTTTAAAAATTCTTTCCCTATTTTTAAATAAACGACTGACTTCTGAGAGTACTAGAGTTCTTTAAATCCGACAAAGAAAAATTACTATAATTTGGTATATAATAGAGAACTCATCTTTTTTAAAACAGGTTGTAGAGTCTTCCATTTCTTGTCTGTTTGCAAGTTGCACTTTGGTTACGCGGTTATAAAATCTTTTATTGAATAAAACTGCACACATAAAAAGAGTTTATAGAAAAATAATGAAAATTTTAAAACTTTATATTTTGTATTCAGTTCTTTCCCTGTTTTCAAATAACCGACTGACTTCTGAGAGTGCTACAGATGGACTGATTTTTGGGAACAAAGAGCAGAATTGGAAAGGGTCGAATGACACTTGCGTTTCATTTTTTCTCTTTTTCTTAAGTTTTACCGTTGCAGATATTGAGTGTTTCAAGATTTTTCAAATACTTTCGGATTCGTAATAGTGAAAACAAAATTCTGGAAATACTGCGCAGTCCTGGATTTATTGGAAACAAATTCTTGAAAAATGAGTAAAAATATTATTATACAATTCAGTAGGAAGCATTACAGCAATCCTTGAAAAATGAAATTCCTTTGAAACCACTGAAATCAAAAAACTTCTATTTCCAATTTTCATTTTGGTTACGCGGTTATAAAATCTTTCATGATGAAAATAAATATTTTAATTTACATTTGGTATAAGTACAAGTAACTTCATTGCTGAAGGACAGTCAAAATGGTATTTTTACAATGAATAAAAAATTACCATTCTTCAACTTTCCAAAAAAACGACGAATTTCAGACGATATAGTGGCATTGTCAGCTAAAGAAATGCATTTTTAATCAAAATAATAAATTTTGTATTGAAGAGATGAATCTTCAATGAAAAAATGAATTTTTAACAAAGTAGTTGAATTCTCAGCCAAAAAAGATTAATTTTTCATCAGTTGCATTTTTAATCGAAAAAGACGAATTTTCAACAAAATATTGGAATTTTCAACCAAAACAGATTAATTTTCAAAAAGATTTTTCAAAAAGATTGTTGAAGATTTCAGATATGTCGAAAAAGTATAATTTTTTATTTTCCAGGATTTTGACATTTTTTTGGAAAAATTCGAGTCAGTTTGAATATTATTTAGGACTTTTAGAAGTTTGGAAGATAAATATATCTTAAACTGACTCGAACTATTCCTAAAATTTTGAAAAATCATTCAAAGTTAAAAAATTACCCTTAAGTCTTCCAGATATTTTCAAAATTTGTAGAAAATTTTGAAATTATAATAATAATTTGAAATATTTTAAACCTTTTTCAAATTTTCTCTAAAAATTTATTTTTTAAAATAAAAAGTAATTAAAAATTTTTCCAAGAATCTCGAGACATTTTTTTATATTCTTGAAACCTTTTTCAGATTCTGTTTTGACAATATTTTGGTAATCTTTCGAAATGTAAAAAAATTGTTGAAAATATTATCTCAAAATTAATTTTTCGAACGAAAAATCAGTTAAAATTATTCCATGAATTATGAGAATGATTTTTTTATTATCGTGAAATCTTTTTAAAAAAATTCAAATTTTATATGAAATTTTGCATTCTTGCTAATGGAAAGATTTTGCTCGAAAATCTTTCCCATTCTTTTTCGAAATTTTAGAAAATAATGAAAAATGTTTTGAAATCTTTGTCAAATTTCTCTTGAAATTTATTTTAAAAATTAGAAATCAGTTTAAATTTTGCCATGAATTCTGAGAAAATTTTTATTATCGTGAATCCTTTCAAAATCCTTAAGAAGCTTTGATTTTTTCTTCAAATATTAAAAAATGTACATTTTTAAAACTTTTGAAATATTTTCAACTTTTAAAATAATTTTGAATATTTTTAAAATTTCGAAATGTCTTAAACTCACTTTTGCTTGAAAATATTTCCATTCTTTTTCGAAATTTTAGAAAATGATTTAAAATCTTCTGAAATCTTTGTCAATTTTCTTTTAGAATTTATTTTCAAAATAAAAATCAGTTTACATTTTCCCAGCAATGTTAAGACATTTTTTTTATTATTTTGAAACTTTTTAAAATTCTTAAAAAGCTTTTTTTTTAATCTTCAATAAACTACCAATTACATTTTGTATATCAAAATTCTGGGCACCCTTCTTGCATTGATTATTATTATTAAATATTAATATTATTTAAATAACTTTACCATTCTTTTTATTATCGCTCACCACGAATTTTTTTATAAAACTTTGTAATCTTACTAATAGCAAAATTTGGCTTTAAGTCGTTCATATACTTTTTCAAATCTTCAAGAAATCATAAAATTTTGTTTGTTAATTCTCTCTTAGAATTTATTTTTCAAAATAAAAAATTTAGTTCAAATTTTCCCACAAATTTTAAGACATTTTTTATTACCGTCAAACCTTTCAACATCTTTAAAAAGCTTCAAAAATTTGTTTTCAAAATTTAAAAAAATGTACACTTTCTCTAACATCTTTCAAATATTTTCATGTTTTAAATTAATATGGAATTTTTTTGAAACTTCTAAATTTCTTTCAAACTTGATCGAATTTCTTATAAAACTTTGTTCTCTTGTTAATCGAAAAATTTGGCTTTAAAATGTTTCACATTTTTTTCGAACCTTTCGTAAATTTTTTCAAATTTTTTTTTTAAATTTGTTAATTTTGCTAATCTAAAGAATATGCTTAAAATTCGTTAAATTCTTTTTCGAAAATTTAGAAAATAATTTGAAACCTTTCAAAATCTAGTCAATTTTCTCTTTGAATTTATTTTCAAAATAAAAATTTAGTTTAAATTTTCCCAGGAATTCTAAGGAAGTTTTTTATTTTCTTGAAACCTTTTAAACTTCTCAAAAAGCTTCAATTTTTTTGGAAATCTTCGAACTTTTACATTTTGTTTTAAATTTTTGAAATATTTTTAAATTTCAAACTATTTTTTCTACTTTAAAATTTTCCGGGATCTGTCACGATTCTGTTTCAAAAATTTACAAAATTATTTAAAATCTGTTGAAATCTTTGTCAATTTTCTCTTTAAAATTATTTTAAAAATAATAGATCAGTTCACATTTTCCCACGAATTTGAAGAAATTTTTTTATTCAAATTATCCCATGAATTATGAGAAATATTTTTTATTGTCATGAAATCGTTTGAAATTCTTTTTATTTTTTTTTTATTTTTTAATCTTGCTAATGGAAAGATTTTTTGAAATCGTCGAAAATAATTTTAAAAATTTGGAAATCTGTCAATTATTTTTGGGTTATAAATAATTTGAAATACAAAAAAATCTCGAACAAACATTTATTTTTTAAGTGTATTTGATAAATATTTCTTAAACTGACTCGAACTAACCCTAACATTTGGACAAATCTTTCAAAATTAAAAAAATTGCCCTTCAATTTTGCAGATATTTTCGAAGTCTGTAGAAATGTTTTGGAATTATAATCATATTTTAAAATATTCTGAAACTTTCTCAAATTTTCTTTCAAAATTAGTTTTTTAAAATAAAAAGTAACTAACAATTTTCCCAGGAATCTCATGAAATTTTTTTATTTTCTTGAAACCTCTTGAAGTTCTTAAAAAGATTCGATTTTTTTTTTAAATCTTCAATTTACATTTCGTTTAAGATGTTTTAGAAATCTTCAATTTACATTTTGTTAACAAAATTTTACAAATCTTTCAAACTTAAAATCATGTTTTAACTATTTTCAAAACTTTTAAGCCTTCTAAGTATCTTTCAAAATGCTTCGAATTCTTCTAAAATTGTTGTTGAAATTCTGAAATATTAAAAAACGTGTCTTCAAATCTGCGAGATTTTTTTCTGACAATTTTGAAAATCTTCTGAAATGTTAAAATTTTGTTTAAATTTCATCTTAAAATCAATTTTTGAAAATAAAAAATCAATGAAAATAATTCCATGAATTCTGAGAAACATTCTGTATTGTCGTGAAACCTTTTGAAATAAAAAAAAAATCAATTTTTGAATCTTGCGGATGGAAATATTTTTCGAAATCTCCGAAAATAATGAACAATTTTTCGAAATCTTTGTCAATTTTCCCTTAAAATTTATTCTAAAATAAAAATTCAGTTTAAATTTTCCCGGGAATTTTAAGAAAGTGTTTTTATTCTCTTGAAGCCTTTTGAACTTCTTAAAAAGCTTCAAAATTTTGTTCGAAATCTTCAAAAATTTACATTTTGTTTTAGATTTTTGAAATATTTTCAAATTTCAAATTAATTTTAAAATTCTTTGAATTCTTCCAAAATTTTTCTTCAATCTTGAAATTAATTCTTTTAAATAGAAAATTAGTTTAAATTATCCCATAAATTATAAGAAATATTTTTTATTATCGTGAAATCTTTTGAAATTTTGTTGAAATTTTTTATAAAATTTTTTAATGTTGCTCATCGTAAGATTTTGCTTAAAAATCTTCGCCATTCTTTCTGGAAATTTTAGAAAATAATATAAAATCTTTTGAAATTCTCGTCAAAACCTTCTAAATATCTCTTGAAATTATTCAAGTTTTTCCAAAAAATTTCTGAAAATTCTGAAAAATTACAAAAATTGCTTTAAAGTTTTCCAGAATCTGTTTTGAAGATTTTAGAAATCTTCAATGGTAATTTTAAATCTTTTGTCATCTTTTGAAATGTTCTCAAATATTCTCTTAAAATTAATTTTTCAAAATAAAAAGTCAGTTCAAATTTTCCCATAAATTCTAAGAAATGTTTTTAGAAATTTTGAAATATTTTCAACTTTTGAATTAATTTGGAATCTTTTTAAAATTTTGAAATGTATTTAACTTACTCGCATTTTTTATAAATCTTTGTAATCTTACTAATTGAAAGATTTTGCTTGAAAATCTTTCCCATTCTTTTCCGAAATTTTAGAAAATTTAAAATCTTTTGAAATCTTTGTAAATTTCTAAAAATCAAAAAACAGTTTACATTTTCCCAGAAATTTCAAGAAGCTTTGTTATTATCTTGAAACCTTTTCAAATTCTTTAGAGGCTTCCTCATTTTTAAAAACTTTAAAAATACATTCATTATTATTATTGGATATATATCATTTAGATAACCCATTTAACATTTTGTTTCAAATTTTTGGAAATCTTTCCAAACTTCAAATCATTTTTTAACCTGTTTAATAACTTTTAAACCTTCCAAATATCTTTTAAAATTATTTGAATTTTTTCAAAATTTGTCTTGTAATTCTGAAAACTTAAAAATCTTGCCTTCAAATCTTCGAGATTCTGTTTGGACAATTTTTGAAATGTTAAAATTTGGTTTAAATATTATCTTAAAATTATTTTTTCAAAATAAATAATCAGCTCAAATTATCTCATGAATTATGAGAAATATTTTGTATTATAGTGAAACCTTTTGAAATTGTTTAAAAAGCTTTTTTTTTTAATTTTTAGATCGTGCTAATGGGAAGATTTTTCGAAATTTTTGAAAATATTTTTTAAAAATTGACAATCTTTGTCAATTTTCTCTTATATTTCATTTTCAAACAAAAAATTCAGTTTAAATTTGCCCAGGAATTTCAAGAAATTTCTTTTATTTTCTTGAAGCCTTTTAAACTAGTTAAAAACCTTCAAAAATTTTGTTTGAAATAAACAAAAATTTACATTTTGTTTAAAAATTGTTTAAATATTTTCAAATTTCAAATTACTTTCTCAACTTTTTCCAAAACTTTTAAACCTTCTGAATACCTTTTAAAATTCTTTGAATTCTTCCAACATTTTTCTTGAAATTCAGAGAGATTAAAAAACTTGCCTTCCAATGTTTCAGAGTCTATTTTGACAATTTTAGAAATCTTTTGAAATTTTGAAATTTTTATTTTAATATTGTCTTAAAATCAATTTTAAAAACTAGAAAATCAGTTTATATTTTGCTCAAAAATCTTTGCCATTCTTTTTCGAAATTTTCGAAATAATTTAAAATCTTTTAAAATCTTTGTCAATTTTCTCTCCAAATTAATTTTAAAAATAAAAATTCACTTCAAATTTTCCCAGGAATTGTAAGGAATCTTGACTTTTTTTTAATTTTGGCTTCAAGAAAATAGCCTTTTGAACTTTTACATTTACATTTTGTTTTAAATTTTTGAAATATTTTAAATTTTGAATTCCTTTTTCAAATATTTCCAAAACTTTTAAATCTTCTGTACATCTTTTTAATTCATTCGATTTTTTTCAAAAATATTCTGAAAATTCTGCAAAATTACAAAAATTGCTTTAAAATTTTCCAGAATCTGTTGCGAGAATTTGGAAATCTTTTGTCATCTCTTAAAATCTGTTGTCATCTTTTAAAATGTTTTTAAATGTTCTTTCAAAATTACTTTCTAAAAATAAAAAATCAGTTCAAATTTTTCCATGAATTCAATGAAAAATTTTTTGTTATAGTGAATCATTTCAAAATCCTTAAGAAGCTAAAAATTTGTTTTCCAAATATTCAAAAATGTACATTTTTTAAAACTTTTGAAATGTTTTCAACGTTCAAATTAATTCGGAATATTTAAAAAATTGCGAAATGTCTTAAACTTATTCGCATTTTTTATAAATCTTTGTAATCTTGCTAATTGAAAGATTTTGCTTGAAAATCTTTTCCATTCTTTTTCGAAATTTTAGAAATGATTTAAAATTTTTTGAAGTCTTTGTCAATGTTGTTTTGAAAATTATTTTGAAAATAAAGAATCAGTTTACATTTTCCCGGGAATTTTGAGGAATTTTTTTATTATCTTGAAACCTTTTAAAATCTTCAAAAATACATTGATTATTATTATTCAATATATATTATTTAGATAACCTTACATTTCTCATAAACCTGAAGTTTGCAGAATTCTTTTTTTTAAATAACAAAAAAAAAATTATAACTTCTTCCAGTCAAACAGCCGGGTATCCTGATAACAATAGTTTTGAATTGTTTCGAGTAATTTCGAAATGGTTCGAGAAATAATCGAAAATGGCGCCATGCGCTTTTTAATAAATGAAAGTAGCAAAAGCGCGCTACGCGCGCGCATGCATATTTTTAGAAATCTCGAAAGAGGTGTTAAATTTGTGAATCAATAATACAGATTTTTTTAAATCAAAAACTTGAATCAAAAATTTGGAATAAATTTAACAAATTTTTCTGAACTGTTAAGAATTCTAATGTGTTCAAAGTATTTGTAACTAAAAAATTTAAAAAACTTTAGCAATTGACAGATACTTGGATTCTATGTTATATTCCTTAAACGGAAAACATTAATTTTTTTTCAAAGTATTGAAGACCTTCGTTTCATTGATTATTATTATTATTATTCAATAATTGAATATATTATTTTGATAACATTAATGATATTTCAACCAAAAAAGATTTCGATTTTAAATAAAAAATAGTCTAATTCATGAAAAAAAGATAAATTGTTAACAAAATAGCTGAATCCCCAACAAAAAAAAATTAATTTTTACCAGCTGCATTTTAAACCAAAAAGATTAAGTTTTTTAAAAAAGAGACAAATTTTCTATAAAACAAGTTTAATTTTTCTACATGAAAATATGATTTTTCAATTAAATGGATGAATTTTCTACCAAAAAATACGATTTTTCAACGAAATGGTGACATTGTTAACCAAAGAGATGAATTTTTGACTAATTTAATGAATTATAAAGAAAGTAGTGGAGTCCTCAACAGAAACAGAATAATTTTCAATCCAAAAAGCCGAATTTTCAACTAAATATTTCAAATTTTATCTTAAAACACATTTTTCAGTCGTGAAAGAAAAAAAACTCACCCGAATCATTATTTTTGGTGAATAAATAATTTAAAATACAAAATAAAAATCTCCACCAAACATTTCTTTTTTAAATTTATTTGTTCATTTGTTTTTAAAGTTAAATAAATTGAAATATATAATTTTTCTAAGATTCTTGAGAAAATTGAAATTTTCTTAAAATTTTCAGGTATGTCGAAAAAGTATAGTTTCTTTTTTTTTGGGAATTTTGAAAAATTTTAGGAAAAATTTAAGTAAGCTTAAAAGATATTTACGACTTTTAGAAGACTCGATCTATTCCTAAATTTTAAAAAAATCTTTCAAAATTGAAAAGAATTGCCTTAAATTTTCCAGATATTTCCGACATTTGTAAAAATATTTTCAAATTATAATAATATTTGGAAATATTTTGAAACCATTCAAATTCTCTTTGAAAATTAAATTCTCAAAATAAAAAGTAAGCGAAAATTTTTCCAGGAATATCAAGAACTTTTTTTTATATTCTTGAAATCTGCAAATATTTACATTTTGTTCCAAATTTTTGTAAATCTTTTCAAACTTAAAATCATTCCTTAACAATTTTGAAAACATTTAAACCTTCTAAATATCTTTCTAAATTGTTCGAATTCTTTCAATATTTGTCTTGAAATTCTGAAAAATTAAAAAACTTGCCTTCAAATCTTCCAGATTCTTCTTTGACAATAATTTGAAAATCTTTTGAAATTTTAAAAAACAAATCGAATTTTATCTTGAAATTAATTCTCCAAAATAAATAATCAGTTAAAATTATCCCATGAACTATCAGAAATATTTTTTATCATCGTGAAATCTTAAAAAAAAAATTTTCAAATTTTGTATAAAATTTTGCAATCTTGCTAATGGAAAGATTTTGCTTGAAAATCTCTCTCATTCTTTTTCGAAATTTTAGGAAATAATTTAAAAAATTTTGAAATCTTTGACGATTTTCTCTTAAAATTTATCTTCAAAATAAAAAATTAGTTACAACTTTCTCAGGATTTTTACTGAAGTTTCTTCATTTTTTTCAAGCCTTTTAAACTTCTTGAAAAGCTTTGAATTTTTTTCGAAAATAATTCAAAATCTTTTGAAATCTTTGTTAATCTTCTCTTAAAATTTATTTTCAAAATGAATTAATCAGTTTCAGTTATCCCAGGAATTTTAATAAAGTTTTTTCGAAATTTTCAAAAATTTTAATTTTATTTTAAATTTTCTGACATATTTTCAAATTATTTTCTTAACTATTTCCATTATTTTTAAACCTTCTGAATATCTTTTAAAATTATTCGAATTTTTCCAACAATTGTCTTAAAATTCTGAAAAATCTTTTTTAATCTTTCAAAATTTGTTGTCATGTTTTAGAATGCTTTTAGATAGTCTCTTAAAATTAATTCTTCAAAATCAAAAAATAGTTCAAATTTTTCCATTAATTCTAAGGAAATTTTTCTTGTATCATGAAACCTTTCAAAAACCTTAAAAAGATGCAAAAATTTTATTTTCAAATATTAAAAAATGTGTACATTTTTGAAAACTTTTTTGAAATGTTTCCAATTTTTAAATTAATATTAAATCTTTTTGAAACTACTAAAGGTCTCTAAAATTCACTCGGATTTTTTTAAAACTTTGTAATCTTGCTAGTTGAAAAATGTTGCTTTAAAATAGTCCACATTCTTTTTTGAAATTTTAGGAAATAATTCAAAATGTTTGAAAATCTTTGTTTTTAGATACTTCTGGCATTTGCAAAGATATTTTGAAATAATTTCGTACCTTTCCAGATTTTCTTTAAAAATTCATTTTTCGAAGTCAATAATCATTAAAAATTTTCCCAGGAATCTTGAAAAAAGTTTTTTATATTCTTGAAGCCTTTCATATTTCTTAAAAGGCTTGAAATTGTTTTCAAAATCTCCAAAAATTAATATTTTTTGTTGTTGAAATTTTTGGAAATATTTTCAAATTTCAATTTTTTTCTTCAAAGTTTCCATAACTTTTAAACCTTCTGAATATCTTTTCAAATTATTCGAACTTTTCCAAATTTTTCTTTAAATTCCGGAAATTTTTTTAAATCACCTTCAAATCTGCCAGATTTTGCTATGATAATTTTGTAATTCTTTTCAAATCTCTTTGAATATTCTTTCAAATCTTCCAAAAATTAAAGATTCCTGGGAAAATTTTCAATGATTATTTGCTTTGAAAAATTAATTTTTGAAGAAAATCTAAAAAGGTATCAGAATATTTTAAAAAAAAATCCTGAAAAATAAAAAAATTATACTTTTTCATTTTATCTTGAATCTTTGAGTGTTTTTTAATTTTCTCAAGAATCCTAGGAAAATTATATATTTATGAAGCCCTAAAAACAAATTAGCAAATAAACTTAAAAATTAAATGTTCAATTGTAATGTTTATTTTGTATTCAAAATTATTTATCCTTTGAAATTACAATTTGAGTGCCTTTTTTTCAGGACAGAAAAATGTTTTTTGATGAAAAATTGAATATGGTTGAAAATTCGTCTTTTTAATTTGCAAATTAATCTCTTTTTATTAAGAATTCAACTATTTTGTTGGAAACTCGTCTTCGTTGGTAAAAAATGCAACTGGTTGAAAATTAATCTTTTTTTAATTAAAAATTCATCTATTCGGATGACAATATATTTATTTTGTTAAAAATCCGTCTTCTTGGTAGAAAAGTTATATATTTCGTTGAAAACTTATATTTTCATGGGGAAAAAAATTGAACTGTTTTGTGAAAAATTCGTCTCATTTGAAAACAATTGAATCTTTTTTGGTTGAAAATGCAACTAATGAAAAAATAATTTTGTATTGGTTTATGATTCAGCTATTCTGTCCAAATTGATAACCATTTCACGAAAAAATAATCAAAAGTGTCAAATTCAACAGATTATAATAGTTTCCCGGATAGTCTTTGTGGGACGAATTTTCTTAGTTTGTTTAAAAAACATAAGAAATTCACCATAGAAACGACGAGAGAAATCTAAAGTCTTGAAGTTTGTTATCTTTCTTTTTCAAAACACGAAATAGAAGGACAGGTTTAACCAATCATAAATACGATTTTCCGGACAATAGTTTTAAATTGTTTCGAGTTATTTCGAGATGGATCGAGAAATAATCGAAAATGGCGCCATGCGCTTTTTAATAAAAGGAAAAAAATTAAAAAAAGGAATTATTGGATTAAATCGTTGAACAATGGGCACTCTAGCTAGAAATATATGAATATAGTTGTCATTTGCACTTTAGCAATGATGCAGTATTAGTAAACTTTTTCTGCCTTCTATAGCCATTCATAGAATAACACTTCAGAATAATGCATGTGCAGTTCAAAGAAGTGCAACAATGTCTGCTTACAAATTTTTTTTCTGAAATTTCATTTATAAATTTTATTAATCTAAATTGGGTCTATTTCAAACTGTTCTTATTAATTAAAATGTTCAGTGACTTTTGCATTTAAAAATAGTTAATTATAAATATAATAATCTAAATCTATATACAATATAACTATAATGCAATGCCTCTGATATTTTGTGAATAAATGAACTGAATTGGTCAAATTCACTTGAATCTAATACCTTCTATCATAAATTATTAGAACGTAAAAATTCAAATCGGGATTAAATTGCTTGATGAGGAAATGTAATTCTTGGAATAAATTGATTTTTATAGACCTCTTAAAAAACTAGAAAATTCTCGTTATCAAAAGACATAAAAGTCCTTCTTGAAATCCCCATTATCGTTATATTTTAATAGTTTCTATACAAAATTAAACAATTGAAAGCGTAAGATTATAATACATAGTATCATATAATTAACCAATCTTCATATACATTGTTTTTAATAAATAATTTTTGTTTAAAATCTTCCAAACAAAAATTTATTTGCAGGAATATAATTATTTCTTAAATATTCCTGAAATATTTATATTAAGGAACTTTGGCTTGAATTATCCAGCAAATTACTATGTTTTCTTTGTAATTAAAAAAATTAGGTTGATTAACTTTTTTTTCATTCTGACAGGGGTTCCTTATTGTTTCAATATTCATCGTTTTGATATTTTTTTATCAACAATTTTTAAAACAAATGTACAATCTTGGAAACACTCAAAAACAAAACAAGTTTGACTTTGAGATTTTTCCGTATCTCGCACATTGAAAAAAATGTTCCAATTTTAGAAAAACGTCCTCCATTTTGTTAATTTTAAACTTTTTGAATTTTTTTTTCGTCGATTTGAAGCAATAAGAATAAAAATCAATCATAAATTCTGAGAGTGAAATACTTTAAGGCTCTCAAAACGACTCGGGTTTTCGTCATATCCATAATACGTCTACAAAAATGCATTGTTTCATGTAATATTTCAACCACATAATCTAAAGGCAATTATACTGTAGGTAACATAGCGATTTTTTCGAAAATTTTTTTTTTTTTGTGATTGAAAATTGAGTTTGTTTTTGCGCCTGTAAAATGCAGCACGTTAGCTATTGTGTATGCCGGGCTGCAGTCGCCCGGTCACCCAGTTTCAAGTGCAGTGTTTAAAATAATAAATCGATAAATAATAAATTAAAAGAGTAGATATTCATCAAATTTTTCTAATTTTGAAGAATTTGGGTACGGTTATTTTAAAAAATTGTTCTTTCAGCACAAAGGAGGATATTATATATATTTTCGAAAAATATCATTATATATTATTATTTATTTTTATTATAGTATTATATTATATTATTATGTTGCATATAACTCTCAGCTACGAAGACCCGCTACTTCGAGATTTTATGCAATTTTATGCGACTTAAAACTAGACCTGGTGACTGCAGCCCGACATACTCCGTTAGCTAGCGTGTTGCATTTCACAGGCGCAAAAACTCAATTTTCAATCACAAAAAAAACAAGACCATTTTCCGAAAAAATCGCTATGTTGATTCAAGTATAATTGCTTTTAGATTATCCGGTTAAAATATTACATTAAGCAATGCATTCGTGTAGACATATTATGGATCTGGCGAAACCCCGTGTCATTTCAACAGCCTTAAGCCATTCTTCTGGATTGTAAAATTATTTGTGCAAATAATTTAATTGTTATCATTGATTAAAGGACTCATAACGCCTAGAAAATACATTGATTTCGCGAATTGCCTAAAAAAACAAATAATTAAATAAATTAAGATTGTTTAAACAATAGAAAAGTAGTTGAGAAATGACTGGGTCATTCAGTGACTAAGTCATTTGCGGTTAGAATGCAGGAGGCAGTTGTTCGTGGGTCGCTCCGTACGCAGATGAATTAAAACAATACACCCTCTCAATCATTTTAGTTCACTATCTGATATCATTTTTGAATATGGAATTATACTCACCGCTCTCTCTTCTAACAATTGGTGACATTTCGATGACCCCCCCCCCCCCTCAAAATGTGATGTGACACTGAAGCTGACCCTCCTCCTATTTTTTAATAAGAAAAATGAATTTTATTTTATTTTGCATAACAAATGAATTTTTAGTTAAAAAGATTAATTATCAACCAAAAGAATTAATTTTTAATCAAGCAGTGTAACTTTAAACCAATTACATAGGTGAATTAAAAAAAATAACTTTTTCCAATAAGAACAATGAACAGATGAATTTTTAACTAAAAAGAGGAAATATTACCCCAAAAAAATTAATTTTTAACAAAGCAGTATAATTTTGATACAAGCAGTTGAATTTAAAAAATGTATTATCGGCCAAGAAGATTAGTTTTATACAAAAAATGATGAATGAATCATTAATCAAAAGGAAGGTGCTAATAAACAATAAAAATGTAGAGAGCGCATCGGCTATGATCCACGATGTCATTGTGAGGAATGCGACTGAAGTGTGTGGTACTGCGTCTATAGAAGAATGTCTGGTGTTGCGTGACGGAATGATGAAATCCAAGCAGCAGCCCAAGAAAAGAAAGAAGCAGATAACAGAAATTTGAACATCACAGGCCTTAGTGATGAGGAGAGAAATAGTATTGAAAATGATTACAGGCACAAAAGAGGAAAGTGAAACTACTAGTCAAGGAAAGTAAAGATAAAATTTAAACAGAAGAAGAGAAGAAAATTCAAAAAGATTTTGAAGGACGCAAGAAACTGTTCTATGAATGGGCGTTGAGCAATATGAAGAGAGTTAAAAGTACAACGTTAGGCAGCATGAGAAATAGCAAATAGTCATGTACGGATCGCAGAAAAGTTTGAGAGTATAGAAAAAAGTTTCCTGTGCATTTGTTGACCTAGAAAAGACATTTGACAAGGTACATCAATTTTCAACAAAATAGTTACATTTTCAAACAAAGAGATGACTTTTCAAACAATCAAAAGATGTTTTAATAAAGCAGTTAAATTTTTAACCAAGCAGTGAAATTTTCAAGAAAAAATGTGAATTTTCAACAAAAAATGTTTTAGTTGATATTTCAAGCAAAAAAGATTTCAATTTTGATTTAAAAAAAAAATTGTCTTTAACCAAGAAGAAGATTTTTCAGCCAAAATGATTTATTTTTTACCAACGAAGACGAATTTTCAAAAAAATATATGGAACTTCAAACAAATAATTGAACTTTTGAATAAAGAAGATAATTTCTTAACAAAGAATGAAGAATTTGAGTTTTCAGTTCAAAAAATTAATTTTTACTCGATAAAACAACGAATTTTCAACAAAATAGTTAAATTTTCAATTACAGAAATGAGTTTTCAAATAAAATTATGAATGTTTAATCATAAAAATGAATTTTTCAGAAAGTTAATCAACTTTCAACCAAGTAATTGAATTTTTAATAATAAAAAAAAAGAATTCTCAATCAAAAAAATTGATCTAATCCGTAACTTTCTTTTTATTATTGACTGGGAAAACCCAAAAATAACCAGGAATTTAATTTAAAAACCGAGGATTTACTTCTGATTGCAGCAAAATTCAAGTTTTCATTATTTTAATAATTTTGCTCAAGTTTGTTAAGAAATCGATTATTTTATAGAAAATTATCTCTTTCTTTGGAAATTATTAAATATGATTCTCTTCAGTTGAAAATTCAAGTATTTCAGTTCATTATTCATGACATTAGTTGAAAATTCATCTTTTAGTTTGGAAATAAAATTATTTGGATCAAAGTTGAATTCTTTTGTTAAAAATTAATTTTTTGTTCTTGAGAATTCAACGTTTAATTAAAAATCCTTTTCTTTGGTTGAAAAATGAGCTGTTCGATTGAAAACTTGTTTTTTCTTTCGATATTTTTTGGTTGAGAATTTTTTTTTACTGAAAATGTAACTATTCCAGTTGAATATTCCATAATTTTTGTTCAAAATTCATCTCTTTAGTTGAGCATCAATTTTTTGGCTGCTAATTTAATTATTGAATTTTTGGTTGAACGATTATCTTCTTTAGTTAAAAATTCGGCTTTTTTGGTAGAAACTAATCTTATTGGTTGAAAATTATTCTTTTTGGTCAAAAATTCGATTATTCTAGTTAAAGATTCATCCTTTCCGTTCAAAATTAATCTTTCAAGTTTAAAATTCAACTATTCCTGTTAAAAGTTTACAATTTTATTTAAAAATTCATCTGTTTGGTTGAACATTAAGTTTTCAATTTGAAATTTAATTATTTAAATTTTTGTTGATAATGTATCTTTTTTAGTAAAAATTATATTGTTTCTTTGAAAATTCAACTATTTCAGTTAAAGAATCATTGTTTTAGTTGAAAACACTTGTTTGGTTTAAAATTAATTTTTTTAACTGAAATTGTTGCTATTCCATTTTCGGTGAAAATGATTATTTTTTTAGTTCAAAATTCAAATATTTGTTTCTAAAGAAATTAGGATTCGGAGATCAGGATTTTCAATGAAATTGATTTTTTTCACCCAAAAACGATTTTTTAACCAAAAATATAAGAATAGAATTTTTAGTTAGGACAATCAATTTGTAAAAAAAAAATTAATTCGCAACAAAATAATTCAATTTTAAACTAAAAAAGATAAATTTACAAATAAAAAATTTAATATTTCAATTTGCATTTAGAAAAGTAAATTTAGAAAGAAAAACGTGTTTTCAACTAAATTACTTAATTTTCAACTAAAAATGGAATTTTTCAAGCGAAAATGGAATAGTTATATCTTCAGTTTAAAAAATTAATTTTTGACCAAAAAGAAACAAATTTTCAACCGGAGACATTTTTTTTTTTTAATTACAATGATGAATTTTCAACCAAAAACATGAAATTTTGACCAAATAGTTGATTTTTTAATTCAAAAGATGTTTTCTCTATCAGAAAAAAACGAATTTTCAACTAGATAGTTGTTTTTTTTTTTAAGAAATGGTGTCTCAACAAAAAAAAGAATAGTCACATTTTCTACTAAACAGATTATTTTTTAACGCAAAACATTGCATTTCTATCAAAATGGTCAATTTTCCACAGAAAAATGGAATGGGTCAATTGAATTTCCGACTAAAAAAAATTTGATTTTCAACCAAACACATGAATTTCAAATTAAAAAGATAAATTTTCTACAAAGAAAATAGGAAAATTTTGAGTTAGTAAAATGAATTTGCAAACAAAAAAATAAAGAATTTTCAACAAAACAGGACGGATTTTCAACTAAAATGATGAATCTTCAACTAAAAAATTTCATTTTCAATTAAATACATGAATTTCAAACTAAAAAGATAATTTTCTGCCAAAAAAATACAATAGGATAATTTTCAGTTAGTAACATAGATTTTCAACAAAAAAAAAGAAACAAAAAAAAATTTTCAACCTCGTTTTCAATAAAACAGTTAAATTTTCAACCAAAGAAATGAATTTTTAACGAAAAAGATAAAATTTCAACTAATAAGAGTACTATTATACCAAAAAGACAGATTTTCAACAAATAGGTGAATTTTCACCTAAAACAGATAAATTTTAAAATAAATACATGATAGTTAAATTTTCAGCAAGAAAATTAATTTTCAATAAAATTAAAGGAAATTTTCAACGAAATAGTGTAATTTTCAAACAAGAGGATTACATTTTGATAAAAAAATATACATTTTCGACCAAAAATAGAAGAGTTACATTTCCAGATGAAAAAACTAATTCTAAATAACTAAAAACTCATTTTCGATCAAAAAGATCAATTTTCAACCAATAAGATGAATTTTCTACCAAAACAGATCATGAATTTTGAAAGCATGTTTGGTTAATTTAATCAGTCAAATTTTGACTGATTTAAATTCAGAATGAGAAGAGTGAAGCAAAGTGTCGATACTGTCGATAGAAGCTGGAACCTAGGTTAATTGAATTTATTTTTACAACCTTAAAAGTGCTATATCTCACATTAACCTCCTTGTCGCGGACAAGGATATCTAAAGTACATAGATACACGTATGGACTCTGTGGAGCACCCGAGCACCCTGTTAAGTGTTATGAGAAAAAAGGACACTAGAAAAGAGGGTGCAGATAGAAAAGGAAGGGAGAGAGAAAATCGCGGAGGAACGAAAAGAAAGAGAAAAGCCCTGTTGGGTTATGGTCAGAGGAAGAGAGTGAGGAAGAAAGAAGAAGAAAGAGGAAGAGAGAGAGGAAGAGAGAGAGGGAGAGAGAGGAAGAAAGAAGAAGAAAGAGGAAGAGAGAGGAGGAGAGAGAGAGAGAAAGAGAGTCGGTGGATGGATGATTCTTCAAGGGACATGAGGAGACTGGGGGTAAAGGAGGTGGCAGTGGTTGAGGATGAGGATGAGGATGAGGAGGGCGAGGGCAAAGGGGTGGAGGGGAGAGCGACATTCCAGAAGGCGGTGGCGGCGGTTCTCGTGGGAAACCAAAGAGAGAGAGAGGACCGAGATCGTCTCGAGGAGAGGCTGCTTGGGCTGCTGCTGCGATTCCGACTCCAACTCAGCCTCAAGACACCGTTTTCTGCGACGAAAGACGATCATACGACCAGTACAGCGAAAAAGTCGACTTTTCGTCAAGATTGCCTCAAGGGTTGATGCTTGGTTGCTCCTTGCAACTGCGGCAGCTAAGCAGAAACCAAGTGGCAGAAACAAAGTGGCTGCCAAGCAGGAACCAAGTGGCCGCAAAGCAGAAACCAAGTGGCCGCCAAGTAGCAACCAAGGAGCTGTCGTGCTACGCCTACGATCGCCGATCCCATTTCTCTAATCTAATTACCCAAGTGAGGTGCGTGACAAACCAGTCCGTATTTCATTCTCTGACAGACATCGATTCAAACTTCTTTTCAACAAGTCTGAAGAGTGCAGAGGGCACACAATCTGTATGTCCTGTAAAATGATGGATTATCCGTTTTACTGTAGCTGCAGGCAGCTACAGTTATTTAGCTAATTTTAGGCTATTTACGCCTTCTACTCCCATAAAAGTAACCTAGATTAAGATTCTGCCAAACATAGGAAAGACGGTATGTTTTCACGAAAATAGGGTTATAATGGAGGAGTAAATTCTTTCAAATAAAATCCTATATTAAAAAGCGCATGGCGCCATTTTCGATTATTTCTCGATCCACCTCGAAATAACTCGAAACAATTTAAAACTATTGTTGTCCGGAAACTCGTATTTATGATTGGTTGGAGCTCTCCTTCTATTTTGCGTTTTGAAAAAGAAAGACAACAAACTTCAAGACTTTAGATTTCTTTCGTCGTTTTTATGGCGATTTTCTTATGTTTTTCAAACAAACTGTCCTTTTTTCCATCTATTCCATTTTTTTCCTATATTAAAAAGCGCATGGCGCCATTTAGTGTTAGTGATTAGATGAAGCTTTATTTTTTTCCCCATTTAGAAAAAGATTCTGCAAACTTCAGGATTATGAAAAATGTAAGGTTATCTGAATAATATATATTCAATAATAATAATCAATGTAAGAAAGGTGTCCAGCATTTTGCTATACAAAATGTAATTTGTAGATTTTTGAAGATTTTAAAAATAAAAAAGCTTTTTAAGAATTTTAAAAGGTTTCAAGATACTAGACAATTTTTTTTTAATTCCTGGGAAAATGTAAACTGATTTTTCAGTTTGAAAATAAATTTTAAGAGGAAATTGACTGGGAAATGAATGGGAACGATTTTCAAGCAAAGTTTTTCAATTAGCTAGATTACACAGATTTATAAAAAATGCGATCGAGCTTAAGTTTAAGACATTTTAAAATTTTAAAAAGATTCAAATTAAATTTAAAATGGAAAATCATTCAACATTTTTGCAAAATATACATTTTTGAATATTTGGGAAGAAATTGTTGAAGCTTCTTGAAGATTTTGAGGAGATTCACGATGGTAAAAAAATTGTCTTAAAATTCATGGGAAAATTTGAACTGATTCTTTATTTTGAAAAATTAATTTTAAGAAAATATTTTAGAATATTTTAAAATATGACAACAAGTTTTAAAAGATGGCAAAAGATTTGTCAAATCTTCATAACAGATTCTAGAAGATTTAAATGGAAATTTTGTAATTTTTCAGAATTTTAAGAAATTTTTTGGAAAAATTCGAATAATTTTAACAGATATTCATAAGTTTTAAAAGTTTTGGAAATAGCTAAACAAATGATTTGAAAATATTTCAAGAAATCTAAAACAAAATGTAAATTTTCAAGATTTCGAAAAAAATGAAAAGCTTTTCAAGAAGTTTAAAATGCTTCAAAAAAATTAAGAAACTTCATTAAAAATCCTGGAAAAATTGAAACTAATTTTTTAGTTTGAAAATAAATTTTAAGAGAAAATTTGCAAAGATTTCACAAAATTTTAAATTATTTTCTACAATTTCGAAAAAGAATGGGAAAGATTTTCAAGAAAAATCTTTCCATTAGCAAGATTGCAAAATTGTATACAAAATTTGAAAACATTTTTTAAAAATATTTCACGATGATAAAAAATATTTCCCATAGTTCATGGGATCATTCTAACTGATTCTTTATTTTGACAAATTAATTTCAAGATAAAATTTAGTTTGTTTTTTAAAATTTCAAAAGATTTCCAAATTATTGTCAAAAAAGTATTTGGAAGATTTGAAGGCAAGTTTTTTTAATTTTTCAGAATTTCAAGACAAATATTCAAAGAATTCGAACAATTTTGAAAGATATTTAGAAGGTTTCAATGTTTTAAAAATTCTTGAGGAATGATTTTAAGTTTGAAAAGATTTACAAAAATTTTGAACAAAATGTAAATATTTGCAGATTTCAAGAATATAAAAAAAAGTTCTTGATATTCCTGGAAAAATTTTCCATTACTTTTTATTTTCAGAATTTAATTTTCAAAGAAAATTTGAATGGTTTCAAAATATTTCAAAGTCTTATTATAATTTCAAAATATTTTTACAAATTTTGGAAATATCTGAAAAACGGAAGGCAATTCTTTTCAATTTTGAAAGATTTAAAAAAATGTAGGAATAGATCGAGTCTTCTAAAGGTCTTAAATGTCTTTTAAGCTGACTTGAATTTTTTCTAAAAATTTTCAAAATCCTGAATAATAAAAAACTATACTTTTTCGACATACCTGAAAATTTAAAAAAAAATTCAATTTTCTCAAGAATCTTAGAAAATATATATATTTCAATTTATTTAACTTTAAAAACAAATGAACAAATAAATTTAAAAAAGAAATGTTTCGTAGAGATTTTTGTTTTGTATTTTAAATTATTTATCCCCCAAAAATAATGATTCGGTTGAGTTTTTTTTTCTTCCACGATTGAAAAATGTTTTTTTAAGATAACATTTGAACTATTTAGTTGAAAATTCATCTATTTGGATTGAAAATTATACTGCTTTTGTTGAAGACTCCACTTTTTTTTAAATTCATTAATTTTGACAAAAATTCATCTATTTGGTTAACAATGTCACTATTTCGTTGAAAAATCGTATTTTTTGGCATTTAGAAAGATTCCACGATAACAAAAAATATTTCTGAAAATTCCTGGGATAATTTAAAAAAAAATTTTTGAAAAAAATTGATTTTAAGAGAAAATTGATTTCACAACATTTTACATTATTTTCGGAAAACTTCAAAAAAGAATATGAACGATTTCAAAGCCAATTTTTTCAATTAGCAAGATTACAAAGTTTTATAGAAGGATTTTATCAAGTTTAAAAGAAATTTAGAAGTTTTAAAAAGAGTCGAAATTATTTTAAAACTTAGAAAGATTCTGGAAAAGTTAAAAAATGTACATTTTTGAATATTTCTAAATAAAAATGCTGCTTCTGAAGCATTTAGAAATATTTCACGATAATAAAAAATATTTTTGAAAATTCACGGGATAATTTGAACTTATTTTTTTATTCTAAACAATTTATTCTGAGGTAATATTCAAGAAGACTTTGAATTATTTCAAAAGATTTCCAAAATTATCAAAACAGAATCTGGAAGATTTGAAAGCATTTTTTTCTACTTTTCAGAATTTCAAGAAAATGTTTGGAAAAATTCAAATCATTTTCAAGAATATTTAGAAGGTTTGAATGTTTTAGAAATGATTAAAAAATAATATGAAATTTGAAAAGATTCACGAAAGATTTTCAATTGTTCTCTAAAATTTCGAAAAAGAATGGGAAAGATTTCCTAGCAAAATCTTTTAATTAGCAAGATTACAAAGATTTATAAAAAATTCGATCAGGTTTAAGAGACATTTGAAAGTTTTAAGAATATCGAAAATAAATTTAAAACTTGAAAGTATTTCAAAAATATAAGGTTCAAAAAAACTTACATATTTGAATATTTGGAAATAAAAATTTAGAAGCTTTTAAAAGATTTTGAAAGGTTTCACAAATTGTAAGAAACTGTCTTAAAATTAATGGAAAAATTTATACTGATTTATTATTTTGAGAAATCAATTTTAAGGGAAAATTGACGAATATTTTTTAACATTTTTATTAGTTTCCTAAAATTTCGAAAAAGAATGTGAACGATTTAAAACGTTTTAAAATTCTTGGCAAAATTTAAATTAATTTTTAAGGAAAATTGACGAATATTTGAAAACATTTTTATTAGTTTCCTAAAATTTCGAAAAAGAATGTGAACGATTTGGAAGAAAAAATGTTCAAGTAGCGAGATCACAAAGTTTTATAAACAATTTGAAACCAAAAATTTTGAAAGGTTTCACGATAATAAAAAATATTTCTAAAAATTCATGGGCTAATTCAAACTGATTTTTCATTTGGAAAAATTAATTTTTTGAGAATATTTAGAAAAAATTAAAAACCTTTCAAAAGACTTCCAAATATATTGTCAAAACAGAAACTGGAAGATTTCAAAGCAAATTTCTTCATTTTTCAGAATTTCAAGAAAAATTTTGGAAAAATCCTAAGGATTTTCAGAGATTTTTCGAAGGTTTGAAAGTTTTGAAAATATTTAAGAAATGATTCCAAGTTTGGAAAGTTTTCCCAAAATTTCAAATAAAATTTAATTTTGGAAGATTTCGAAAAAAACTTGAGATTATTTTTTGTTTTTGAGATGAATTCAAATTTCGAAAATATTTTGAATATTTAAGGGTAACTCTTTCAATGTTGAAAGATTTTTCTAGTAATATTTCAAGTCAGTTTAATAGATCTTCCAAACTTCTATATCTTCTAAACTTACAGAATTTTTTCTTAAAATTTTTCAAAACCCTGGCAAATAAAAAATTATACTTTTTTACATATCGGAAAGCGTAAAAAAAGATTTTGCATTTTTTAAGAATCCAAGGAAAATTATATATTCATTCAACTTCAAAAACAAATGAATAAATAAACTTAAAAAATAAATTTTTGTTCGAGATTTTTATTTTGTATTTTAAATTATACATCCCCGAAAAATAATAATTTGGGTGAATTTTTTTTCATGACTGAAAAATTCTTTTTAAGATAAAATTTCAACTATTTGGCTGCAAATTCGTTTTTTTTTTATTGAAAATTAATCATTTTTTGTTGAAGATTCAACTATTGTGTTAAAAATTTTTGTTTTCCTGTTAAAAATGTAACTGATTGAAAATTAATCTTTTTGATCGAGGATACAACTATTTTTAATATAAAATCAAAATATTTTCTGGTTGAAATATCATTTATGTTATCTAAATTATATATTCAATAATTTAATAACATTAATAATATTAATCAATGGAACCAAAGTATTCAATAATTTTAGATACAAAAGTTAATGTTTTCCGTTTAAGAATTTCTGTTAATTGTTAAATCATTCCTAATTTTTTTTTAAATATTTTAAACACATTACAATTTCCAAGAGTTCAGAAAATTGTGTTGAGTTTATTAAACAAATTTTATTCAAGTTTTTAATGAAAAAAAAATTTTATTGGTGATCTATAAAATTAAACATCTCTTTCGAGAATTGTAAAAACATGCAAGCGCGCGCGTAGCGCGCTTTTGCTACTTGTCATTTATTAAAAAGCGCATGGTGCCATTTTCGATTAATTATCGAAATTATCTCGAAAATACTCGAAACAATTTGAAACTATTGTTGTCGAGAAAATCCACTTTTATGATTGGATGAAGCTGTCGTTCCTTTTTTCCCCGAAAATTTGAACTGATTTTGTATTTGGAAAAGTAATTTTGAGAGAAAACTTAAAAACATTTTAAAAGTTGACAACAGATTTAAAATGATTACAAAATATTTCTTTGATCTGCATAGGTAAAAGTTTTGGAAATAGTTGAAAAAGTGATTTGATAGTTGAAAATATTTCAAAAGTTTTAAAAAATGTACATTTTTGAATATTGGGGGAAAAAAATTGAAGACTCTCAAGGATTTTGAAAGGATTCACTATAATAAACAGATTTTATTAGAATTCATGGGAAAATTTAAACTGAATTTATATTTTGAAGATAAATTTGAAGAGAAAATTGACAATGATTCCAAAAGATTGTCAATTATTTTCTGAAATTTCGGAAAAGAATAGCAAAGATTTTTGAGTAAAATCTTTCGATTAGCAAGATTGAAAAATTTTATAAGAAATTTCAAAACAAAATTTCAAAAGGTTTCACGATAATAAAAAATATTTCTCATAATTCATAGGATAAGTTGAACTGATTTTCTAATTAAAATAATTAATTTTAAGATAATATTTTCAAAAAATTTCAACATTTCGAAAGATTTCTGAAATTGTCAAAATAGAATTTTTCAGAATTTCAAGAAAAATGTAAATTTTTGAAGATTTCGAAAAAAATTTTGAAGCTTTAAGAAAATAAAAAAAACTTTCTTAAAATTCCTAGGAAAATTTAAACTGAATTTTTATTTTGAAAATCGATTTTAAGAAAAAATTCACAAAGATTTCAAAAAATTTATAATTATTTTTGAAAATTTCGAAAAATCTTTTCGTTAGCAAGATTAAAAAATTTTTTTAAATAAAAAAAAATTGTAAAAGGTTTCATTATAATACAAAATATTTCTCATAATCCATGGGATAATTTAAACTGATTTTTTATTTTAAACAATTAATTTCAAGATAGTGTTTAAACAAAATTTTAACATTTCCGAAGATTTCCAAAATTCATGGTAAAAACAGAATCTGGAAGATTTGAATTTTAAAAGATATTTAGACGGCTTAAAAGTTTTGAAAATGGTTAAAATGATTTTAAGTTTGGAAAGATTTCCAAAAAATTGTACACAAAATGTAATTTTAAAGATTTTCCAACAAAATTCGAATCTTTGAAAGAAGTTTAAAATGTTTCAAAAAAACAAACTAATTTCTTGAGATTCCTGTAAAAAATTTCAATTACTTTTTATTTTGAAAAATTAATTTTAAAAGAAAATCTAGAAGCATCAAAAAATTCTTGAATTCTCTCATGAATCTTAGGAAAATTATACATTTATTTAACTTTGAAAACAAATGAAGAAATAAACCTGAAAAATAAATATTTGGTAGAGATTTTTATTTTGTGTTTTAAATTATTTATCCCTTTAAAATAATAATTTGGGTGATTTTTTTTTCTTTCATGACTGAAAAATCTTTTTTAAGATTCACTTTTTTTTCACTAAAAATTTATTATTTTAGTCAAAAAATCATCTCTTTGGTTGATAATTTCACTTTTTCGTTGAAAATTCGTCAGAAATTGTTAAATTAATTCCAAATTTATGATTCAAAGTTTTGTTTAAAAAATTTTTTTCGAAAATTTCGAAAAAGAATGGCAAAAATTTTTAAGCAAAATCTTTCAATTAGCAGGATTACAAAGATTTATGAAGAGTGCGAATAAGTTTAGGACATTTCGAAATTTGAAAAATATTCAAAATTGATTTGAAAGTTGAAAATATTTTAAAAGTTTTAAAAAATGTATATTTTTTAATATTTGGAAAAAAATTTGAAATTTTTTAAGGATTTTGAAAGGATTCTCTATAATAAACAATGTTCTTAGAATTCATAGGAAAATTTGAACTGATTTTTTACTTTGAAAAACTAATTTTGAGAGAAAATTTAAAAATATTTTAAAATATGACAAAAGATTAGAAAATATTACAAAAGATTTCTAAAATTTTCATAACAGATTCTGGAAAGTTTTAAAGCAATTTTTGTAATTTCTCAGAATTTTCAGCAAATTTTTGGATAAATTCTAATAATTTTAAAAGATATTTAGAAGGTTTGAAAGTTTTGGAATTAGTTGAAGAAAAAATTTTTTATTTGAAAATATTTTTAAAAATTTAAACAAAATGTAAATTTTTGAAGTTTTCAATAAAAATTTCGAAGCTCTTCTTGAAGTTTAAAAGGCTTCAAGAAAATAAAAAAACTTCTTTACAATTCCTGGGAAAATTTGAACTGAATTTTGATTTTGAAAATAAATTTAAAGAGAAAATTGACAAAGATTTGAAAAGATTTTAAATTTTTTTTTTAATTTCGAAAAAGATTATTATTTCTCACAATTCATGGGATAATTTAAACCGATTCTCTATTTAAAAAAATTCAGATAATATTTTTAAAAATCTTTAACATTTCAAAAGATTTCTAAAATTGTCAAAATAAAATCTGGAAGATTTGAAGGCAAGTTTTTTAATTTATCAGAATTTCAAGAAACATTTTGGAAGAATTCAAAGAATTTTGAAAGATATTTAGAAGGTTTAAAGTTTTTAAAATAGTGAAAAAACGATTTTAAGTTGGGAAAGATTTCCAAACATTTTAAATAGAACGTAAATTTTTGAAGATTTCCAAAAAGAAATTCAAATCTTTTTAAGAAGTTTGAGAGGTTTCAAGAAAATACTAAAATTTCTTGAGAATCCTGAAAAAATGTTGAATTAATTTTTAGTTTGAAAAATTAATTTTAAAAGAAAATTTGGAAAACAAAATAATTTTCAACAAAAAAAAGTAATTTTGAAGGAAATAGTTACATTTTTAAACAAGGTGATGGATATTTCAACTAAAATTATGAATCTTCAATTGGAATAGTTACATTTTAAACCAAAAAGACGAATTTTTAACTAAACTAATGAATCTTTGACTAGAATATTTGAATTTTTAATCTGAATAATTGATTTTCAAACAATAAGATTAATTTATACTAAAACAGCCGAATTTTTAACTAATAAAGAAAATTTTTCAACAACAAATTGGACAGTTAAATTTTTAGTTGAATAATCAATTTGCAACTAAAGAGATGAATTTTTAACTAAAATGATGGAATATTCAACTGAAATAGTTACAGTTTCAGTTTGAAAAAATTAATTTTCAAGAAAAAAAAATCCAACAAACTAGTTAAAGTTTCAACTGGAATAGTTACATTTTTAGTAAATAAAATTAATTTTCAGTCGAAGAAAAAACGAATTTTTAACCAAATATCTTATTTTTTGACCAAGGAGATAAATTTTCAATTTAAATTATGAATCATTTACCAAAAAAATCAATTTTTATCAAAATAATTTCACTTTCAACCAAAAGTGGTAAGAATTATATAGAATAGTTGATATTTCCCTCAAAAATATTTTAATTTTCAAGAAAAAAATTGAACCAAAAAATAAGAATTTTGAACAAAATAGTTGAATTTTTAACCAAAAAGATTTTTCAATCGATTCAGAAAAAAATCTCATCTAAAATATTGAGTTTTCAACAAAATAAGTGAATTTAAAATTTAACAAATCAATTTGCTAAAAAATAGATCAAAATATCAAATATATCAAAAAAATAAATTTTTAACTATATAGTTGAATTTTCAACCCATCAGATGAATTTTCAACGAAAGAAATGAATTTTATACCAAAAAATTGATGTTTTATGTTTTGTTCAAGCTTTATCTCTTTGGTTAAAAACTTAATTATTTTATTGAAAATGCAATTATTTTGTTGAAAAGTCATCTTTTCTGTTAAAAATGATTTTTTGGTTTAAGCTTCATCTCTTCGGTTTAACTTTGTTAAAATTTAATTTTTTCTCTAAAAATATAACTATTTCATTTTTGGTTAGAAATTTATTCTTTATAAGTTAAAAAATTAACTATTTAGTTAAAAATTCATGTATCTTGTTGAAAATTCTTCTTTTTTGTTGAAGATTCAACTATTTGGTTGAAAATTCAATA
Organism: Andricus quercusramuli; assembly: GCA_932178445.1. NCBI lineage: Eukaryota > Metazoa > Arthropoda > Insecta > Hymenoptera > Cynipidae > Andricus > Andricus quercusramuli. The sequence continues at coordinate 103,165 of CAKNXH010000553.1, forward strand.
TATTTCGACTTGTAATCTCAGAAATTTAGATTAGTTCACATGGAATTCAAAATGACATTTACATTAATTGGTAACGTAGTGTATGGACATCCCCTGAAGGAATCATTTCCATTTATAATTTCTTTCTTTTAATTCTCTTCATTATTGAAATTAATATTCAAGAAATTATGGCACCATTTAGGGTAAATATGTTTCATTTCATTTGTAGGATATTAGTATATACGTATATATGCTCAGTCAGTTGCGGCTAGAATGCAGGAGGAAGTCATTCGTGGGTCGCTCCGTAGGTACAAGGCACACGAACTCATCACGCTCTTAACACTCATCTCACGCTCGTGAGCGGTGATTGTGGTGATAGTTTTACTGCCGTGTTACCGGAAGCGGGTGTCATTCCGTAAAATGGCACCTGCTCCCGGTGGAATCCTGCAGTGGTTTATGAAACCAGTTTTTTCACTATAGATATCTAAGACTACATCTACTGTCTCGGAATCGGATTTAACCACATTTGACCAAACGATTCATAGTGAAAGTACTATACGTTTTCCTATAGAGCTTCTCTTTCACCATAAACTGGTCAGGGAAAGTCAGGGAATGTCATAAGGAAAACCTAAAAGAGTCAAGGAATTTTCGGGGAACTGAAATTGAAGTTTATAGTATTCTTTATGTGTTTAAGATGAATTAAGGCAAATCTTTTTCCAATAACATTAATAATCTTCCAGGTGTAAAATTGCATGTTTACACCTGGAAGAAAAATTTCAAACGACCGGAGACAATGAAAAATTGATTGGGGAAAAGTCAAGGAATTTATAAATTAAGATTTTGTAGCATACTGAAATTAGCTGTGAATTTGATCTCTTTGCATGCTTCCCTCACTGCGATAAAATGTTTGGATGGACGTTCTGATGAAATACTGAAACCATAAACTCTGACAAACCTTTGGTGAAAGTTAAAGGTATTCAAAAACATATTTTTCTGGGATTCGATATCCAAAAATGGGTCATTGGTGCAACCAATTTTTTTAACGCTACCCTCAATCAACAAATCAATACCTTATAAACTATTAGTTTTACAGGATTCCCATTAGGGTCATTTTCAATCTAATATTATCCCGTACGAAGAGATTATCCTACAGAGTAATGGATAAGAAATGATGCTTAAAACTTGGGAGTGAAGTCGTGAGTGAGAAAAATAGGTGAGAAAAACGTTACGTAATAAATGGATAATAAGCAGTCAAGTAAGTAAGTAGGAGCTTAACCTAACTCTAAGGAAAAGTAGGTACAGGAAGGTTGTGTGAGACACCCTGTATAGATGAAGGCGCTGCAAGCATACCGCCGCGAGATGAGAAGAAGAAAGAGGAAAGAAGGTGGAGAGTTAATTGAATCCGAGCAGCGTATAAGTGGAAGTCCCGCTTGCTCCTCTTATTCTTCTTTCTTCCTGCGTGCCTCCTCTCTCCCCCTTCACTAGGGTACAACAGGACCAAGAGAAGGTCGAAGGAGAGAGGAAGGAAGCATTCCTTTGTCTCTGCGCGTACAAACCTAGATCATATATGCATGAATTTCTTGTATGTATACACATACATCATCCACTGTATTTAATTATACCTGCATAATAACCTGCACCTTCTCCATATTCGACAAATTCAATACTATTCATGTTTTTCATACCAATGATCCTCTCCAAAGAGAGCAACACTAGTAAGCGAGCTAGTAAGAAAAGGCGGATAATATTGTTGCGCTACATTTTTGCCAAATCATTGCAGTCAAGTTTGATATGCAGAGCATTACCCATTGTTCAGGATGATGTACTACAGAAGTACCTACAGTTATTGAAAAAATTCCATACTAATATACGTTTACCAAAACGTTGTTCAAACCAATGATCCTCTCCAAAGAGAGCAACACATGTAAGAAAAGGCGGATAATATTGTTGCGCTACATTTTCGCCAAATCATTGCAGTCAAGTTTGATATGCAGAGCATTGCCCATTGTTCATGATGATGTGCTAAAGCAGTACCTACTGTTATTTAAAAACAATAACACGTTTTTCATACCAATGATCTTCTCCACAGAGAGCAATTGTAAGAGAAGGCGGATAATATTGTTGCGCTACATTTTCGCCAAATCATTTTTGTCAAGTTTAAATATGCAGCGCATTGCCCGCACTGAGAAAAATAGATTATACAAACTGGATAATAGAATTAAAGAATAATACACATAGAAAAGTATATTGGCGCGTATAATCTATAATATTTTTCGGATATATGAATATACGTTACCAAATATAATCTCTAGAAATTCATATAATCTTCAGGCATTAAATTGTAACATCTCAGATTTTCAAATATCTAGCCGTCTGTGTAGTCTCAGATGGTATGTCGCATCGTGGCGCGTGTCATATGCATCCGTTGGCATTGGAACAAGTAATAATTAAGTTATAAAATGATTATTAGTGCTAAATCACACGTGATTTAGATTTTAAAAATAGTTAAGTTTATATTTCTTTTCATTACACACCACTGCCACTTGTAGTAGTATAGAAACTTAGCCTCCTTTACTTTCGTTTTTGTAGTCTTATGATAGCCACTTTCCTCCTCATTGTGTTTCTAAAAAATTGAAATTTGTTTCAAGTTCTACATCCGAGCTCGTCCATCAAAATTTTGAATAGGCTTATAAATATGAATGCAAAAATTCTTCTATATATTTGAGGTAATCTAATGGACCAGGATTCTAATATGGAAATTATATTTCAAAATCTTGGATTATAGATTTTATTATCTCAGATTATAAAGTTTAATAATTCAAGATATTATGCTGTAATATCTATTTCTTAATATCCACAGATTGTAGTTCTAATTATCTGGTTCGCTGTCCCATAGTTAATAGTCCAAGATTATATCCGGTAACATAGTTTTTATTACCGGGTATAATCCATTTTTCTCACTGCATTGTTCAGGATGATGTGCTACAGCAGTACACTGTTAGAAATATGTTGAAAATTCAACCACATTTCAACCACTTCTGTGGTTGAAATCTCGTTCATCCACGGAATTGAAATAAAATTCAATCAAATGTAGTTGAAAATTCAACCAGACGTTTGCACATACACAATGTCTGCTCGCAAGGAGATATTTCGTACGTTTGTGTCGTGAGATCTATGAAATCAATAAAGGACATAATATTCAGAAAAAGAAGCAGCTTTAAGGAAGAAAACCCAAAGGTACGTTAGAATAATATTATCATAATGGAACATTTCATTCACACAATTGGTACTAACTGCTGTATGCATTTTTAGGTTATGTTTACAAAAACGAGTGTTGAAAAGTTTGTCTAATTGCACGTGCAACTCATTATGGTAATATAATTGCAACGTACCTTAAGTTTTTCTTCTTCAAAGTTGCTTATTTCCCAAATATTATATGCATTTTGTTAATCTCATGGATCACGCACGAGACAAACGTACGAAATAACTCACTAATGATTCCTGATCAGAATTCTTCCGGTACAGTTAATGAATTTCAAAGCACAGTATTTTCCAGGAATCTTAATGGGTTTTATCCTAGATTTTTGAAAAATTATAATCTCTTTGAAATTCACTAACTGTGCCGGATAAAATTTTTTTCTCGTTTCTGAAATTTCAATTACATGTTGTTGAAATTTCAACTGCATGGTTGAAATTTCAACAACGGTAATTGTATAAAACTTCAACCACATGTGGTTGAAAATTCAACCAGATATTTCTAACAGTGTAGCTACTGTTATTCAAAAATTATTACATGTTTTCCATACCAATGATCATATCCAAAGAGAGCAACACATGTAACAAAAGGCGGATGATATTGTTGAGCTACATTTTCGCCAAAGCATCGTAGTCAAGTTTGATATTCAGTGTATTGCCCATTGTTTAGGATTATGTGCTACAGCAATACCCACTGTTATTTGAATACTGAAACATGTTTTTCATACCAAAGATCCCCTCCAAAGAGAGCAATACGAGTAAGAAAGGGTTGAAATTGTTGCGCTACATTTTCGCCAAATCATCGTAGTCAAGTTTATAGATATGCAGCGATTCTTCCCACTGTTCAGGATGATGTGCTACAGCATTACCCACTGTTATTTGAATACTACAACATGTTTTTCATACCAATGATCCTCTCCAAAGAGTGCAACACATGTAAGAAAAGGCGGATAATATTGTTGCACTACATTTTCGCCAAATCATTGTAGTCAGGTTTAGATATGCAGCGCATTGCCCAATGTTCAGGATGATGTGCTACAGCGGTACCTACTTTAATTTAAACACTATAACAATACTTGTCCTAACATAGTGTTTTTCTGCACTATATAGGGCGCTCTAAATTTGAATCAGTAAGGAATGGGTCAATGAATCCAATAAGTAAGCACTGTAAAAAAAAAGTATCATTCCAAAGCTAGTTTTCGGTACTGGAACAGTCATCCAAAAATATAGTCATAGTGGCTCTATTCTAATGCCAATTTATTTTGATGCCACTAAATGACGTTTTAGTACAACTTTTTTTGATCAAAACAGGACTGAAGTGAGAACCAAATTTCAATGACGTAACGTAACGCAAGGGAACGTTAAGGTGCTTCAAACGAGTTGGGTTGTAGAATAATACAAAATACGAGTACAAGGATGAATTGTTTGATGCAATATTTTTATCACATAATTTGAAGACTTATACATGTGCATGACTAGAGCCCTTTTTTCGAAAAATGATCTTGCTGTTTTTTTTTTTTTTTGTTAATTATAAATATTCTGAATTTTTTAGCCTGGATACGGGCATTGCGCCACTGGGAGTGTACCCATGGTGAACCGAAAACAGGCGATCATCGTTTCAAAGGGCGTTTAAATTAACAAGAAAAAATGAGGCCATTTTTCGGGAAAGCAGCTCTAGTCATGCACATGTATTAGCCTTCAGATCGTGTGGTGAAAATATTACATGAAAAAATTCATCCGTGTAGCCGTATTTTATATTATTCTAAAAACCGACTCATTTGAAGCACCTTAAACGTGCGTGAACTGTCACTGAAATATAGAATCTGGGTTCTATACCATTTTAGAAGTTTATAAATCCTGTTTTGAAATTTTATGTTGATTAGCACTGAGAATTTATTGTTAGTTAAGAATAAGGATTCCTGGGAAAATTTAAAATAACTTTTTATTTTGAAAAATTAATTTTAACAGAACATTAAAAAAGATTTCAAAAGACATCCAAACTTATCAAAAAACAATTTTGAACATTTTAAGTGATTTGTTTAATTTTCGAGAATTAAAACATATAAAAAATTTTGAAATGAAATTTTAAAGCTGTTTAAGGATTTTGTGAGGTTTAGAAATAATACAAAAATTTTCTTAAGATTTCTGGAAAAGTTTTAAATTATTTTTTATCTTAAAAAATAATAATTTGAAGAGAATATTTCAAATAGACGACGAAAAAATTTTTGATTTATGAATAATAATTGAACAATTATAAATTTGGAAGGACCTGAAATTAAAATAATTTTACTTCTAATTTAAAAATTGTTCACTTAAAAAAAATTAATCTTTCATTTTTTAATGTTTCTAACTTAAAATTGCATAAAACGATATAATTTTGAAAATCTCTAAGTTCGTTGATTCATTCTTCAATTTGGAGAATTGAAAATGATAGCGTGGATTTACATATTTTTTAATGTCTTTGAATTGCACAATTTATAAGAATGCAACCATTATTTATTTATTGAGCGTTTATATTTAAAAAATGTAGCCTTCAGGGTCCTTTAAGGTGAAAAATAAATCAATTATTTTATTTTTTATAAATAAATGATTGCTTTTAAATTCAAAGAAGGGAACACCTTCTTTCACAAATGTAAAATATAAATTACTACAAAATTGTGCACGCTATGCGCGCACTAATCACCCTTTCTTTAGAAAAAAAGCTATTAATTTTTGTAACTATTTCACGTTTTTTTAAACATTAATCTTCTTCAGTTTAAAATTCAACTACATATTTGTTTGAAAATTTCGGTATATTGATGAAACTTGGTGACTCATTCACCTGTTTGGATGAAAACTCAAGTATTGGGTTAAAAATTTCATTAAAAATTAAAATATTTAGTTTAAAATTCACGTATTTTGTTAAAGATTATCCTTTTTTTGGTAAAAAAAAAAAATTTTCTATTCAAAATCGATTTTTCTTTGGTTGAAAATTAGTGTTCTTATTGAAAATCGATTTTTTGAATTAAAAATTTAATTAAATTTTTTGTCGAAAAATTGAATTAAATTTTTTGTCGAAAAATTTGTTTATAGACATTCAATCTTTTCGATAGAAAATTCGTTTGTTTGGTTGAAAATTCAATTATTTCGCTGTAAATAGATTTTATTTGTTTAAACATTTATTTTTCTCACTAAAAATTAAACTTATTCTATTTTTTGATGAAAACTGCTCTTTTTTAATTGAAAATTCATATATTTCATTGAAAATTAAAATATTTGTTTAAAAATTGAAATCTTTCGTTAAAAATTGATTTTATTTGCTAAAAACTTATTTCTTAAACTTCTATTCCATTGTTGTCAAAAATTTATCTTTTTAGTTGAAAATTCATTTATTTGGTTGAAACCCATTTTTTTTAGCAATATAACCTTTTTGGTTGAAAATTCAACTGTTAGATTGAAAGTTCTTTCAAAAATTAAAATATTTGGTTGAAAATTCTTCTATTTTGTAAAAAATTATTCTTTTTTAGTGGAAATTTCATTGATATGGTAGAAAATTAGTTTCTTTTTTACTGAAAATTAATTTTGTTGACTAAATATTCAACTATTCAATGTTTCGTCGAATTTGTTTGTTTTATGGACATTTAATCTTTTTCGTTTAAAGTTCATCTGTTTGGTTGAATATTTATCTATTTCATTGAAAACATATTTTAATTGGTTAAAAACTTATTTCTCTAACTTAAAATTAAACCATTCTATGTGTTGTTGAAATTTATCTTCTTTTTTGTAACAATATAACTTTTTTAATTGTAAATTTAGCTGATCGGCTTAAAATTTATTTCTTTGATTGAAGATGAAAAATCTTAGTTAAAAGTTCATGCCTTTGGTTAAAAATTTAACAAATTGGGTAGAAAATTCGTTTTTTTTGTTGAAAATTAATTTTTTAAATTAAAAATGTGGCTATTTCATTTTTTCTAGAAAGTTGATTCTTTTCAGTGAAAACTTCACTTCTTTTTTTGATTACCTGTCTTTTCAGGTCAAAAATTCAATTATTTTTGTAGAAAATGCATATTTCCGAGTTGTAAATCTTGAAGTGAAATCTATTGTCGGACCAAAGAAAGAATAATGTGAACGTTCAAAGAAAACTTATCGCATCATGTTACGTGCAAGAAATGTACAAAAGCCGAACTTTGGTGAAGAAAATATAAAATCGGTGATTATCAATTCCATAATAACAATCCGTTCTAGATTTCAGCGTTAAAAAATTCAAAGATACAACTTTGTGTGCAATAAAAAAAAGTATACTTCGATTCTCAAAAGCGTAAAAAGCAATGAAAAGTGAGGTTATGCAGATAAAAAATTCTTCTTTCAGTACACGTACCTTCCAAAGTTTTCGCGCCACAATCCGGAAATTCTAATTATTTAAAAAAATCAATTTTCTACATCATTTCGCACGTTTTTTTCACTCACTTTATCAATTAATAAATAAATCGTGCAGTGAAAAAATTCACTTGCGCATATTGGATGCTAAACAATATTCACTCGTGCATAGGCGCACTTTCTCCGCTAGCCAGCAAATGAAAACCTTCAATAGTTGAAGGAATTCTTTTCAGAGTCAAAAGAAATCGCTCATCAGTAAAACTACTTCCGTTTTGCATTTGACGGATGAATCTTCAAACAGTGAAACGATTCTATTGATAGACAAAAGAAATTAGCCTAATTTCAAAGGACGCATCCCGAAAGGAACGTAATTTTACTGTTAATAGACTTTTTCTTAGACTTAGAGTGATGGTATGGTATACCCTTGGAATCATGCGTTCGATATTTGCGTACCCCGAAATAGCCAGGGCCCCCGAGACAACAAGACGACGAGATCGAGGAGGTGAGGAAGAGGCAGCAGAAGAAGGACGAGAAGAAGAAGCGTATACCGCAAAACCAGTTCGCGGGTGAGTAAACAAAAAACGAGAAGGAGCCAACGCCGCGGTGCGGCGAAGCCTCGTTGTCCGGGGAGAATCGCTGCTTTATTGCTAATTCGAAGACATTCGCCTGGTAGAAATGAAACTTTATAGTCCGCCTGCGGCCCCGGGTACAACCAGGCTAAGGCGCCGATTTTCAATGATGCTCAGGGACCCGAAGCTCTCTATAGTAACGCCTTCAAAAGGCGTCTCTGCCGAAAGGCTATACGCTGAATTCCAATCCTTGTGTCTGCAACTTTCAATATGTGTTTGCTCCACTTCTTAAGTGACAATTCCAACACCTTCAGAGTCATAACACACATAAAAAGGGTCGGCTCCAGAAAGAATTAGAAATTCATCAAGAATATCTATACTCGATACTTAAATTTTCGGATAGATCCTAGGATAGATCCCAAGAAGTAGCTCTTAAGGGTTCAATAAACGGTTTATATGAATCCTTTTTTTCATCAAGTATTGTTAAAAATGTTGAAGAAAGGTGATGTTGAACCCTTCTTATGTTTAACGTCTGGGAAGATAATATAGATGAAAGTGGTGACAGTCAAACCCACTTCCATACAAATATAGTGCAATTTATTGTGTATCTAAGTTCATTACGGAATTAAAACGTACGTTTCGAAAAATATACCAGTTTTCTCATCAGATAAAATTGATCACTATAGTCAAGTTAAAAAGATTCAAACATCATGTGGGTTATTAAAAAAAAATTAATTATTAAAAAAAACTTTTATTTTTGTGTAAGTATAATCGGATCAACTACAAAAACTCCATCGCTATACCAAATATTGTTATTGTACATGATTTAATAATGTTTAGTTGTTACTTCTGCTCGCTTCTGGAATGATCGCATCTCGAAATCTTCAAAGCTCTGGGTCTTGAGTCCCATGTAGTTTTCAGCTCGCAGCAGTCGAGTAGGCGACTTACGTCAGTATCTTAAACATCCCACGGAGCTCATTACATGGCACAAGTATGTAACGACGTCACGTATAACATGCAATAAAATGCCAGAGAGTGTAACACTGCTGTTATCTGATGCATTTTCAGTCGGCGCCCAGCGGATAGCTCATCTGCAACAAAGATTGTTAATTTGGGTAGAATGTTATTATAAATATAATGATATATAAGCTTCGGGTGGTTTTGAGGATTATTGTGTAATCTGAACAAGCGTTTTTGATGCTGATTTTGTTTTACTGTTTGCTGCTTGATCTTCTAGAAACTTTTGAGATGCCAGAAAAGTGATTTTGATTTGATGAGATTCGGTTGTATAAATCCCATCACCTTCTTAAATTTTATTAAGTTCCTCTTGAAGTTCGGATGCTTCTGCTAATTCTTTAAAATCATTGTAAACATACATTGATCTCATGATAAACATTCTTGTAATTTCTTACACACTATATTGCATCAATATCTTTTAATATGTCCTATTGCACTAAATCTGAAGTTATCAATCTGCAACAAAATGATCCATGAATATAAATTTGGTTTGTTTATATTGATACAGATTTTCGTATCAATTGAACACTGCCGCAACAATACCTTCAGATTTACTATGATAATATCGATTATTCGAAAAGTTACATTTTCTGAAATAAAGACTGATTTGAGCCTACATTTAAGACGAGAGAAGTCTTCCATGAAGCTTCGATGCTTTTTAGGCTTATTATCAGATTAAATTACACTGAATTTCAGTCTCGAGGTGTCCAATTTTGTCGCTCTACTTAGCCGTACTGATCTGCTTTATGTCGCAACTTGAAACAAACCCATTCTCAGTCTTGACGCAAGACCTTTTTTTTTGCAAGAGTAAAGTGTTCGTAGCCGTTCAAAAGATACGCATCGTCTTTAGGATAAGAAAAACGGTAAGATATAACTGATATCATAGAAAGGATAATTAGCAATATTTTTTTTAACTTTCTTCCCATTAGAAAAATGTATTATCATAAAATCCCATTCATCGCTATTAACATCAATTTTATGATGCTGAGATTGTTCTCGACGCAAAGGATCAGGTATAGTGTTCAAACTGGCATAAGTGTCGCTCCCTGAGTAGGAGTCGAGTTAGGTTTTGGGGTGAGGTAACGGAAAGGGGGTAGGGGGGTCCGTATCGTCCTCCCCCTAATTGACAAATTGGAATCTCATTAAAGAAGTCTGGAGTGCCGTGGGCCAGACCGGCCGGATCCAGAATGAAACAAGGTGGAGGGAGAAGTGCACAGAAAGCGAGAGAAGAGTGATCGAGTGGGATGGAAGGGGCCAGAAGGGAAAAAGGAGTAAGAAGCCCAAGAAGGTAAACTGGTAGAAGGAAGGAAGAGAACCAGGGGACGCTAACAGGCTCTGGGCCTGAGGTTCGTTCAGCTCGCTGTCCTGCCTGCGAATGCCACCCAAGATGTTGCGCGCGTGCGCGATCTGTGTGGGCTCGGGAAGAATCGACCACCGGGCCCAACCGAACTTACCCGACTACTACCGGAACGATCCGATCAACTCCGAATGGAACGTGTCATGGGCCACCCGGTAGAGCGCGCGCGTGCCGCCACCTGTGTGGTCCGCTCCTGCAAAACTGCGCTCTGAGCCCAGCTAGTTCAGCCAAGGGCGTATCAATTGATGGTTCCTATGTCCTTTTTTTATCAAAAGCCAGACTTTCTTCTCTTAGATTTTTGTAAGGAGCCACAGGTTTCCAATTAAAGCTTTTATCTGAAATAAAGTAGAGTAGCAAATGAGCTAGATATTTGAATGGAATAAACTGCAATCTTCGAGCAGACTACTGAAAAGAATGCTGGAATAAAATTAATTTTGGATTTTGGTTGGACTTGAGATAAAATCTCGTTAGGGCTAACAGGCGTTTTCAGAGTCATGAGATTGCAGCAACATGCAGCAAGAACAACGGACATGATAGAAGATCGCAATCCTCCTGACAAACTTTTTTTCTCAAGAGCTCTGCCTCTCTCTCTCTCTCTTTCTGTTTCTCTTTACTAAAGTTTTTCTCACTCTATCGAAAACCTCTTGAATCGTTCCGCCTCTCGATCTCGTCTCTCGACTCGCGCTTCTCGGTTTCTTTCGCGCCGACTGGCCCGGCGCGACCACGTGCTAACTTACGAGCTTGTACCGAACTCTTCGAACCTCCTCCTCACCCTTCATCACTCTCACCGCTTCTCCTTCTTTTGGGTCCTCTTTTTTCCTCACTGTCTTCGTCTTCAGACTCTTCCTCACTCTCTTCGCTCGTTATTCTTTTGTTCTTGACGACACTCTTTATTCTTTTATTATATTTGTGTCTACTGTGCTGTGAAAAAAAGTATTCAAGATGGATTCTCTTTTGCTTTATTTATTGTCTTGTTAAAACAATATGCATAAATTCGAGTGTGCAATAATGAGGTATAAGTTTAGATCTTCAGTAGAATTTTGGATTCAGGATTTTAGATTCTCTTTGAAGTTTCCATTTTTCTTTCCTTAATAGATTATTTGAATATTGATCAAAAACTTAATATTTGAACATTAAATATTCAAATTTTAACAATATTTTCGAATTTTGCGAAAGATAAATTTGCAACAGTAAAGTTCAATTATTAACTTAAGTTTGAAAATCAATTTAATGTTTCAGACTTCACACTCCTTCCTTAGTCTTTAGTGCAATAAGCTTATTCCACTAAAAGCTAATTTTTTGGTTGAAAAGCCTACTACTATATTATTGGTGCCCAATTCAACTCGCTTAGTTAAAAGTTCTAAAATTTCGTTGAAAATTTAATCATTTTGTTGAAAATGCAACTATTTTGTTAAAAAGTAATAATTTTTTTTTGTACAAAATTCAACTACTTGGTTGAAAGTTGAAATACTTTGTTAGAAAATTATTCTTTTGGTAGAAGATTCATCTCTGGTTGTATAATTAACTATTCTATTTTCTTTTGTTGAAAATTGATATTTTTAAAATAAAAAAAACTATTTGGTTAAAAATTTATATTTTTTTAGTTGAAAATTCAACTATTTGGTTCAAAGTTCAAGTATTTGGTTGATAATTCGTCTTTTTGGTAGAAAATTATTCTTTTTTGGTTTGATGGAAAATTAAACTTTTTGGTTGAAATATCAAATATGCATCAAATTTTGTACAACACGTTTTTCATGGTAGAACATTCATCTTCTTTAGTTGAAAATTTAAGTATTTTATTGTGAATTAATTTTTTCTCGGCTAAAAGCAATGGTTTTTGCTGAAAATTGTTGAACTATTTTGTTGAAAAATTATTCTTTTCGTTAAAGATTCATCTCCGTTGGAAAATTTAACTACTATGTTGAAAATTCGTTTCCTTTTTGACTGAAAATTAATTTTTTCCACTGAAAATTGAACTATTGCATTTTAAGTTGAAAGCTTATCTTTTCCGCTGAAAATTCAACCAATTAGTTGAAATTTTTTTTCGTTGAAAATTCTCATATTTGGTTGAAAATTAATTTTTTTTATCATTTGTCTTATTTGGTAGAAAATTAATTTAATTCGTTAAAAAATCATCTTTTTGTTTGAAAAATCCACTCTTTAGTTGAATGTTAAAAACTTTTTTTTTACAATCCTTTTTTTCAATTCATGATTTTAGTTAAAAATTTATCTCTGGATGATGACTTAACTATTTTATTGAAAATTTGTTTTTTGTTGGTTGAGAATTAAATTTTATAACTGTAAATGTAACTTCCACTTTTGAAAATTATGGTCTTTTTCGTAGAACATTAATATTCTTAATCAAAAATTCCTGTTTTTGGTTGAAAATTGACCTATTTGGTTAAAAATTCATCTTGTTTTGGTTGTAAATTGAACTACTTGGTTAAAAGTTAAAGTAATTGGTTAAAAATGTATGTTTTATAACATTCACCTTTCGTATAAACATTTAATTTTATTATTAAAAATTAATTTTTTTGGTTGAAAATTAATTTTTTAATCTGAGAATTTAACTATTTCATTTTTGATCAAAAATTTATCCTTCATGAGTTGAAAATTCAACTATTTGGTTAAAAATGCATGTATTTTCTTGAAGATTTTTTTTTTACAGAAAATGACTTTTTTATTGAAAATTCATCATTTTTGGTTAAAAAGGCAACTGTTTGATTGAAAAGTTGAATTAATTTGTTAATTTTTTTTAGGATTCAGCTCTTTAAATGAAAATTTAACTGTTCTGTTTAAAATTAATTTTTTGGTCTGAAAATTCAACTATTTCATTTTTTGTTAAAAATTTATCCTTCATGAGTTGAATTTATTTGGTTGTAAATTCATTTAATTAAAAATTTAACTATAAGGTTGAAAATTTGTCTTTCTCAGTTTAAAATTTTAATCTTCTAAGTGGAAAATTAATTTTTTAAGTTGAAAATTGAACTTTTTCAAGATTTTTAAGATTGACCTCTTTGGATGAAAATTTAACTATTCCATTTTTGGTTGAAAATTTATCTTTTTAGTTTAATATGCAATTAGTTGGTTGAAAATTTATCTTTTTCAGTTAGAATTTTATGTATTTTGTTGATAAATCGTCTTTTTGGTAGCAAATTAATCTTCTTGGTTGAAAATTCCATTCCTTAGTTGAATTTTGGATTTTTTTGTTTGAAAATCTTTTTTTTTTTAAATTTATTATTTTAGATAAAAATTTATATATTTGGTTGATGACTTAACTACTTTGTTGAAAATTTGTTTTTTGTTGGTTGAAAATTAATTTTTTGTTGGTTGAAAATTAATTTTTTTGCCTGAAAATGTAACTATTCCATATTTTGTTGAAAATTGTTATTTTTCATTGAAGATTTATCTTTCCAGTTGAAAATTCAAATATTTTTTTAAAACTTCGTTTTTTTTAACAAAATCATCTTGGTTATACATTTATTAGCGCAACTGTCATATGCTAAAAATTCGTCTTTTTGGCAAAACATTAATATTCTTCATGGAAAATTTATCTTTTTTGTTGAAAATTCACTTTTTTGGTTAAACATTAATTTTTTTATCCGAAAAGTTAACTGTTTCATTTTTGGTTGAAAATTTATCCTTCAGAAGTTGGATTCATTTGGTTGAAAATTCATGTATTTTGTTGAGAATTAGTCTTTTTTATAGAAAATTAATCTTCTTGATTGAAAATTCAAACTTTGTGGTCAGAAATCCAATTTTTAGATTGAAAATTAATATTTGTGGTAAAAAATATCGACTATGACATTTTAAAAATTCATTTTTTTTTAAATTGATATTTTTATCTTAAGATTTAACTATTCCATTTTTACGTTGAAAACGTATCATTTGGTTATTTATGAGTTGAAAATTAATCTATTTAGTAGAAAATTAATATGTTTTGATTAAAATTCGTCTTTTTGGGTAGAAAATTATTATTTTTTGATGAAAATTTATCTTTTTGATTGAGACTTTAATTATTTTGTTGAAAATTCATCCTTTTTGGTTAATTCAACTGTTTGTATATTCCTTTTTGTTATTGTTGACAAGTAATTTCTAAACTGAATATTTAACTATTCCATTTTTGGTTGAAAATGTACTATTTGTTGAAAACTCGACAGTCTTAAAAAATTCGTCTTTTTTGGCTTGAAAATGTAACTATTTGGTTAGAATTTAAACTATTTTTATGAAAATCGGTCTTTATTGATTGCAAATTTTAATATTTGGTTGTTAATGCATCTGGTTGATTAAATTTTTTTTCGTTTTAAATTTCGTTTTTTTTTTGTGTTGTAAATTAATCTCTTGGTAGAAAATCTGTTTTGGTTAAAAATGCAACTATTTTGTTGAGATTGCAACATATTTCAACTTGAAGTCGTGAGAATTTAGAGCCTTTCCGATTGAGTCCAATTAGATATCGAAATTAATTTCATTAAAAAGAATTTATTTCCCTATTTTTGATGAAAAATCACCGGATGTACATACGTCGATTCGTATCACTGTAAGTTAGCGTAACTACACTATCTCTAAGACCTTCTGTATCGTTCAAAGATTTAAAAAAAAAGACTAAACGATAAAATGACTGAAAATTTTGGTTGCAAGCACTTATTTAAGAAAAAAGGTTGTGTAAATCAGAGTCAAGTTATAATTTTGACAAGTCGGATCCAGTGCTGGCAATTACGCGGTGCGTATACTGTAAACTGTAAACTGGTACCAGCTCGCACGTCTCGTCCGTGAATAAATGTCTCGTCCGTATAGGACAGGATAGGATAGGAGGACCGTCTCACGTCTCGTCCGCAGATGAACGAACGTGAAGCGGTGAAGGCGCGTGTGAGCGCGAAGCGAGGCAGAAGCAGGCGCGATGATTGGCCCGGTCTATAAACCGTATTTTCGCGTGTAAAATGTAAATGACTCTTCTCATGTTAACCAATCCCAGAGAAAAAGATGAAGAACCAAAGCGAGACAAGGATCAAGTTCAAAGCGCCGCCTGTGGTTACAAAGCCTCCTTTACCTTCTTCTCTCTCTCTCTCTCTCTCTCTTTCACTCTCCTCCTCGATTTGTCTCTCTCTTTCTCTTTCTCTTTCTCTTTCTCTTTCCTGACAAGCATACGAGCACACACTGACTCTAACACGTCTGAAATAGAATTCGTGATTACGCAAATCACTTTGCTTATTTTTTATGCCTCGTTAATTGCCTTAATGCTATATCAATTTTTCTCAACTTCTACCAGATAAAAAGGTGTTTATAATTGAATAAAATTTATGCGAATTCTTCAGTAATGCCAAAAAGAAAAGAGTTTTAGCATTTTGGCATATATAATAAACGATTGCAATTTATTAAAAATAATCCAATTATTAAAAAGCGCATGACGCCATTTTCGATTATTTCTCGATCCACCTCGAAATAACTCGAAACAATTTAAAAGTATTGTTGTCCGGAAACTCGTATTTATGATTGGTTGGAGCTCTCGTTCTATTTTGCGTTTTGAAAAAGAAAGATAACAAACTTCAAGACTTTAGATTTCTTTCGTCGTTGTTATGGTGATTTTCTTATGTTTTTCAAACAAACTGTCCTTTTTTCCATCTATCTATTCCATTTTTTCCTACATTAAAAAGTGCATGGCGCAATTTAGTGTTAGTGATTAGATGAAGCTTTATTTTTTTTCCATTTAGAAAAAGAGTCTGAAAACTTCAGGATTATGAAAAATGTAAGGTTATCTGAATAATATATATTCAATAATAATAATCAATGTAAGAAAGGTGTCCAGCATTTTGCTATACAAAATGTAATTTGTAGATTTTTGAAGATTTTAAAAATAAAAAAGCTTTTTAAGAATTTTAAAAGGTTTCAAGATACTAGACAATTTTTTTTTAATTCCTGGGAAAATGTAAACTGATTTTTTAGTTTGAAAATAAATTTTAAGAGGAAATTGACAAGGATTCCAAAAGATTTTGAATCATTTTCTAAAACTTGGAAAATGAATGGGAACGATTTTCAAGCAAAGTTTTTCAATTAGCTAGATTACACAGATTTATAAAAAATGCGAGCGAGTTTAAGTTTAAGACATTTTAAAATTTTAAAAAGATTCAAATTAAATTTAAAATGGAAAATCATTCAACATTTTTGCAAAATCTACATTTTTGAATATTTGGGAAGAAATTGTTGAAGCTTCTTGAAGATTTTGAGGATATTCACGATAGTAAAAAAATTGTCTTAAAATTCATGGGAAAATTTGAACTGATTCTTTATTTTGAAAAATTAATTTTAAGAAAATATTTTAAAATATTTTAAAATATGACAACAAATTTTAAAAGATGACAAAAGATTTGTCAAATCTTCATAACAGATTCTAGAAGATTTAAAGGGAAATTTTGTAATTTTTCAGAATTTTAAGAAATTTTTTGGAAAAATTCGAATAATTTTAACAGATATTCATAAGGTTTAAAAGTTTTGGGAATAGCTAAACAAATGATTTCAAAATATTTCAAGAAATCTAAAACAAAATGTGAATTTTCAAGATTTCGAAAAAAATTGAAAGCATTTCAAGAAGTTTAAAAGGCTTCAAAAAATGAAGAAACTTCATTAAAAATACTGGGAAAATTGAAACTAATTTTTTATTTTGAAAATAAATTTTAAAAGAAAATTGTCAAAGATTTCAAAAAATTTTAAATTATTTTCTAAAATTTTGAAAAAGCATGGGAAAGATTTTCAAGCAAAATGTTTCCATTAGCAAGATTGCAAAATTTTATACAAAATTTGGAAAAAAAATTTTTAAAGATTTCACGATGATAAAAAATATTTCTCATAGTTCGTGGGATAATTTTCACTAATTCTTCATTTTGAAAAATTAATTTCAAGATAAAATTCGATTTGTTTCTTAAAATTCCAAAAGATTTTCAAAACTTTTCCAGATTATTGTCAAAAAAGAATCTAGAAGATTTGAAGGCAAGATTTTTAATTTTTCAGAATTTCAAGACAAATATTGAAAGATTTCGAACAATTTAGAAACATTTTTAGAAGGTTTAAATGTTTTTAAAATTGTTCAGGAATGATTTTAAGTTTGAAAAGATTTACAAAAATTTTGAAGATAATGTAAATATTTGCAGATTTCAAGAATATAAAAAAATGTCTTGATATTCCTGGGAAAATTTTCCATTACTTTTTATTTTGAGAATTTAATTTCCAAAGAAAATTTGAATGGTTTCAAATTATTATTATAATTTCAAAATATGTTCACAAATGTCGGAAATATCTGGAAAATTTAAGGCAATTCTTTTCAATTTTGAAAATTATTTTAAAAATTTAGGAATAGATCGAGTCTTCTAAAAGTCCTGAATATCTTTTAAGCTGACTTGAATTTTTCCTAACATTTTTCAAAATCCTGAAAAATAAAAACCTATACTTTTTGGACAACTGATTTTTTATTTTTGAATATTTTGAACAGAAAGTTGACGAAGATTTCACAAAGGTGAAAGAAACAAAGGTGAAACTAATTTTTTATTCACAAAAATGAATTTCAAGAGAAAATTTACAGAGATTTCAAAACATTTAAAATTATTTCCTGAAATTTGAGAAAGAATAAGGTCGATTTTAAAGACAAATTTTTCCATTACCAAGAATACAAAGTTTTATAAAAAAAATTCGTGGTGAGTTTAAAAGATATTTAGAAGTTTCAAAAAGATTTTAAATTAATTTAAAACTTGACAAGATTTTTAAGAAGATGAAACATGTATATTTTTGAATATTCTGAAATAAAAATTTTGAAACTTTGATGCCTTTTCAAAAGTTTTACGATAATAAAAAATATTTCTTGAAATTCATGGCATAATTTGAAATAATTTTTTATTCTGAAGATCTAATTTTAAGAGAATATTTAAAGAGTTCAAAACATTGTAAAAGATTTCCAAAATCATTAAAACAGAATCTGGAAGATTTGAAGGCAATTTTTTTAATTTGTCAGAAGCTTAAGAATATTTTTGCAAAAATGTATATCATTTTAAACGGTATTTAGAAGGTTTAAAAGTTTTGGAAATGGTTGAAAAATAATTTAAATTTGAGAACATTTCCAAAAAAATATAAAATATGGAAGATTTCGGAAAAGATTTCAGAAGATTTCAAAAGATTTCTACAAAAGACGAAAAAAATCAGAAAGATTTTTTTAATCTTAAAAGATTTTTCAAAATTTCAGGAACAATTCGAGACAGTTTAAAATAACTTTTTTTCAAAAGTCCTAAAAATCTTTTAAACTGACTCGAACTTTTCCTAAAAAATTTCAAAATCCTGTAGTACAAAAAAAATTAAACTTATACAGAATTTTAAGACAATTTTCGGAATTATTATTATTATTATTATACCATTAAGCCATTTCCCTTTCGGGGTAGGCGTGACTTGCTCGGTTGGGGAATAGTAAACAGGAATAATTCGAATAATTTTAAAAGATGTTCAGAAGGTTTAAAAGTAATGGAAATAGTTAAGAAAATAATTTGGAAATATTTCAGAAAATTTAAAATCAAATGTAAATTTTTGAAGATTTCGAAAACATTTCGAAGCTTTTAAAAAGCTTGAAAAGCTTCGAGAAAATGAAAAAACTTTATTAAAATTCCTGGGAAAACTGAAACTGATTTATTCATTTTAAAAATAAATGTTAAGAGAAGATTGACAAAGATTTCAAAAGATTTTAAATTATTTTCTAAAATTTCCAAAAATGGGAAAGATTTTTAAGTAAAATCTTTCCATTAGAAAGACTGCAAAATTTTATAAAAAATTTCAAAAGGTTTCACGATAATAAAAAATATTTCTCATAATTCATGAGATAATTTAAACTGATTTTTCATTTTGACAAATTAATTTCAAGATAATATTTAAAAAAATTTAACATCTTAAAAGATTTCAAAAATTGTCAAAACAGAAGAATATGAGGAATTAAAGAACTTACCTTCAAATCTTCCAGATTCTATCTAGAATATTTAAAGGCAAGTTTTTTAATTTTTCAAAAGTTCAAGAATAATTTTGGAAGAATTTGAAGAATTTTAAAAGATATTTAGAAGATTAAAAAGTTTTGAAAATTGTTAAAAAATTATTTTATGTTTGAAAATATTTCCAAAAATTTTAAACAAAATGTACATTTTTGAAGATTTTGAAAAAAATGTTGAAGCTTTTTAAAAAATTTGAGAGATTTCAAGAAAATAAAAAAAAATCTTGAGGTTCCTGGGAAAATCTTTGATTACTTTTTATTTAAAAAAATTATTTTTTAAAGATAATTTGAAGAAGTTTCAAAATATTTCGAAATATTATTAGAATTTCCAAAATATCTCTACAAATTTCGAAAACATTAGGAAGATTAATGGCAATTATTTCAATTTTCAGAGATTTTTCAAAATTTTCGGAATATTTCGAGTCTAAATATCTTTCAAACTGACTCGAATTTTTCCTAAAATTATTGAAAATCCTGAAAAATAAGAAATTATACTATTTCGACATATCTGGAAGCTTCAAAAAAATTTGGATTTTTAAACAAAAATCTTAGCAAAATTATATATTTATTTAACTTTAAAAACAAATGAACAAATAAAATTAAAAAAGAAATGTTTGGTAGAGATTTTTATATTGAATTTTCAATTATTTATCCCCCGAAAATAATGATTTGGGTGAGTTTTTTTTCTTTCATGACTGAAGAATCGTTTCTAAGATAAAATTTGAACTATTTAGTTGCAAATTTGTCTTTTTGGATTTGAAATTGTTGAGGATTCCACTATTTCGTTGAAAATTTGTGTTTGTGGGTTAAAAATTCAACTGATTGAAAATTAATCTTTTTTGGTCAAGGATTCAACTAATTTGTTAAAAATTCGTTTTTTTACTAAAAATTCGTAATTTTAGTCAAAAATTCATCTCTTTGGTTGACAATCTTACTATTTCTTTGAAAATGCATCTTTTTGGTAGAAAATTCATCTATTTCATTACAAATTTATATTTTCGTATTACAAAATTGAACTATTTTATAGAAAATTTGTCTCTTTTTTTTTAATTTAATCATTTTTTGTTTTAAAATGCAACTGGTAAAAGTTAATTTTTATGTTGGGTATTCAGCTATTTTGTTAAATATTTGTCTTTTTTGGCACGAATTCAACTATTTTTTATCTGAAACACTTTGAAATACAAAAGTTGATGTTTTTTTTTGTTGAGGAAATATAAGGTAGAAAAGTATCTGTTAATTTCTAAAGCTTTCCTAGTTTTTTAGTTACAAATATTTTAAATACATTACAATTTCCAAGAGTTTAGAAAAATGTGTTGAATTTATTTAAAATTTTTTGTTCAAGTTTTGGATCTCAAAAAATTTTCATTTTTGATCCACAAAATTAAACATCTCTTTCAAAAATTCTAAAAACATGTATGCGCGCGCGTAGCGCGCTTTTGCTTCTTGTCCTTTTATTAAAAAGCGCATGGCGCCATTTTCGATTATTT
Organism: Andricus quercusramuli; assembly: GCA_932178445.1. Classification (NCBI taxonomy): domain Eukaryota; kingdom Metazoa; phylum Arthropoda; class Insecta; order Hymenoptera; family Cynipidae; genus Andricus; species Andricus quercusramuli. The sequence goes on from CAKNXH010000553.1 coordinate 124,195, forward strand.
CTCGACCCATCTCGAAATAACTCGAAACAATTCAAAACTATTGTTGTCCGGAAACTCGTATTTATGATTGGTTGGAACTGTCCTTTTATTTCGTGTTTTGAAAAAGAAAGATATAAGATAACAAACTTCAAGACTTTAGATTTCTTTCGTCGTTGCTATGGTGAATTTCTTATGTTTTTTTTAACGAATTGAGAAAATTCGTCCTACCAAGACTCTTCGGGAAACTGTTATAATCCGTTGAATTCGAAAATTTTAATCGCTTTTTAATGAAATCGTTATAAACATGGAATTTGAAATCTACATGGACATAGAAGAAATTTTTAAATGAGCAAGATTACAAAGTTTAATAAAAATTTTATATGAAGTTTAACAGACATTTAGAAGTCTTAAAAGACTCAAAATTAACTTAAAACTTGAGAAGATTTTTAAAAATTAAAAAAAATGTACATTTTTGAATATTTGTAAATAAAAATGTTGAAGCTTCTTAAGCATTTAGAAAGATTTCACGACAATAAAAAATATCTCTAAAAATTAATGGGATGATTTAAAAAAATGTTTGTTTGAAAAAAATTTATTTTAAGAGAAAATTGATATCGATTTCACAAAATTTTAAGTTATTTTCGAAAAACTTCAAAAAAGAATATGAACGATTTTAAAGCCAATTTTTTCAATTAGCAAGATTAAAAAGTTTTATAGAAGGATTTGATCAAGTTTAAAAGACATTTAGAAGTTTAAAAAAGAGCCGAAATTAATTTAAAACTTGAAAAGATTCTGGAAAAGTTAAAAAAAATTTACATTTTTGAATATTTGTAAACAAAAATGCTGCTGCTTCTGAAGTATTAAGAAAGATTTCATGATAATAACAAATATTTTTGAAAATTCACGGGATAATTTAAACTTATTTTTTTATTCTGATAAATTAATTCTGAGGGAATATTGAAGAATACATTAAATTATTTCAAAAGATTTCCAAAATTGTCAAAACAGAATCTGGAAGATTTGAAAGCATTTTTTTCTACTTTTCATAATTTTAAGAAAAGGTTTAGAAAAATTCAAACAATTTTCAAGGATGTTTAGAAATTTTAAATGTTTTAGAAGTGATTGAAAAATAATATGACATTTGAAAAAATTCACGAAAGATTTTAAATTATTCTCTAAAATTTCGAAAAAAACAGGAAAATTTTCCCAGCAAAATTTTTTAATTGGCAAGATTACGAAGATTTATAAAAAATGAGAGCAGGTTTAAGAGACATTTAGAAGTTCCAAGAATATCCAAAATAAATTTGAAAATGGAAAATATTTCCAAAATTTAAGTTTTAAAAAATCTTACATATTTGAATATTTGCAAATAAAAATGTTGAAGCTGCTACACTGATTTTTTATTTAGAAAAATCAATTTTTAGGGAAAAATTGACGACTATTTGAAAACATTTTTATTTATTTCCTAAAATTTCGAAAAATAATGTGGACAATTTTAAAGACAAAATGTTCAATTAGCAAGATTAAAAAGTTTTATCAGAAATTTGAAAAAAAAATTTGGAAGGTTCCACGATAATGAAAAACATTTCTCAAAATTCATGGGATAATTTAAACTAATTTTTTATTTTTTTAAATTAATTTTAAGGGAAAATTGACGAATATTTTTGAAAATTTTGATTTATTTCCTATAATTTCGAGAAAGAATGTGGTCGATTTTAAGGAAAAATGTTCGAATAGAAAGATTGCAACGTTTTTTTATTTTTTGTTAATTTGATCAAGTTTAAAAGATATTCAAAAGTTTTAAAAATATTCAAAATTAATTCAAAACTTGAAAATATTTCAAAAAAGTTTCAACAAACTTCTTAGAGATTTTGGAAGGTTTTTCATAATAAAAAAATGTCTTAAAATTCTTGGCAAAATTTAAACTGATTTTTTAAAAATTAGTTTTAAGGGAAAATTGACGACTATTTGAAAAAAAAATCTTATTTATTTCCTACAATTTCGAAAAAGAACGTGAACACTTTTTAAGAAAAAATGTTCAACTAGCAAGATCACAAAGTTTCATAAACAATTTGAAACAAAAAATGTTGAAAGATTTCACGATAATAGAAAATATTTCTTAAAGTTCATGGGCTAATTCTAACTGATTTTTCATTTTGAAAAATTAATTTTTTGAAAATATTTAGAAAAAAGTTCAAACATTTCAAAAGATTTCCAATATTTATTGTCAAAAAAAAAAACTGGAAGATTTCAAAGCAAGTTTCTTCATTTTTCAGAATTTCAAGACAAATTTTCAAAGAGAGAAAATTGTCAAAGATTTCAAAAAAATTTTAATTATTTTCTAAAATTTCGAAAAAGAATGGGAAAGATTTTTAAGCAAAATCTTTCCATTAGCAAGATTGCAAAATTTTATACAAAATTTGAAGAAAAAAAAAACATTTTGTAAAGATTTCACGATGATAAAAAATATTTCCCATAGTTCATGGGATAATTTTAACTGGTTCTCTATTTTGGAGAATTAATTTTAAGATGAAATTCGATTTGTTTTTTGAAATTTCAGAAGATTTCCAAATAATTGTGAAAGAAGACAGTGGAAGACTTGAATGCAAGCTTTTAAATTTTTCAGAATTTTAAGACAAATATTGAAAGAATTCGAACAATTTAGAAAGATATTTAGAAGGTTTAAATTTTTTCAAAACTGCTAAGGAATTATTTTAAGTTTGAAAAGATTTACAAAAATTTTGAACAAAATGTAAATATTTGCTGATTTCAAGAATATAAAAAAATTTTCTTGATATTCCTGGAAAAATTTTCCATGACTTTTCATTTTAAGAATTTAATTTTCAAAGAAAATTTGAATGGTTTCAAAATATTTCAAAATGTTATTATAATTTCAAAATATTTTTACAAATGTCGGAAATATCTGGAAAATTCAAGGCAATTCTTTTCAATTTTGAAAGATTTCAAAAAAATTTAGGAATAGATCGAGTCTTCTAAAAGTCCTAAATATCTTTTAAGCTGAATTGAATTTTTCCTAAAATTTTTCAAAATCCTAAAAAATAAAAAAATATACTTTTTCGACACACCTGGAAGCTCAAAAAAAATTGAATTTTCTCAAGAATCTTAGAAAAATTATATATCTAAATTTATTTAACTTTAAAAACAAATGAACAAATAAATTTAAAAAAGAAATGTTTGGTGGAGATTTTTATTTTGTATTTTAAATTATTTATCCCCCAAAAATAACGATTCGGGTGAGTCTTTTTTCTTTCACGACTGAAAAATGTTTTTTAAGATAAAATGTGAACTATTTAGTTGAAAATTCGTCTTTTTGGATTGAAAATTATTCTGTTTTTGTTGAGGACTCCACTACTTTCTTTAAAATTCATTATTTTAGTCAAAAATTCATCTCTTCGGTTAACAATGTCACTATCTCGTTGAAAAATCGTATTTTTTGGTAGAAAATTCATCTATTTAATTGAAAATTCATATTTTCATGTTGAAAAATTAAACTGTTTTATAGAAAATTTGTCTCTTTTTAAAAAACTAAATCTTTTTTGGTTTAAAATGCAACAGGTAAAAATTTATTTTTTTCTGTTGGGGATTCAGCTATTTTGTTAAAAATCTATCTTTTTTCATGAATTTCGTTTGAAATATCGTTTATGTTATCAAAATAATATAACCAATAATTGAATAATAATAATAATCAATGAAACGAAGGTCTTCAACACTTTGAAACAAAAAAAATAATGTTTTCCGTTTAAGAAGTATAACGCAGAATCCAAGTATCTGTTAATTGCTAAAGTGTTCCTAATTTTTTAGTTACAAATATCTTAAACACATTAGAGTTTTTAACAGTTCAGAAAAATTTGTTAAATTTATTCCAAATGTTTTATTCAAGTTTTTGATTTAAAAAAATATGTATGATTGATCCACAAATTTTATACCTCTTTCGAGAGCTCTAAAAAGATGCATGCGCGCGCGTAGCGCGCTTTTTCTACTTGTCCAATTATTAAAAAGCGCATGACGCCATTTTCGATTATTTCTCGATCCATCTCGAAATTACTCGAAACAATTCAAAACTATTGTTGTCGGGAAACCAGTGTTCATGATTCGATAAAGTTTTAATTTTTTCCCCATTTAAAGAAAGAGCCTGCAAACTTCAGTTTTATGAGAAATGTCAGGTTATCTAAATGATATATATTCAATAATAATAATGAATGTATTTTTAAAGATTTTAAAAATGAAGAAGCTTTTAAAGAATTTAAAAAGGTTTCAAGATAATGAAAAAACTTCTTGAAATTCCTAGGAAAATGTAAACTGTTTTTTCATTTTTTTAAATTTACGAAGATTTCAAAAGATTTTAAATTATTTTCTAAAATTTCGGAAAAGAATGGGAAAGATTTTCAATTAAAATCTTTCAATTAGTTAGATTACAAAGATTTATAAAAAATACGAGTAAGTTCAATACATTTCAAAACTTGGGAAAACAAAGAATGGGAAAGATTTTCTATAAAAATCTTTCAATTAGTAAGATTACAAAGATTTATAAAAAATACGAGTAAGTTCAATACATTTCAAAATTTTAAAAAGATTCCAAATTAATTCAAAAGTTGAAAATATTTAAAAACTATTAAAACATGTACGTTTTTGAATATTTGGAAAAAATTTGTTGATGGTTCTTAAGGATTTTGAAATGATTTATGATAATAAACAACATTTCTTAGAATTTATGGGAAAATTTGAACTGAATTTTTTATTTTGAAAAATAATTTTAAGAGAATATTTGAGAACATTTCAAAACATGACAAAAGATTTAAAATTATTACTAAAGATTTCTAAAATCTTCACAACAGATTCTGGAAAACTTTGAAGCAATTTTTGTAATTTTTCAGAATTTTGAGAAATTTTTTGGAAAAACTTGAATAATTTCAAGAGATATTTAGAAGGTTGGAAAGTTTTGGAAATAGTTCAAAAAGTATTTAAAAAGTTTAAATAAATTTAAAGAGAGAGTTGACAAGAATTTCAAAAGATGTTATATTATTTCCTAAAATTTTCAGAAAGAATGGCAAACATTTTTAAGCAAAATCTTCGATGAGCAAGATTAAAAAATGTTATAAAAAATTTCAAAAGATTCCACGATAATAAAAAATATTTCTTATAATTGATGGGATAATTTAAACTAATTTTCTATTTAAAAAAATTAATTTAAAGATAATATTGAAAAAAAATTTTAACATTTCAAAAAATTTCTAAAATTGTCAAAATAGAATCTGGAAGATTTGGAGGCAAGTTTTTTAATTTTTCAGAATTTGAAGAAAAGTTTTGGAAGAATTCGAAGAATTTTGAAAGATATTTGGAAGGTTCAAAAGTTTTGGAAATGGTTGAAAATTTTTTTTAAGTTTAATAAGATTTCCAAAAACTTGGAACAAAATGTAAATCATGAAGATTTCGAAAAAAATTTCGAACCTTTTCAAGAAGTTTGAGACGTTTCAAGGTTGTTAAACAACATTAAACATTCGTTCTTTTTGTATAAAATTAATATTTGCAGGCTGAAAATTCACCCTGTTAATTTATGTTGTTTAAAATTGAAATATTTCATCAAAGACATCTTTTTTGGTAAAAAATTCATCTTTATTGGTTAAAATGTCATCTTTCTACATTGGAAATTAATTTTTAGATTGAAAATTCAACTGTTTTTAAAACATTCGTTCTTTAGGATAAAAAATTAATTTTTTATGGTAGAAAAATGTATTGGTTGAAAATTACCTTTTTGGCCTGCAAATTCAACTGGCTTCAACAAAATTCGTCTTTTTGGGGTTGAAAATTCCTCTTTTGGTAGAAAATAAATCTTTGTAGGTTAAAAGTTCACCCTAATTATTTATTTTCTTAAAATTTAAAATATTTCATTAAAGTCATCTTTCTTGGTGAAAAATAAATTTTTTTATATTGTTAAAAATTCAATTGTTTTTTAAATATTCCTTCTTTTGACATGAAAAGGACTTTTTTGTCAGAAATTTAACTGCTTCTTGAACATACATCTTTTTGAATTGAAAATTCATCTTTTATGGTACAAAATTCATCTTTATTGGTTAAAAACTTATCTTTCTTGATTAGAAATTAACTTTTTGATTGAAAATTCACATTTTTTCGGACTGAAAATTCAATTATTTTCTAGATATTCGTCGTCTTGAATTAAAAATTGATTGTTTTTATCGGAAATTCAAACTTTTTTTAAAAATTCGTTCTTTTGAATTAAAAATTCATCTTTTATGGTAGAAAGATTTATTGGTGAAAAACTGATCTTTCTTGGTTAAAAATTAACATTTTTGTTGAAAATTGAACTGTCTTTAAAAAAATCGTCTTTTTGGGGTTGAAAATTCGTCTTTTGGTAGAAAATTAATCCTTGCAGGTTGAAATTTCACCCTGTTCATTTATTTTGTTTAAAATTGAAATATTTTTTTGAAGTCAACTTTCTTGAATGCCCATGAACTTTTTGGTTGAAAATTAAACTGTCTTCAAAAAAATTCGTCTATTGGGATTGAAAATGCGTCTTTTGGTAGAAAATGAATCTTTGCAGGTTAAAAATTCACGAAATTCATTTTTTTTTAATAGAAATATTTTGTTAAAGTCATCTTCTTGGTAAAGAAATAAGTTTTTTGTTTTGTTAAAAATTCAATTCTCTTTTAAAAATTCATTCTTTTGACTTGAAAATTGACTTTTTTGTCAGAAATTCAACGGTTTTTCAAAAATTTGCCTTTCAAATTGAAAATTCATCTTTCATGGTACAAAATTCATCTTTATTGGTTAAAAATTTATCTTTCTTGATTGGAAATTAACTTTTTGATTGAAAATTCAACTTTTCGGACGGAAAATTCAATTGTCTTCTAAATATTAATCGTTTTCAGTTGAAAATTGACTGTTTTTATCGGAAATTCAGATGTTTTTCAAACATTTGTTCTTTTGGATCAAAAATGCATTTTTTATTGTAGAGAACTTTTTTGTTGAAAAATGTATCTTTCTTGGTCAAAAATAAACTTTTTTCTTGAAAATTAAACTGTCTTCAAAAAAATTCGTCTTTTTGGGATTGAAAATTCGTCTTTTGATAAAAATGTATTTTTCTCAGGTTAAAATTTCACCCCTTTCATTTATTTTGTTTAAAATTGAAATATTTTGTTAAAGTCATCTTTCTTAGTAAAAAATAAGTTTTGTTTTTTGGTTAAAAATTCAATTTTCTTCTAAATATTCGTTGTTTTGACTTGAAAATAGACTTTTGTCAGAAATTCAATTTTTTTATAATTTCATCAAAGATTTCATTTATGAACAAAATAAATGAACAGGGTGAATTTGTAACCTGCAAAGATGAATTTTCTACCAAAAGACGAATCTTCCACCCTGAAAAGACGAAGTTTTTTTAAGACAGTTCAGTTTTCATCAAAAATGTTAATTTTCAAACAAGGAAGTTAAATTTTTCACCAATAAAGATGATTTTTCTACCACAAAAGAGCAATTTTTGAACCAAAAGGACGAAATTTTGTTCAAAAAGTTGAACTTTCGACAAAAGAGTCAATTTTCAAGTAAAAACAACGAATATTCAGAAGCCAATTACATTTTTAACAAATGAACAAAATTGATTTTATACCAAGAAAGATGACTTCGACCAAATATTTCAATTTTAAATTAAATAAATGAGTAGGATGAATTTTTAATCTGCAAAGAATAATTTTCTACCAAAAGACGAATTTTCAACCCCAAAAAGACGAATTTTTTGAAGACAAATAAGTTTTCGAAAAAAATTTTAATTTTTAACCAAGAAAGATATATTTTTTTAGAAATAAAGATTACTTTTCTACCACAAAAGATGAATTTTTAATCCAAAAGGACGAAATTTTATTTAAAAAGTTGAATTTCTAACAAAAAAATTCAATTTTCGAATCAAAACAACGAATATTCAGAAGACAATTGAATTTTTAACAAACAAACAAAATTGATTTTTTACCAAGAAGTATGTCTTCGACCAAATATTTCAATTTTTAACAAAGTAAATCATTTTAGTTGAAACTTCATTTTTATTATTTATTATTTTTTTGTTAATTGAAAATTGATTTATTCCATCGAAAACTTAACTATTCCAGTTTAAGATTCATAATTTTAGTTGATTAAAAAAAAGTTAATTTTCAACCAAGAAAAATTTATCTTTCTTGGTTGAAAATTAACTGTTAGCCTGAAAATTCAACTGCCTGCAAAAAAATTCGTCTTGTGGTAGAAAATTAATTTTGCAGGGTAAAAAATTCACCCTATTCATTTTTTTTTTGAAAATTGAAATATTTCATCAAAGTCATCTTTCTTGGTGAAAAATAAATTTTCTTTGTTTGCTAAAAATTCCATTTTCTTCTAAATAATCGTCGTTTTTACTTGAAAATGGTCTTTTTTATCAGAAAATTAACTTTTGGGTTGAAAATTAAACTGTGTTCAACAAAATTCATCTTTATTGGTTAAAAATTTATCTTTCCTGATTGCAAATTAACTTTTTGATTGAAAATTTTACTGTTGGGACTGAAAATTCAATTGTCTTCTAAACATTCGTCGTTTTGAGTTAAATATGACTTTTTCTGTCGGAAAATCAACTTTTTTTTTTAAATTTCGTCCTTTTGGAATGAAAATTCGTCTTTTGTGGTAGAAAAGTCATCTTTATTGGTTAAAAATGTATCTTTCTTGGTTAAAAATGTATCTTTCTTGGTTAAAAATTAACTTTTTTGTTGAAAATTAAACTGCCCTCAAAAAAAGTTGTCCATTAGGATTGAAAATGCGTCTCTTGGTAAAAAATGAATCTTCGCAGGTTAAAAATTCACCCTATTATTTTTTTTCAAATTGAAATATTTCGTTAAAGTCATCTTCCTAGTGAACAATTAATTTTGTTGTTTCATTAAAAATTCAATTGTCTTTTAAATATTTATTCTTTTGAGTTGAAAATTGACGTTTTTGTCAGAAATTCAACGGTTTTTTTTTGCCTTTTTGAATTAAAAATTCATCTTTATGGTACAAAATTCATCTTTATTGGTTAAAAATTTATCTTTCTTGATTGGAAATTACCTTTTTGATTGAAAATTTAACTTTTTGGACTGAAAATTCAATTGTCTTCTAAACATTCGTCGTTTTGAGTTAAATATGACGTTTTCTGTCGGAAAATCAACTTTTTTTGAAAATTTCATCCTTTTGGAATGAAAGTTCGTCTTTTGTGGTAGGAAAGTCATCTTTCTTGGTTAAAAATGTATCTTTCTTGGTTAAAAATTAACTTTTTTGTTGAAAATTAAACTGCCCTCAAAAAAATTTGTCTATTAGGATTGAAAATGCGTCTTTTGGTAGAAAATTAACCTTCAAATTAAAAAATTAAAAATTCACCCTATTCATTTGTTTTGTTAAAAATTGAACTATTTTGTTGAAGAGTCTTCTTTCTTGAATGCACATGAACTTTCTGGTTGAAAATGTAACTGTCTTAAAAAAAATTCATCTATTAGGATTGAAAATGCGTCATTTGGTAGAAAATGAATCTATGCAGGTTAAAAATTCACCCTATTCATTTTTTTTTATTGAAATATTTTGTTAAAGTCCTCTTTCTTCGTTAAAAATTAACTTTTTTGGTTGAAAATTCAATTGTCTTCTAGTTATTCGTTCTTTTGAATTAAAAATTGACCTTTTTGGTGAAAATTCATCTTTATTGGGTAAAAATTGATCTTTCTTGATTGTAAATGAATTTTTTTGTTAAAAACTCAACTGTCTTCGAAAAAATTGGTCTTTTTGGTTCAAAAATTCATCTTTTTTGCTGGCGTTTCATGTAGGCATGATTTTCGGGATGATCTAATTTTGAAGGAAAAAATTCCACGATTCTTGTCTTTAGTGCGGCTTGTTTTAAAAGCCGCATGGAAATTTTGACTATTCATGTTACACATATGTAACTCATAAAAAGTGTTGTTTGCCTATCTTTTGTGTGTATTATTTGACACTCTGTGGTCAAAATTATCATATATTAAGGTTACGAAACATTTAGGTTTGTCTATCCCATACAAATTTACGGCACTACACAAGAAGAAACTCGGAAACCTTTTATTGAGTAAATATACATCCGTATCTAAATGCTTTTCGTTTCCAACTCATAAATTCCGATTCATTGAAATAATTTTAACTGTTTAACTATATTTCACTTTAGGAAAAGGAATGAATGAGTCAAGCCATTAGCTTGCTCATTATTTCGGTGTGTTGAAAAATGAGTAACACCTTTTTTAAGATCGTGCCATTTTTTCAATTAACAGTAAACCCAAATTCATTTTTAAACAACTTTATTGATGTCTGTTGAATTTTCAATTGAAAAATATTAATTTTCAACAAAATAGTTCAATTTTCAACCAAAAAATATCAATTTTCAACTGAATAATCAATCATTAGCCAGAACAATAAATTTTAAATAAAAGAGGGAAATTTTTTACCTAAAAGTACAGAAAACTAAAACTATTTTCACCGGAATCTACAAATAAATACAATAATTTACAACCAAAATTACAGGAAAGTACGGTTGTGGCACAATAGGCTTTATTGCTTGAGCGCCAGGGGAGTTCTTCATGGGCTTCCCGCCCGTATTAAAACTAAAAAAAAAACTAAAACTACAGGAAAGTACAACTTTTTTCTATAATTGAGACGAATTTTGTACTTTTTTTGTATTTTTTTGTACATTGTATTTTATTGTAGTTTTAATTTTCTACAAGAATCTACAGGCATTTACAGCTTTTGCAGTTACAAAAAAGCTTCTATGTTTAAATTTTAAAGGAATGGTAGAATATAAAAAAAAATGAATAATCGTTATTAAAAAAAAAAAGTATGTTTCACGTTTTTTTTTTAATATATAGCAATCGATTGGACACCATATATATGTCATCTAAAATTTTGTTATTGCAATATTTTTCATATTTATTATTCTAGTTAAAAAAGAATCACTTTTTGACTACAATTCATAATTGAACAATTGACTCTTGAAAATAAATTTTTTTTCATTCGAAGTTATAAAAACTGAACCGCAAATTAAAACACTCAAAATGGAATACTTTTGAATTTGAAAATTTTCAAGTTGAAGCTTGAAAAAATGTTAATTTAAACGCTCAGTAATAATTTTCGCGTATAAAATGAAAGCTTTAAAAAATTTTCAATTTCACATTTTTTAAACATTAATTTATACATTAAAATTTGTTTTGAAAACTTTTAAAATATTTGCTTAAAAATTAGTTAAAAAAAATTAATAATTTTCTAGGAATCTAATAATAAATTATCTTGGAACTCGAACTTTTCCAAAAAATTGTTGAAAAATCTTGCAAAAGTAAGAAAATTACTTCAAAAGAGTTTTTTTTCAATTTTGGAAATGTTATTAAATATTCTTTTAAAATTAATTTTTCGAACAAAAAAATTATTGTTAGTTTTTCTAGAACTTCCTATACAAATTTTTTAGTTATTTAAAATCTTTCCAATTTTTTTAACTAAAATTAATCTTCAACCTAAAACATAAATTAAAAAAAAATAGTTCAAATGTCAACCATAAAGTTTAATTTTAAATCAAAAAGATTAATTTTCAACAACAACAAAAAAACGAATTTTGAACAAAATTTCAACAAAAGAGATAAATTTTCAACTAAAATGATGAATCTTCTTCAAAAAATTAATTTTTAATAAAAGTGTCAAATTTTCAACAAAATTGTTAAATTTTCAACCAAGAAAGAGTTTTCAGTCAGGAGAGAAAAAAAATGCCGACTTATTGTTTAAATTTCAAGCCAAAAAGGCGAATTTCTAACAAAAGTTGAATTTTCAATCCAAAAAGATAAATTTTCAACAAAACAGTCAAATTTCTTAATTAAAAAAAAAGGAAGAATTTTGAACATAATTGTTGAATTTTTTAACAAAATAATTATATTTTCAAAACGATTGTATTTTAAATCCGAAAATATGAATTCTCAACAAAAAAGCTTATTTTCAACCAAGTGGTTGAACTTTTAACCAAAAAAATAAGATTTGTACAAATTTTTTGACTTTTTACAGAAAATAATTATATTTTCAGCCAAGTAATTCACCAAAAAATATGAATTCTTAACCAAAAATGTAATAGTAGACTTTTCAACCAAAAATAATTGGACTGCCAACCAAATATATGCATTTCCTACTAAAATAATGAATCTTCAACAAAAAAGCTAAATTTTCAACCATAAAAATAGGTTTTTAACTTTTGAATTTTCAACTAAAAAGGATCATTGAAATGAATAATCTCCAACCAAATATTTCAATTTGATATAAAATACAGTTGAATTCAATCAAAATATTTTAATTTAAATTAAAATACACTTAACGATCAATCACATTGTCACTTGTTTATGAACTTCATACAGTTCTAAAACCGAAGGCGATCAATCACATTATTATTTGTTTCTGAAATTCATGTAGTTCGAAACACGAGAAGATCACTCAAATTTCATTTGTTTCTGTATGAAATTATTAAACGAGTAACAATGTGATTGATCGTCTTATGTTTCAGAACTGCATGAGATTCAGAAACAAACGACAATGTGAATAATCGCCTTATGTTTTAGAACTGTATGACATTTATGAATAAATGACATTGTGATTGATCGTCTTATGTTTTAGAACTGCATGAAATTCAGAAGCAAATGACAAAATCGTCTAAGTAGTTAAATTTTGAAGAAAAAAAAAGTTTAACTGAAATAATGAATGAATGAAATGAATTTTATCCAAAAAAAAGGTTAATGTTCAACGAAAAATATAGAAATTGATATTTCAATCAAAAAAGTTTTTAATTTTAAATAAAAAACAGGTCGATTCATAGAAAAAAAAATGAATTGTCAGGGAAAATAAAAAGAAAATGAAGAATTAAAATTAATAATCTTCGACCAAATATTTTAATTTAAAATAAAATACGCTTGACGATCGATCACATTGTCACTTGCTTATGAATTTCATATAGTTTTAAAATACATTAATTTGTTTCTGTATGAAATCATTGAACAAGTGAAAATGTGATTGATCGGCTTATGTCTTAGAACTGCATGAAACTCAGAAATAAATGACAAAATCGTAAAAGTATCTAAACTTTGAAAAAAAGGTTTTTTAACTAAAATGACAAATCCTTAACAAAAAATGAAGTTTTCACCAACTATTTCTACGTTCAACTAATTAGCTAAATTTTTAACCAAAAAAATATGGATTGTCAACGAAAAATGTAATACTTTGTATTTCAATTAAAGAAGATTTTAACTTTAAATCAAAAACAGTTTAATTCATGCAAAAAAAAAAATGAATTGTCAAGAAAATTAAAGAGAAAATTTGTTTATGAAAACTTGTTTATGAATTTCATATAGTTCTAAGACACATTTTATTTTTTCTGTATGAAATTAATAAACAAGTAACAGTGTGATTGATCGGATTATGTTTTAGAACTGTATACAATTTAGAAACAATTGATAAAATCGTCAAAGTAGTAAAACTCTAAGAAAAAAAAGGGTTTTCAACTAAAATAACAAATCCTTAACAACAACAAAAGAATTTCTAATAAACTAGTTCCAATTTCAACTAATTAGCTTAATTTTTAAACAAAAAAAGATGAATACTCCACGAAAAATTTAATAGTTGATATTTCAATGAAAGAAGATTTTAATTTTAAATCAAAAACACAATTCATGCAAAAAAAATGAATTATCAATAATATTAAAGAGAAAATTAATAATAAAAATGATTAATTTTTGATTAAATGTTTTGATTTGAAATAAAATACACTTTGCGATCGATCACATTGTTACTTGTTTATGAATTTCATACAGTTCTAAAACACATTTTGTTCTGTATGAAATTATTAAACAAGTAACAATGTGATTGATCGGCTTATGTTCTAGAACTGCATGAAAATTAAAAATCCTTTTAAAAAATCAAGTTTTAACAAACTAGTTCCCTTTTCAACTGGAATAGTTCAATTTTCAATTCAAGAAAATTATTTTCAACAAAAAAAAGCGGATTTCAATTCTAAAAATTAATTTTCTTCATATAGTTTTAAAACACATTTTACTTTTTCTGTATGAAATTAATACACAAGTAACAGTGTAATTGATCGTATTATGTTTTAGAACTGCATGCAATTTAGAAACAAATGACAAAATCGTCAAAGTAGTAAAACTCCGAGAAAAAAAGGGTTTTTAACTAAAATGACAGATCCTTAACAAAAAAAATGAAGTTTTAACAAACTAGTTTCAATTTCAACTAATTAGCTTAATTTTTAATCAAAAAAGATGAAAAGTCAACGAAAAATGTAATAGTTGATATTTCGATAAAAGAAAATTTTAATTTTAAATCAAAAACAGTTCAATTCATGCAAAAAAAAATGAATTATCAATAAAATTAAAGATACAATTAAAAATAAAAATTCTTAATCTTAGATCAAATGTTTTAATTTAAAATAAAATACACTTGACGATCGATCATATTGTTACTTCTTTATGAATTTTGTACAGTTCTGAAACACATTTTTTTTCTGTATGAAATTATTCTACAAGTAACAATGTGATTGATCGTCTTATGTCTTAGAACTGCATGAAATTCAGAAACAAGTAACAATGTGATTGATCGGCTTATGTTCTAGAACTGCATGAAAATGACAAATCTTGAAAAAAAATTTTTAACAAACTAGTTCCACTTTCAACTGAAATAGTCCAATTTTCAATTCAAGTAAATTATTTTTAACACAAAATGCGGATTTCAAGTCTGAAAATTAATTTTTTTCATATAGTTTTAAAACACATTTTACTTTTTCTGTATGAAATTAATACACAAGTAACAGTGTGATTGATCCGCTTATGTTTCAGAACTGCATGAAATTCAGAAACAAATCACAAATTGTCAAAAGTTAAGCGTTGCAAAAAAGGTTCTTCAACTAAAATGTCACATCCTTAACAAAAAATTGAGTTTTAACAAACTAGTTTCAATTTCAACTAATTAGCTGAATTTTTAACCAAAAAAGATGAAAAGTCAGCGAAAAATGTAATAGTTGATATTTCAATAAAAGAAGATTTAAATTTTTAATCAAACACAGTTCAATTCATGAAAAAAATGAATTATCAAGGAAATTAAAGAGAAAATGAGAAATAAAAATGATTAATCTCAGATCAAATGTTTTAATTTAAAATAAAATACACTTGGCGATCGATCACATTGTTACTTGTTTATAAATTTCATACAGTTCTAAAACAGATTTTGTTCTGTATGAAATTATTAAACAAGTAACAATGTGATTGATCGGCTTATGTTCTAGAACTGCATGAAAATGATAAATCCTTTTAAAAATAAGTTTTAACAAACTAGTTCCCTTTTCAACTGGAATAGTCCAATTTTCAATTCAAGAAAATTATTTTCAACAAAAAAAAAAGCGGATTTCAATTCTAAAAATTAATTTTCTTCATATAGTTTTAAAACACATTTTACTTTTCTGTATGAAATAAATTCACAAGTAACAGTGTGATTGATCGTATTATGTTTTAGAACTGCATGCAATTTAGAAACAAATGACAAAATCGTCAAAGTAGTAAAACTCTGAGAAAGAAAAGGTTTTTTAACTGAAATGACAAATCCTTAACAAAAAAATGAAGTTTTAACAAAATTGTTCCTCTTTCAACTAATTAACTTAATTTGTAAACAAACAAGATGAATAGTCAACGAAAAATGTAATAGTTGATATTACAATAAAGGAAGCTTTTATTTTAAACCAAAAACAGTTCAATTCATGAAAAAAAAAATGAATTGCCAGGAAAATTGAAGATGAAAATTAGAATTAAAATGAATAATCATTGAGCAAATATTTTAATTCAAAATAAAAAACACTTGACTATTGATCACATATTTGTTACTCATGTTTATGAATTTCATATAGTTTTAAAATGCATTTTATATGTTTCTGTATAAAATTAATAAACAAGTAAAAATGTGATTGATCGTCTTATGTTTTAGAACTGCTCGATTGTCAGAAACAAATGAAAATGTGATTGATCGGCTTCTTTTATTGATCGTCTTATGTCATAGAACTGCATGAAATTCAGAAACGAATGACACAATCGTCAAAGTAGTAAAACTCTGAGAAAAAAAAAAAGGTTTTTTAACTAAAATGACAAATCCTTAACAAAAAAATGAAGTTTTAACAAACTAGTTGCGATTTCAACTGATTAGCTTAATTTTCAACCAAAAAAAAAGATGAATAGTCAATAAAAAATGTAATAGTTGATATTTCAATAAAAGAAGATTTTAATTTTAAATCAAAAACAGTTCAATTTATGGAAAAAAATTAATGAATTATCAATAATATTAGAGAGAAAATTAATAATAAAAATAATTAATCTCAGATTAAATATTTTAATTTGAAATAAAATACACTTGACGATCGATCACAATGTTACTTGTTTATGAATTTCATACAGTTCTAAAACACATTTTTTTCTTTATGTAATTGTTAAACAAGTAACAATGTGATTGATCGGCTTATGTTTTAGAACTGCATGAAAATGATAAATCCTTTTAAAAAATAAGTTTTAACAAACTAGTTCCACTTTCAACTCAAGAAAATTATTTTTAACAAAAAATGCGGATTCCAAGTCTGAAAATTAATTTTTATCATATAGTTCTAAAACAAATTTTACTTTTTCTGTATGAAATTAATAAACAAGTAACAGTGTGATTGATCGGATTATGTTTTAGAACTGAATGCAATTTAGAAACAAATGACAAAATCGTCAAAGTAGTAAAACTCCGAGAAAAAAAGGTTTTTTTAACTAAAATGACAAATCCTTAACAAAAAAAAATGAAGTTTCAACAAACTAGTTTCAATTTCAACTAATTAGCTTAATTTTTAATCAAAAAAGATGAAAAGTCAACGAAAAATGTAATAGTTGATATTTCAATAAAATAAGATTTTAAGTTTAAATCAAAAACAGTTCAATTCATGAAAAAAAATGAATGATCAATAATATTAAAGAGAAAATTAATAATAAAAATAATTAATCTTTGATTAAATGTTTTAATTTGAAATAAAATACACTTGACGATCGATCACATTGTTACTTGTTTATGAATTTCATACAGTTCTAAAACACATTTTATTTTTTCTGTATGAAATTATTAAACGAGTAACAATGTGATTGATCGGCTTATGTCTTAGAACTGCATGAATTTCAGAAACAAGTAACAATGTGATTGATCGACTTATGCGTCTTAGAACTGCATGAAATTCAGAAAAAAATCACAAATTGTCAAAAGTTGAGCGTTGCAAAAAAGGTTCTTCAACTAAAATGTCAAATCCTTAACAAAAAATAAAGTTTCAACAAAATAGGTCCACTTTCAACTAATTATCTTAATTTTTAACCAAAAAAAGGTTAAGAGTGAATGAATAATGTAATAGTTGATATTTCAATAAAAGAAGATTTGGATTTTAAATCAAAAACAGTTTAATTCATGCAAAAAAAATGAATTGTCAAGAAAATTAAAAATAAAATAAAAAAATAAAAATGATAAAGCATTGATCAAATATTTTAATTTAAAAAAAATGTACTTGAAGACCGATCACATGTTTACTTGTTCATGAATTTCATGTAGTGCTAGAACACATTTTTTTTGTTTCTGTATGGAATTAATAAACAAGTAACAATGTGATTGATCGTCTTATGTCTGAGAACTGCATGAATATCAAAAACAAGTAAAAATGTGATTGATCGGCTTATGTTTCAGAACTGCATGAAATTCAGAAAAAAATCAGAAATTGTCAAAGTAGTTGAGCTTTGAAAAAGAGGTTTTTCAACTAAAATGGCAAATTCTTAACAAAAAAATGAAGTTTTAACAAAATTGTTCCTCTTTCAACTAATTAACTTAATTTGTAATCAAACAAGATGAATAGTCAACGAAAAATGCAATAGTTGATATTTCAATAAAGGAAGCTTTTATTTTAAACCAAAAACAGTTCAATTCATGAAAAAAAAAATGAATTGCCAGGAAAATTGAAGATGAAAATTAGAATTAAAATGAATAATCATTGAGCAAATATTTTAATTCGAAATAAAATACACTTGACTATCGATCACATATTTGTTACTCATGTTTATGAATTTCATATAGTTGTGAAATGCATTTTATATGTTCCTGTATAAAATTAATATTCAAGTAAAAATGTGATTGATCGTCTTATGTTTCAGAACTGCATGAATTTCAGAAACAAATGAAAATGTGATTGATCGGCTTATGTTATTGATCGTCTTATTTTATAGAACTGCATGAAATTCAGAAACAAATTAAAAAATCGTCAAAGTAGTAAAACTCTGAGAAAGAAAAGGTTTTTTAACTAAAATGACAAATCCTTAACAAAAAAATGAAGTTTTAACAAACTAGTTCCGATTTCAACTAATTAGCTTAATTTTCAACCAAAAACAGATTAATAGTCAACGAAAAATGTAATAGTTGATATTTCAATAAAAGAATGTTTAATTTTAAATAAAAAACAGTGCAATTCATGAAAAAAATGAATTATCAATAATATTAAAGAGAAAATTAATAATAAAAATGATTAATCTTGGATTAAATGTTTTAATTTGAAATAAAATACACTTGACGATCGATCACATTGTTACTTGTTTATGAATTTCAGACAGTTCTAAAACACATTTTTTTCTTTATGTAATTGTTAAACAAGTAACAATGTGATTGATCGTCTTATGTCTTAGAACTGCATGAAATTCAGAAACAAGTAACAATGTGATTGATCGAATCATGTCTTAGAACAGCATGAAATTCAGAAACAAATCACAAATTGTCAAAAGTTAAGCGTTGCAAAAAAGATTCTTCAACTAAAACGTCAAATCCTTAACAAAAAATAAAGTTTCAACAATCTAGTTCTACTTTCAACCAATTAACTTAATTTTTATTAAAAAAAAAGATGAATAGTCAACGAAAAGTGTAATAGTTGATATTTCAATAAAAGATGATTTTAATTTTAAATCAAAAACAGTTCAATTTATGGAAAAAAAATTAGTGAATTATCAATAATATTAGAGAGAAAATTAATAATAAAAATAATTATTCTGAGATTAAATATTTTAATTTGAAATAAAATACACTAGACGATCGATCACATTGTTACTTGTTTATGAATTTCATACAGTTCTAAAACACATTTTTTCTGTATGAAATTATTCAACAAGTAACAATGTGATTGATCGTCTTATGTCTTAGAACTGCATGCAATTCAGAAACAAGTAACAATGTGATTGATCGGCTTATGTTCTAGAACTGCATGAAAATGATAAATCCTTTTAAAAAATAAGTTTTAATAAACAAGAAAATTATTTTTAACAAAAAAAGCGGATTTCAATTCTGAAAATTAATTTTTTTTTCTTTCAAAAATTGTTTCTTTGGATCTGATCCGATAATTTCGATAGAAAATTTGGTTGTAAAAAAAATCCGAAATCTTGATAAAATAATATATAATTTTGATCCAATTTCGGGATCAATCTGATCAACAGGAATTGACAGCAATTACTGTAATCTGTAATAAAATAAATTTTTCTCAATTATTCTTTTTCTGGTCAGATTCTGGTCAGTTGACTCTGGTGTCCAAGTTCCTTTCCTTCCATCTCTTTCTCAGTAGCCAAATTTATTTTAAATTTCTACCTTTTGTAGACCTTTCACAATATTTGGGTGTAGTTTGGCATATCCTGTGAGATCGCGGTACGGCGGCCTCAGTTCGGTGATGGATGGTCCTCGTCCTTCTCAGTTCTCTCTCTCTCTCTCTCTCTTTCCTCTCTCTCTCTCTCTTTTTTTCTCTATAGATAGGGAGACTGCCGACTCCAGGGCCGCCACAAGCAGACTCCTCTTCCAAAGAAAAGTCAATCACGTTCCCCAACGCGTGTATAACATTCTCGAAGAATGCGTCCTAGGCCGAACCCGAAATCTATTTAAATAATCATACTACGCAAGAAGCACATTCTTCAACATTTCAGAGCTCCCCCCACTTTTTAAGACGAAAATCCCCGAGCAAAGACGCCCCTGCCCTTCTATATCACAGTGGACATAGTGGACATAGTGCAAACAAAATCAGGCATGTCCCTCTTCTTCACTTTCACGTTCCTCAGTTCCTAAGACGCTCAAGTTCCTCGTAAATACTTTCTTTTTTCTTTTAAATTTTTTTTCTGAATTCCCTGACTTTCCCTGACTTTTCCTAGTTGTTTTTTCTTCTACGAAAGGGATGAAATTCCTACCAAAAGAGATGAATTTTCAAGACAAAAAGACGACTTTCCAAAAAAGGGTTGAATTTTCAAGCATGAAAGATTTTCTAGTCAAGTGAGAGAAAAATATTCCACCAAATTGTGGAATTTTGAGGCAAACTGTGTATTTTCTACAAACAAGTAAAATTTTCTACTCGAAAATAAGAATTTTCAATAAAGAAGGTAATTTTTAATAAAATGATTGAACTTTCAACCAAAAAAGACGAGTTTTTGACGAAACAGTTGAATTTTCAAATTTAAAAATGTCTTGTGGAATTATCAAGTCAAACTGCGAATTTTCTACAAACAAGTGGATTTTTCTACCCGAAAATATGAATTTTCAGTGACAAAGGTCATTTTCAACCAAATGGTGGAACTTTCAACAAAAACAGACGAGTTTTTCACATAACAGTTGAATTTTCAAATTTAAAAAATGACTTTTGGAATTTTCAAGCCAAACTGCGAATTTTCTACAAACAATTGCAACTTTCAACTCAAAAATATGAATTTTCAATAAAAAAGGTCATTTTCAACCAAATGGTTGAACTTTCAACCAAAAAAGACAATTTTTCAACAAAGTAGTTGAATTTTCAAATTTAAGAAATGACTTCTGGAATTTTCAAGACAAACTGCGATTTTTCTACCCGAAAATATGAATTTTCAATAAAAAAGGTCATTTTTAACCAAATGATTGAACTTTCAACCAAAAAAGACAATTTTTCGTCAAAGTAGTTGAATTTTCAAATTTGAGAAATGACTTCTGGAATATTTCAGCCAAACTGCGAATTTTCTACAAACAAGTAGAATTTTCTTCCCGAAAATATGAATTTTTAATGAAAAAGGTCATTTTCAACCAAATGGTTGAACTTTTAACATAACAAAAAAAAAACAATTTTTCAACAAAGTAGCTGAATTTTTAAATTTAAGAAATGATTTGTGGAATTTTCAAGCAAAACTGCGAATTTTCTGCCCAAAAATATGAATTTTCAATAAAAAAGGTCATTTTCAACCAAATAGTTGAACTTTGAAACGAAAAAGACAATTTTTTGACAAAACAGTTGAATTTTCAACTTTAAAGAATTACTTGTGCAATTTTCAATCCAAACTGCGAATTTTCTACAAACTAGCAGAATTTTTTACCCGAAAATATGAGTTTTTAATGAAAAAGCTCATTTTGAACCAAATGATTGAACTTTCAACCAAAAAAGACCATTTTTCGACAAAGTAGTTGAATTTTCAAATTTCAAAAATTACTTCTGGAATTTTCAAGCCAAACTGCGAATTTTCTACAAACAAGTAGAATTTTCTACCTGAAAATATGAATTTTCAATAAAAAAGGTCATTTTCAACCAAA